>JAJGOT010000071.1:87500-485000 GCA_022457155.1 Cladopsammia gracilis | reverse complement strand
TACAGCGAGTGGCCGCCAAAAGAAACCATCTGAGGAACTGATTCTTTCTTGGATCGCAGGAGCATGACAAGACATTTCCGAAGAAATGATTGAATCTTCATTTATGAAATGCGGAATTACTAACAGTCTTGATGGGTCAGAGGATGACTTAGTTTACGAGGCCGAAGATGATTGCAACGAGGAACTTGATGACTCTTTTGCAAGAGAACTATTTCAGTCAGACTCCGAGTCCGAGTTCGAAGGATTTGAGATGTGAACATTCAATTGAACTGTGAGTAGGTTATAAGGACAGGAAACAAGTGCTGCGATTGAAACAAGAACTTTATTGACATTTAAAAGCAAACGCTACTACGAGATAATTTTTGTTATTTTATTTTTGTAAGTTAAGTACAGGTACACGTAAGTTCAAATTTATGCTAAGGTACATTTTATTACCGGTACGTAAAAAGGCGCTTGTATATTGTATACTCGTAAAATTTATTGACAGCTAAGTAAGTGAAAGATGTTGTAACCATTGAATATTTCGGTTAGTTTGCCGAGTTCATTAAAATAAATAATGTTATACAATTTAACCTTTGTCTTGAGGAGTTTATTTTTATTTTTCCCCAAAATTCGGTCTAAAATTGGGGTGCGTATTATACATGGGCGCGCATTATACACGGGTAAATACGGTAACTTAGAACACTGATTCAAAGGAAGGTAGGCAAAGACCTGGTGGAAAACCTGGTGCAATAAATGCTGTTGGTTTAAAATAGGCGTATAAGAATAAATAAATAAACTTTGAGAGGGTAAATTAACATGGCTGTCTTGCTTTGCAACCAGTTTGGTGACCTGCATAGGATTGTATGGATGCCTTAGGAGCTTGTTTGCGTCTTGTTTGCGTACGTATTGATCTTTGTGTCAGCTGTACATTCAGACTCCAAGGTGCTGGTTTCACTCTCTCAAGTGGGCTTGAGGGGTCCACCATGCCCTCCCACTGTTGCTCGGTGTTTTCAACTCCTTTCCAGGTAGCATGAGGCACAGCAACATGTTTCTCTTCGTTCATGGTTATTGAGCTTCCATGGGTGCGTCTGACGCTAGCAGTCTCTGGTATGTGACATTTACGTCGTTGGTGGGAGGGTGAACTTTCATTCCTGGGACTGTGGTGCTTGGGGTTATTGGGACGTGGAGGTCCCCTTGTCACCCTGTTCATGGGTCCCTCCTCTCTCCAAGCACCTTGGAGAAGTTTTAGACTTGGGTGGTTCCCGCTCGCAGGGTTGCCATGGATACCTCCCTGTCAGCCCCCTGCCAACCTTTAAGGCACCAATTCCCAAGCTCATCTATTGGTGATGAGTTTAAATGTGGTTAAACAAATAGTTTAAGCAAAGTTAAACTTGAGCCAATGCACCCTTGTGGTTTTCCCCATGGCAGTACGTGACCTGTGGGGCAGCTTCGGGGGTTTTGCAGGATGCTTCTGTGACTCGTGTTACATCCTCGTGGCTTTTCTAGCTTGATCGTCGTGGATCAATTTTTGCTTGATCCTTGCGGATCAATTTTGCTTAACATCAAATCTTTGCGGATTTCGGCTCCCATCCCTCCCACCCTCTGGGGTTTCTTGAGTTTGGTAAGTATCGGGTTAGGGAAGTATTTTTTCCACTGAATTCCTTTCAGTGTGACGGTGCCTGTTGGCAGCTGCTTGTAGGGGTGGTTCCCGCTCGCAGGGTTGCCATGGATACCTCCCTACTCTGCCTGGATTGTGTCAGCCCCCTGCCAACCTTTAAGGTACCAATTCCCAAGCTCGTCTATTGGTGATGAGTTTAACAAGCAATAAAACTATCCAGAGAGATAGATAAGGTGCCCGTGATGTTGCCGCATACGTTTTAAACTCTTGCAATCAATTTTTTGAAATTTTTTTTTATTTTGACACCACGTGACCTACACATACATTTTACAACATTATACAAAATAATAGTATAACAGTTAAACTAAGGTAATTAAGTACTGTACTTAACTTTACAAAAGAGCTTAATTACACACTAAAAAGGCTTATTGATATAATAAACTAGCTCAAGGGTCAAATTACGGAATCTAAATAATGATTAAATAAGTTTACTAGTTACGCCTGAGGCTAGCTTTTTTACTCTGAAAATGGTGTAAAAGCTAACGCATTGCTTATGCAGAGAGTGGTCCACTTCGCTTCATACTTTTTGTTGTTTGAGTTTTTAATAGCAATTTGTCTTTCGCATTTAATTTTACTTTCCAATAAAGCAAGAAAGACCTTCATGCAAGGGGTCTCCGATTGGTTTCTTGCGAGATATAGATGATATTTAGCTATAAGAAGATAGTGATTAAATGCGTGAAACTTGGTATTTTCAGGTTTTTATCCATAAAGGATTTCGCAAGAGTTAGGCCTTAAGTTGTCCGAGCGCCTTATATTCCACCGTTTTATAACATCTCCCAAAAAAGGCTTAACTTTGGGGCACTCACAAAACCTATGAAGGAGTGTTCCGTTTTGGCCATTGCAGTGGTCGCAAAATGGTTGTAAGTTGCTTATGCACAGGAAGCGTGGGAATTTAAGGGTGCTTTCCCTCATCCATTTTTTCGATAAGTGTTATTATAAAAGCGTTTTCACGAAACTTTATGCTGTTTTTTTTTGGCACTACCTTTGGCAATAGCACTGCGAGGAAGCCAACTGAACAAGTTTCATGAAGATTGCTCATTTAGTTTCAAAGTTATGACGTAATTTTAGGCCACTTTTCAAGGACTAATAACTTTGCAGATACAGTAGCTATGGAATAATAACAAATTGCAAAACGTACTACGCATTGACTTTAATAAGTGTGTGAAATTTCGCTTCAATTCGTTAAATCCCTGCAAAGTTATTAACGATTGAAGAAATTTCCAAGATGGTGGACACCAAATCCACCAGCATGAAAACGAAGCTAACTTTAATCGCTAATAACTTTGAAGCATTTCAACATTAGAAGTTGAAACTTGGTGGACATGTTCTAAGCCTAAAGGCCTTCCTTTTGGTTAGGGTTAGGGCTCGGGTTCGGGCCACAGGTTCAAGTTAGCATGAAAACGAGGCTAATTTTAATCGCTAATAACTTTGAAGCGTTTCAACATTAGGAGTTGAAACTTGGAGGACATGTTCTAAGCCTAAAGGCCTTCCTTTTGGTTAAGGCTAGGGTTCGGGTTTGGGCCTCGTGTTCGAGTTAACATGAAAGCAAGGCTAATGTTGTACAGCCTATAACTTTGAAACGTTTCAGTGTTAGAAGCGGAAACTTACGAGATGGAAGCAGCTATCTAGCACTAGCCTATTCGTAGAATAAAGGGAGCCTTGCATTTCTATTGGTTAGAGGTTAGGGCTAGATTAGTTAGATTACATTGATTAGTTTTTCTATCGCTTAGATTCAAAATGCAATCACTCGATGAGTTCAAAGAAAAGCTTCGTAGGGTGTGCTGCGGAGAGATCGAGCCCCGCAAGGTTGGAATTATCAGTAAATTGGTGGAATACAATCGAATGCCAGACATCAGCGACAGAGTCTCCTGGCTGCTGCTGCGGGGAAAGTCGGTATGGGTAGCATGGAGCAGTGTGCGAAGACTGCCTTGTCCTTCATGCATGTCTTGGCACGGAAGTTTTTCAATCAGAACCTCCAAGCCATGTTCGTAAGTGGTGACGATGTAGCAGACAGTGTTCTTGCCTTAATCTCAGAAGTTGAAACCTCGCCTACACTGCGACCAGCAGAGAAAAGGACTGTGATTGACGGGGAAGAGAGTGACGACGAGGAAGAGAGGGATGGTGAAACCCCAGCAGTTAATGCTGTTGTATCACCTCCTGTTGTATCACCTGCTCTTGTATCACTTGCTGTTGTTGTGGAATCAAGTGGTACAGAGAAACGTAAACCTTGCAAGAATAACAGCAGACCAACAAAGAAACTGCTGGTAGAAGATGACAGAAAACAGGGTGGAAAAAAGTCAGAAGAAGGGAAAGCAAAACACTATTCTGCAAAAAATGTCCTTCATGTAGCAAGAGAGTACGCAACTTGACACAGCACATCCGAGCCGTGCACGTGAACAAAAACGAATGCCTACCAATGGCCAGAATGAACCCTCTGGTACAAATGGCGATACATGGGAACCAGATCAAAGGGCGTTACAGCAAACGCAAGGCCGATGGCACGCAGAGAGAATACCAACGAATGAAAGACATTTGTCCCATATGTGACAGTGTTGTGCTGGTCCTGTCTACGCACCTCAGAAAAACACACGGCATGGTCTCAAAAAGGTATCGAGGCAGAGCTATTGAGATTGAGTGGGACAAGTCTCTGATCAGCGGGCGAAAAAAACGAGGAAAAATCGAGGAGGCAAATGGGTCAAGACGAACTGCCCTCAACTACCCGTCAGAGAAAGGAGAAAGAGCTGAAACTGTAGAAGCAGAAGATCAAGCTACGAAGAAAAATCCACTCACTCTACTTTATGAAGAACTTTGCGAGACAACTTCTAATAGCAGTTTTGAAAGTGAACCAGATGTTGTCAAGGGTAGCCCCTGAAAGGATGGCGTGCAATCAGTCATGGGCGATGGTTGCCAGAAAGCTGCCGCAGCAAGTGGAAGTGGTGGTGGTGGTGGGGACGGTGACGGTGATGACGAGAGTGTTGATGACGGTTCTGTGGAGAGATTACCGAAAGGAGAGCGATGCTGCCATAGAGGAAGATCCACTAGAGAGCGATTCTGAGGCAGAGGAAGAGGAGGAATCGGAGGAAAGCAGCGTGGAGGACTATGGAAATCCTATTTTCATTGCTATGTTTGCGCCGTAATGGCCTCACGCGCTACATAAATTAGCACATTTCCCCTCCTGAGACCGTTCTAATGCCTTTGGGTATTTCGCTTAGTATTTATACGCCCTCCCGACTTGAGATCGTTCTCATTTTGCGTTCATGCCCGAGAGGTCTCTTCAGAGCTGTCCTTTTTTGCCCCTCCCTCTTCCCCTCAGCGACGGAAACCTCCGCATGCTGCACTTCTTCGCATGCGCGGAAATTATTTTCGCCCCATGTCTTAGTACCCTCGCGTGTGCCATAGAGGTGCAGCATGACAATGAAAATTATTCTACTATTATCAGTCGGCCAAAGACAGTGGCCTCATAGAAAACTTCCTGATCCTCTACTGCCGCCACCTGCAAGACATCATTGGTGGCTGCAAAAAGGAATCTGAAGCAGTGTGGCATACCCAAAATATCCAAAGAATTTGCGATAGCATTAATGCTAAAGACGACACTTTAGATTCCATATTGGAGGATGGCGGTCTAACCATCTGGCGGAAATGGGCCAAGCCGCGGTTAGATTCTGGTAAATCGCTGCCCGGAATGATCAGAGCTAGTCTCAACAAATTTCTTGAGTTCATCCTTGATCAGACTGAGCACCAGGTTCGAAATTTCCTTACGGTGAACGCAGAAACGCTGGAAAAGATCGGGCAACTGATCAAAAGAGTGGTTGCCATGGTTTCATCGGTGAACAAGCTATACGGCCATGAGCAGTGGGAGCATCTGCTGGAGGAGGCGATGACAGCCATCGACCCCGTAGACACCAGCCAGATGGCAGACACGGAGCCAGCCATTAAGGCCATTGAATTGCTGAAAGAAAGCAATAAACGAAAGCTGAATTCACGTGAAGCTCTGGCTGTGCGAGACTTTTGTATCGCCAGGCTCGGGTTAGAAAATGGCCAAAGGCCAGGACCCTTGGAGACTGCCAAACTCCGCAACTTCGAGCGGCTGCAGGAGAAGGATGGGAAATACAACATGTATGTTGCCAGATACAAAACCAACAAGGCAGGGCCGGCACCACTAACAATGAGCGCGAACCTAAAGAGCAATCTAGAGGCCTACATAACAAATGCACGTGGGGTGTTGCCAAGAGAAGGAGAAAAGGCCGTCTTCGTGAAAAACGACGGCGAAGCCTTTCTGCCGGGGACAATTGGGGTTAGGGTGACGTCATGGTGGTCCAAGGCGACAAGGAGAACTGACGTATCGAGCAATAAGCTGCAAAAGATGCACACCTCCACTCTATGAGAGAGCGGATGCCGACAAATGGTGTGCGCACACCTTATGTGCCACACTACAAGGACGGCGGAGAAGCACTACATGATCAACAGGTTGGCAGATGTGGCAGTGAGGGGCCACGCTGTAATTGCAGAAAATCTTAACCTCAAAGAAACACAAAACACGCCAGTAGAACCAGCAGTGCCAGTAGATGTGCCTGCTGCTGACGATGCCAGTGAGAAAGCCAGTGAGAACGGCGATGCGTGTACACCAGCTCTTTTGGCACTCATGATGGACGACATCGATCTCCTTTTTTCGCACAAAATACAAACAAATGTGGCCATTACATTTGCCAAAACAGAACTACATGTCAGAAAGTCTCAACCTCTGCCCTTACATGGACGATGCACGCATGGTGAACCGGGTATATCGCAGGGTGAAATATATGCAAGCCCGAAACTTTCAGGACAATCTCAATAAAGTCGGAGAACAAGACCATGATGAAATGACCAGCGAATGGATCTTGACATCAACTCGGAGTAAACTAACCCTAAACACTAAGGGTTCCCAAACATCGAAAACCAGGAAGAAAATGCAGTGGTCAAAAGAGGACGAGGAGAAGATTGAAGACGAGTTTGCGGCCTATACTAGTCAACCTATAAAGTCCCTCATCCTTGGGGAGTTTAATAGCATCCCCAGTCCTCAAGAAATTGCACAGCGAAATGGCATTATGCAATTCTATGAAAAGGTTAAGAACATCTTCAAGAAGCGGAGTCGCTGAGGAGGTACAGTGAAGGGCTAGCCTTGCTGTTCAGTTAATTGGACGTTTTGAAGTTGAGTGGCAATTGATTGAGCAGAAGAAAGGGACGACGCAGAGATGGTGTTCAGTTGAGGTTGACAAAGTTGTTGTTGGGTTCAAGTTCAAATTTGTTTTATTCACACTTGTTGTTCTTGTTCTTGTTGGTGGTGGTGATGATGATTGTCTATCCTGCAACAATGAGTCGTGGTTAGTGACCCGATGAAACCCCCTGAATGACTGTGACAATGTACCGGTGGAACTTTGTCAGAGATTGAACATGAGCTGGGGTAAACAAACCCCCGGGGAGTGCCCCACAAAGATCCTAGGTGCAACTGCCGTCCCAGTCTCAGGCTAATACCCTTGTAAAACAAACTACAAGGGGGGACCAGGAAACTGTTGGCCCACTCAATTAAGAGTAGACCTATTCCAAAAACTATTCCCCCACCCTTGTTAATAAGCTCCAGAACATTGTGACCAGCTGTCACAAAAAGATGTTCGTTCTGTAGCAAGCAGGTATGCAACTTGCGCGCCACATCAGAAATTCCTTTCCTTAAGTTCCCAACAAAGTCCTTACACATGTGGGTCTAAAAATCATTACGCACGCGTACTATTTCCCTTGTCGTGAGACACTCTAACTTGGCAGAATTTATGACATCTGTCCTTCGAACCAATTGCCACCCGTCACCCTAACCTTGACGAACGCTGTAAGCAATTGTTACTCTCGCCGTAAGAACCAATTACAGCTTGTGCATTCATTCATCTCGGGACGGAATGAATTCGGACAGGGTTAATTTTGTTGTGTCAACTCTGACAGGATGAGCCATAGTTGTATGACAATTTGAGTGACACGTATGTAAGGGTTATCTCTCTGACAATGCGAGTGAATTGGCTTAAACTTAACGAAATGATTCTTTAATAAATTTTCTCTCTTTCACTGGTTTGCAGTGAAAACTTACAGGTTTCAACGCTTTATATGTCAAAGCATATCAAACGTAACAAATTAAATATATATATATATATTTTCCCCCTCGAATAGTACAATTGTTTGGACGTCTGCTAAGTGTAAAACCATTCGGGTACACGTTTTAACGACCGAGAAAAATTATTTCACGCATCCGATAAGTGGCTTTCAGTGATTTTAAAGTCACGTGCAAATGGCTGTTGCAAACTTTGTGAACTTAAACATGCCTTCTGCCAAACAACTTCCAAATTTCGAAACGACAGTTATTTAGTACACGTACTGACCTTTATTTCGATAACTTTCTCAGAACGACTGAGTACATACCGGCTGAGAGTGGAGGCTGCAAAGCTAAACCGTCTGAAACGGCGAGTGTTAAGAAAAGTCAAAATTGAAACACTGCTGATGTTTGATGTTTCATATCTCAAATGCTATTTCGCATATCAAGCTCATTTTTTCTTGCCTACATAGTAGAACGGTATAAGCATCTGCTGGTGGTAAAATCACACGAATAGAGTTTGGAAACACAGTGCAATTAATTTTCACGCAACAACCTTCAAAATCGTGTGTAACAATAGTTCGTCATATGTGCGGTTTGTTGTCGACACTTTTGCGCATCTATTTAGACGCGTTTTGAAAAGCTATCTTGAAATGGAATAAACAACCTATTAGAGCAATTCCTAAGCTTTAATTTGATACCTATCCGACAGCCATGGCATGAAAATTGGTTGTTTTCTAAGCCCGCGAAGGTACATGTGCCAAAAAGCGCGCAAGGATTTTTCAAGTTTGATCTGCCAAGACGTGAACTGCAATGTTGAATATCTCCGAGAATACGAAGTGTTTTAATCTGGGTTTTTTCTTTTCTTTTTTACCCAGATAGAATGCATTCTAAATCTGACAATTGTAAATTTATTTGGGTAGCGTTTAAAGATTAGGAGAAAACAGAAAAATTTCCCGCACGCATCTTTGAACTCGTGCACTTGCAGTTGTGCTGAAAGTGATTTTTCGGTTTCCACACTCGTTTGTTAATTGAGGCGTTCTCATCAGTATCATCATATCGAATCGCTCGCCATTTAGAACAGTTCTTGAGCTTTGTTTTAAGGCCTTTCTTACATCTGTAGCATAAATTGTTTTAAGCTAAATGAATGTCCTTTGGCTCAGAGTTTGTTTAAATGTTGTATAACATGTGATTGACATGTGTCAGAATGAAACCGTTGCTAGGCAACCCCTGTTTTCGCTGTTTTTTTTTTGCATATTACCCCTCCAGATTGAAAAGGTGACGTCTCAAACTTTGTGAGTATTCTGCTAAGGGCAAGACACAATAAATGTCCAAAAATTAGCGATTTTAGGAACTTGCTATCACTGTCTTACTTGTTAAAATTGAAATGTAACGTGCATGTAACATGTTTCAGCATAATTTACCATGCCAGACCACATCAAAGACTGTCAAATTCCTTTTCAGCTGTTTGCGGAATTGTCATCCTGTTCAAAACATCTGTGAAAGATGTCCTCTCTAACTTCCTGTTCTGTGGTTGAATCTCCTGATTGAAGATAGTAATGCCAATTGTTTTCGGCCTGTGGGAGCACTTCTCACGGATGAAAATGAGAGCTGCCTGTTGGCTTTGCAGATTCTGATGATGGCTAACAGCAGAACCAATTTTGCACAGGTTTGACCATAGATCTCCCCAGCCTTTGTTGAGCTGCACATGAACCAGATTAGGACATAGTTCTGCAAGAAAGCCCGTATTGGCTACATTTCTCAGTCTCGTCTGCCTGCAACAGAGCAACGAACAAAGTGCGCCGGTGATGTTTGCCATGCGAGCTTCAGGAATGTCACCAGAATTGAGAACGTGTGCTAGGTACTTGGAAAATTGCAATTTGGCCGTCAGGCGAGCATTCTTGTTTACACCGACAAACTCCAGGGAGGCGACTTCACAATGGTCAACCAATTCACAGACACGACATTCTTCGTTTCTACACTTGCGGGTTTCATCACCGATCTCTGCCCCATTGTTAGTTGCCTGACAGTATGGACAGTTCTCGCCTGGTTGTGTTCCCTGAGAAGAACGATTTGACGGCTCTGCTTCACACATGCAATCAGCTCTACATGCATCCCAAAGTTGCGTTTTGGCTTGCTTTACTTCAGCGGAACGGATTGCCCGGTAACTGGCTTTGAAACGTTGTAGGGATTCATGCGATCCTTCAAGAACAGTTACCTGCTGAAAGAATACAAGGGATATACACCACTCTCACAATGGTGGCCAATTTATTTATTCTTTTATATTTATGTTAATTAGCCTCACTGGCCTCATTTTAGAGCAAAAATTATTTTGAATTTTGCACATGCTAGCAAGGCCAGAAATGCTAATTAACGGACTAAAGAATAACAAAATCGGTGGCAATTATGAAAGTGGTGCATGATTTATTGTATGTTGGAGTTGCCATAGCAATGTAATGATGTCATCTCCTATTTTACATGAGACTGAATTTCCTGTTACCAAGAGAAAATATTGGAAAACGCTCTCTGCATGTTCGACCTAACAAATTTGTCTTAAGCTTAACAGAATTTTATAAATTTCTATGAAACCATTGCTATCATAAGATTATGCATCTCCATTGTATTTCTAACATTGAAATGGAACAATTTCCTTGAGATTTTCACTCAAGGCATTTGGATGGTAAAACATTTATTTGAGACCAAACTATCATTTCATTCTAGCCTTGTTGACATAATTGTCAATCACATTTCAAAATTGTTTTGTTTTTGATTATATTTAAACAACTTAAAACTTCATGGAAATTTTCTTGAAAATGCTTTCATAGAAATTCTTGAAATAGCAATTTTACGTGGGATTATTTATGGTGGTACACAAGTTTCTTAAAGTTAAAAGGTAGTCACTCAAAAACCCGATCGAGCCACCTCCAAAAAAAAAGAAAACAAAAATATTTACCTGGGCTTGCATTGGTTGATTGTTGCTGAGGTATTGCCTGAGTCTTTTCAGTGAGTCGTCTGTGGGAATGCATCGTGCCACAATCCCGTCGACTGCCTCAAGGGCTGCACGTGCATCTTCCTGCTGCAGGGTTCTCATCAGTGACGGGGGACGTAACGGGGACGGGGGCTGCTGTTTGTTTGCTTTTGTTTTCTCCGCTGTCCAGAGGAACGCCGTGCGTGGGGGTGTGTCTCTCTAGGTGGCTGACCAATTTCTTTCTCAACTGTGGTTGAAAGGTAACTGGTCAGCAGTCGACCCACGTGCTCTTCCACACTGTTGGAAAAGTCAGGGCTGCTTGGTCCTGGCATAAAATCTCCACACTCGGAACGAAAATCCCAACTCTGGTACATCTAACTCATCACCACTTTCAGTGCTACTACTCTCGTACTCAGTTGGGTTTTCATCTGGCACTTCTAGCAGGATTTTTTTCCCAGTGAACACTGCTGGTGCCCCTGAAATCTTGAACTTGTTGTGTGGTCAGGGGTTTCATGCTCATAAAGTCAACACCGAAACGTAACATTGTGTCTATGAGTCTTGATGGTTTTTCCCCCCTTCCTGCATATTTCAGGGCACTTGTGCGTACAAGAATCAATTCAGACTGAGTCAAGCCAAGCCCTTTCACCGTCTGTGAGATAAACGACGCAACGTCACCCACTGACAGGCTCCGAATGGCCTGATTTGAGATTCTAGCTGCCACAGTCAGATTTTCCTTGAACATACCACGATGGGATTCCTCAATTAGACTTTGAGGAAATCCGTGGGTAAATTGGGGACGTAAGTCCTCCAATGTGGTGCGTTCCAAATCATGACATTTCCAAACATGTCAACACAGACGTTTGCCAGGTTGGAGTCGTGTGTTGTGTTGCCTGTGGCAATGTTGTGGACAGCCTGCCCTGAGGTCTTAAACATTTCTTCTTTGGACAGTAGTGATCGCAAATCCACCGCCTGGACTTTGGAATGTAGGAGCTGCCTTTTGAGCTCGGTCACAAATCGTTCACAGTAGCTTCTGCATTCAGCTACACTGGCAAATTGTTTTGCATCACGTTCGTCCTCTGGAAATAAACCTCGGGGCAGGGACAAAGTGTCAAAAAGAAACAGTTCAAACTTGAACCTAGTTGGCTCTTCCTCACTCTTGGCGAGCCCCAGTGGAAAGTAGGGCCTGGTTCATTCCTCCATTTTCTGCATCCTCATCATGATCATTGTCCTCATCATGATCATTATCCTCATCATGATCATTATCCCTGGTGTGGCTTTGTCTGTCCACCCCTCCACTGCGGGATCCAACACTTGCCACCACTTCGCTCAAGGTCGGTGTCGTATCTGGCTCTCGAAGGTTGTTTAGTGCTCTGTATGTGCTTTGTGAGATTTCTTCTTCACTGGGGCTGTCATCTTTCTGTGAGCTGAAAGCAACAATCAACCTTTCTCAGTTTGAGTACATTGGCAAAAGTTGGGTTTAAAAATTGAGCGCTTGAGCAGGGTTGTCTTACAGTCAAAATACACGTAATCCACTTATTAATTGGGAATGAAAATTTGTACGTTGGAACCTGTTATGGAGCTAAAATTCACATTGACTCCCATTGGAATTATTGCGGTACCTTTTAGGGTATTGAGCCCAGAATATGATGTGTTGTTTAAGAATAGGCCTTATTCATGATAGCCGCCATGTTGGTTTTTATATTATTATGCAAATACTTAACTGTTAGAAAGAACCGATCTTCCGAAAATTTTTCTTTGATTCATTGTTTGCCCTCCTGGCAGAGCACATAGCTAATTTGCTATAACAATGTTGCCACCAACATGGCAGCTATCGTGAATAAGGCCTATTGGTACCTCTAAGGGATAAAAATTTATTTGAGCCACGCCCATCAAACGAGATTCTGGTACCTTTTTAGGGTCCCCCCCCGGGTCCAATTCTGATCATTGCTAAATGTCTCCTAGCAATATCAAAGCTTAATCAATCAGAGGGGTCATGAGAATTAAGCACATGATTACCCATAGGCCTTTTGTAACAGTTGGTCACGTGACCATTTAACACAAAACTTGATGCAATTTCTCTCCAATTGTAACATAGGATATATTTTATCTTGTGCAATAGACCATTATTATGACCATTATTTATAATGCTCTCATAATTCATTCCTTGTTTGTATGAAAAGGCAAGGTCAAATGCAACGTCTTGATTATTAAATCCTATGGAAAACAGGTTTTAAAATGCCTGATACTGGATCAAAGATCTTCGGCCCAGCTGGCTGAGTTTATAATAATGTTTTTTAATATTAAATTAACAACGAAAAAGGTTGCTTTTTACCCCTTAACAGGCGAAATACAGATTTGTACATAAAAAATACGACCATTTCAAGTTCTGTTCTGTGTCTGCGAAAAATCGCAAGAAAATTAAAAGTTAAATTAGTTTAAACTCCTCAGGTGTTTGGAGGGCCTGCATGCATTGTCTTGTCTAACTTAGTTATTGCCCCTCTTAAAGCGCGCTATTAGAAGTTTTTTGCACTTACCGTTCTTGTTGATCTTCTTCGTCTTCTGTGGGCGAGTGTTCTTCATCGCAGGTGTCTGCTTTAGCCTCTGATTCAATGAATTGAGCTCTGTCCGATTTTCTCCTTTTCGCAGATCTTCTCGTTGATTTTCGGCATTTGGGCGGCATGATTGTTATCGGAGTTTCGCGTGAAAAAGGATGTGCGCTGATATGCAAATCACTTTTTGGTTTTCATAGGAGCACCTACGTAGTCACCGAATAAGGTCAAAATTTCGTAACTAAATATTGCACAACGAAAGCATTTTTGTTGTTTGGAAAATGCAACGAAAGCGTTTCTTTGGTGTTGGAAAGTGCAACAAAGGCGTTTCTTTAGTGTTTCGAAAGCGATTCTCCAATTCGGGCACTAAAAAGAAATATCAATGTACTTTCTAACGAAAGGCGTTCAAGTTATTAGCCCACAAATGAGCTAAATTTGAGTAGTAAACCTGATGTTATTGCTTAGATTTTAAAATCAACAAAAACCGAATCTTTATTGGTAAACATTCTGCACTAACAGTTTATGCCTGACCTGGGAATCCCCCACACGGGGTTCCAGTTTCAACGCGACCCATTGTCTTTCCGCAGGAACCTGCGCAAAGACAATGGCCGCCATTGTATACGCGCAGGAACCTGCGCAAAGACAATGGGCCGCGTTGAAACTGGTACCCAATATTTACCACTGGGGTCACGCTTGAGCAAAATAAGCCAACAAAGGGTGAATAACCTTAAATAAAATTAAAAAGAACCGAAAAAGACATTTGATTGACAATGAACTGACAATAGTTAAACTAAATACCTAAGATTGAAGATGACAAAGAACCGATTTTAGCTCCACGCGCCAAAATACCTCATTAAAATACTAACAGTTTTATGGTGCGATCAAGCTCAGCCCTATTTAAGGACTACATGTACAATACTTCTAATACTAAAATTAAAAGCTGGTTTGCCACGAATGCCGTGCATTTAACTGTTTCTTTTTATCACGAAGAGAGTATGAAGTTATATCATTCCGATTTACAAAACCATCAAGGCTTTTTTTATTTGACGATGAGTATTTCATACATACATTTTACTGAAGCTCCCTTTACAGCCCATTTCAGACCGGTACAATATACTAATTACAAAAAAAAATACAAAGAAAATCATTACAAGTCTCTTCTTAAACTGAAAACTGCAGTCCGCTACTTCTTTAAGATCTCTGGGGAGTCTGTTCCAACACGGAGCGCACCCGTAGGCAAAAGATCTCTGCCCAGATTTTAATTTTTCAAGTTTTCGAAAGTGCTTTTTTGTTTCCTAAAAATGGATGAGTAACCAGGATTAGACATTAACAAATTGTTGAAAAAGTTTCAAATTCAGTTGAGCTTTTGATTGCCAGTCTGCAGTCTTTGACAATCAATAATTTAGCATACGAGAAAAACAAGTCAGTGGACACCAAGCACTCTGCACACGTAAAGTGCACGCCGACATTCAAGGCCAGTCGCTGAGCCTGACCCAACGAAAGGTTTGGGATTTGAAAGCCTTCCGAGGAAAAGTTCTCTCTCCTGAAACAGGTACGTTTGGAGTCCTGAGTTCTTCAGGGTGTGTTTTGTTTGTTCGAAATTAAAGCCGGTTAATGCTCACCCAGGATTAAAACTTGATGTACCTAGGGATCAGTCTCTTCAGCTGTCGGTTAGTGAAGTGTTCTCAAAACTGGAGCTACAACCAGTTGCAAAAAGACTTGAGACATTGTACCTAATTTGGATGTCAAGGGTACTTATAAGGTCGCATGTTTCAGACCCCTCGCTCTCCCTTCTCAAAGTTGGTCACAATAGCAGATCATGCTGAAATTTTCGAGGAACAACATTGAAAATAGGGGAGAGAGGGGGGAGTTGTTTAACCTTTGAGATGTGTGATTTTATGGGATGTTTACTAAGAAAGAGTGTTTTCCTGGTCAAGTGTCTCAACATTTTCGCAACTGGTTGTAGTTCAGTACAAGTTACACTGACGCGAGTCTAGAGCGGGCAAAACCACTTTTGAAAAAAGTCTCCATTGATGTCATTATTTACTAACTGGAATCAAAGATCGATGAAAACCCTGGGTTAGCTTAACTGCGCTTTGACGGAACAACGCTTTCCAAGAAAATCGATGGCTTGTCGGTGTGAATGGCCTGGCCATGTGGATTGACACCCTAACCCTAACCTTTGATGACTTCATCGATGGCGTCATCTATGACATCATCTATGACGTCACAAAAGACTTCAAAAATGTAATTTTCCTACCTACTAGAATACCGAATTTAATCAAATAAAAATAAAATGTAGGGCTATATCTTGAGAGTATGTGCCAAGTTTCAGTTTTAAAGGTAAAGGAGAAAAGAAGTTATGACACCAGTTAGTCACCACATCATTTTTTATTACAACTTCAATTTTTTATTTTACAGTACAGTTACTTATTGCTCTTATTAGTTACAGTTTATTACATACATTTACAGTTATATAGATACTCTTATTTATTTCAAATGCTTGAGATCGCAAGCATTTTATACAGATTTACTCGTACTGATTTAAAATGGTTGCGATCTCTAGCATTGCGTCGAAAAATGACCTCCGTCTGACTCTTCGTCTCTCTCTTCTTCCCCCTCTTCTTCCTCCTTCATCATCCTTCATCATCCTCGTCTTCTTCATCAGCCTCGTCTTCTTCCTTCTCTTCCTCCTCGTCTTCTTTCTCCACGTCTACTTCCTCCTCTTCAATGTCCATCATCACCTCCACTTCCTCCTCTTCCTCCTATTCTTCCTTCTTTTCCTCCTCTTCTTCGAACTCTTCTTCCTCCTTTCCTTCCTCGTCTTCTTCCTTCTCTTCCTCGTCATCTCCTTCCATCACCACTTCCTCCTCTACTTCCGCCTGCTCTCCTTCCTCCTCGTCCTGAATTTTTATAATCTCTACTTCCTCCTTCTCGGATTCTTCCTCCCCTTCTTCCTCATCTTCCTCCTCATCTTCCTCCTCCGCCCTCTCTAGCCTCTTCATTTCTTCCCTCCTCTCCCTCTCTAGCCTCGGGCAAAGCACTTAAGTATCTTGCCCAGATACTTTGCCATGTGTGGCCTGGGACAATCTACAAAAAAGTGAATCATATACAGATAATTTCATGGGAAGTGTTCGGGTTCTACATTTACACAGAAATTGATGATTATTGAGAATTTTTGCTTTAGAATCGATATTTTATTTACTTTGCCAATTAACACCAATACAACTTTAAAAATTTCAGCTTATTTTTGCCAGTGAAGTATCAATTCATTGTCTATTATTGTCCGTTGATTTTGAGATATTTACCTGGTCTTCAAAGGCTGCCTTCCACAATCTGTTTCCAGCATTGCAAGGTTTGTCTTTGGCATACGCCAAGATCCTGTCATCATCGTCTCTAGAGTAAGGCACCCGTGACGCCATAGCAACTTTTAACTGAAATGATGTCATAATTAAGCCAAGAATCATAAGCACAATCATAATAAGCACAAGGGCCTTAAGCTTGTTTGATAACAAGCGTATTAAAGGATGCTCTATATGCTGTAAAAAATATCCCTTTAGTTTCAACCTCATACGTGGCTAACCTTAACCTAAAAGATTTGTCTCATTTGTACATCGATTTATTCCCCCCCCCCCGAAAAGCCCTCCGGAAATAGACAGCCATAGGCTACTAGGATCTCACCACCAAATGTGACTGCAAACGATAAAATCCTCTTGAAGTTATAGCCTTTCAAATATTTGTCTCATTTTGTACATACTTGCCCCCCCGAAAGGCCCCCCGGAAAATAGACAGCCATAAGCTACTAGGATCTCACCACCAAATATGACTGCAAACAGTGAAATCCCCTTAGAGTTATTAACGGTTAAAGTTTGCCTCGTTTGCATGTAAAAATGTCGAGAAAAGACTAAAACCGAACTTTTGTGTCGACCATATTGGAAAAACTTTCACCGTTAATAAGTCAGAGATTAAAAGATATTTTCCTCAAATATTGACGACTTGACAAGCACAAGGGTCTTAAGCTCGTTTGCTATTAAGCCCATAATATGAACAGCAATTTGCCACGTTAACGGTTAAAGTTCTGACCTAATTATTTATTCATCCCTTGATAATTAATGCACAGAAAGACCGATTGTCACATAACTTGAACTAGAGGTTTTCTTGCACAGCCATCTATTCGTTCTAGGCCATAAAAAGTGTCCAGGTGTTGTGACAACCCCTCAACAGATGTGTACCTCATGAATTAAACATTATGCAAATGAGTTTAAACTTTCACTGTTAATTATGCAAAAGCAAACACTTAACATGGAACAAAAATGTTTCCCACAGATGCACAAGTACCTTATGTCATGAAAAGAGTAAAATTACGGAGCAACAAAAAGTGTGTACTCACTGCAAGAAAGACTTGTTGAAAAGGGACGTCATGAAGTGATCACCCAAATGTCATACAAATACCCAAAACGCTAAATTGTAGGGATGTCAACGAAAAGTAGGAAAATCAAAGAAAAATGTAGGGATGTCAACGAAAAACCACTTCGACATTGTAGGGATGTCAACGAAAAGTAGGAAGTCAACGAAAGACCACTTCGACCAAAAGTCACTTTCTTCCTTTAGATCTTTGTTTGACGCCACAAGCTTCAAATATGTAAATTGCCATAACTGCAAAATCATAAAGCTCTAGCATCTTTTCTGACCAAGAAATGGCATCATAAAGAACATGAGGTATTCGTGGATCTTACACCACTCCTTTCCTCAGGAGAGTTTTTTATGAAAACAATCCCTTTGGAAAAAATCCAAGATGGCCGCCAAACAAGTTTGACATCTCCAAATATGGTCAAGATGACCTTGTGACCACTGTGACACATTACCAAACTTAATTTCCTGGTACATTTTGACCATACACAAACTTACAAGAAATTTGAAATTTTGACGCAAAATCATGGGTCAACCCCTTTGGGAAAAAATCCAAGATGGCCGCCAACCAGGTTTGACATCTCCAAATATGGTCAAGATGACCTTGTGACCACTGTAAAACATCACCAAACTTCATTTATTGGTCCATTTTGACCATACACAAACTTACAAGAAATATCAAATTTTGACCCAAAATCATGGGTCAACCCCTTTGGAAAAAAATCAAAGATGGCTGCCAACCAAGTTTGACATCTCCAAATATGGTCAAGATGACCTTGTGACCACTGTAACACATCACCAAACTTCATTTCCTGATCCATTTTGACCATACACAAACTTTCAAGAAATTTGAAATTTTGACATCAAATGATGGATCAACCCCTTTGGAAAAAAATCCAAGATGGCTGCCAACCAAGTTTGACATTTCCAAATATGGTCAAGATGACCTTGTGACCACGTAACACATCACGAAACAACATTTCCTGGTCCATTTTGACCATACACAAACTTTCAAGAAATTTGAAATTTTGACATAAAATGATGGGTCTACCCCTTTGGGAAAAAATCCAAGATGGCCACCAACCAGGTTTGACATCTCCAAATATGGTCAAGATGACCTTGTGACCACTGTAAAACATCAAAAAAATTCATTTCCTGGTCCATTTTGACCATACACAAACTTACAAGAAATTTCAAATTTTGACCCAAATACCTAGAATACCGTGTCTTTAAACTTCTATTACACAATCTTGAAAGATGATCTGTCAAATTTTTTTCCATTGTTCCATAGAGGTGCATTAGGTTAGCTTTATCGTTGATATCCCTACCTTTTTCTTCGATTTTCCTACTTTTCCTTGATGTCCCTACATTTTTCGTTGACAACCCTACCAACGTTATTTCCCTACCTATGCAAATTTATGAAAATTTTTCTGTGATTGATATCCCTACCTTTTTAAATTTCAGCTATTTTCCATGTTTTAAACATTTTAATGGTCTAATATGTGTGAGAAGATATTTAGTAGACTATTATGGTTTATGTTGTGAGAAGTTCCAAAAGATTCTTTTACGGCATTTAGAAATTTTTTAGTTTTTGCATAAATTAGCGCCATTTTGAATTAATTAAAAAGGGCTGAACTTTGAGGGACTATATCTCTTTCATTTCGTGAGATTTTTTCTTGATTTTTTTTTCTGGCACAGATTGGTCCTTTAGCTATACAACTGTGTGTACGGAATTTCATTTCATTTTATTTTTGTTGAGATATGATTTTTTAAGGACAGGAATGTTTTAGAGGTACTTTTGAGCTACAATTACGCTACCAACCACACTTCAAACTTTTATAACTCTCTTTGGTTTAAAGCTATGGAGCTAAAAATTCATGAGTGCGTTAACAATGAAAAGTGCTTTAGGATGCATGTTTTGATTTTGGCTAAATGTGCTGATTCATCATTTTTTTATCATTTGTATTTGACATTTAGAAATTTGATGGCAATCTGAGAATGTGTCATGGTGAAATGGCTGCCAATCCAAGAGGATGGATGCAGGAAAGCTGCAATTTGCACAGATAAATAACCTCTCGATCACAATATCGAAGAAAGCGGGCTATTATAGGTCTTGATTTGTTCTCTGAAGGTTTGCCCAAGCGGTGGACTCTTTGTAGTTCGATTGTACCAGCTGGATTTCATATCCCAGGGTTCTCTCCAAGAAGTCAAATAACACTCCCCGAGTATCTTTCGCCTCGCCGTCTATAGCGTCATTAGATTCTCTTTCTTCCAACCCAAAAAACTTTAAATTTTCTCGGCGACTATGAGACTCAGCGTAAAGTTGCTTGGTATGTAGATTGTCATTCACTTCTTCTTGCTCCTTAATCTTGCCTTGAAGAATTTCAAATTCCTTGTTAAACCAAGTCACTTTCGTCCATCTCTTTAATTTTGCTGTCGGTGGTGCGCGCGTTACTTTGCAATTTTCCCACTTCGGATTCCACCTTCTCTACTTTCTTGCACATACCGTTAAGTTTAGGTTCGACATCATCAAGTTTTTCAAGTTTAGCTAAAATTGCATCAAGTTTAGCTGTCACGTTGTCAGCCATGTCTATAGTGGGTAATATTTTGTCTTCTTTATCCTTTTCCTCCTCGAACACTTCTTGTGAGTCGCTATGGCGTCCTTCTAGATCTTCTGAGCTCTTGGGACGCTTGTCTTACAGCGAACTTGACACTGAATTCGATTCTGATCCACTAGAACTGCTCCTTAAGGATAGCTTTCACTTTATAGAGGAGAAAGTGTCAGCCATAGGCGATTAAAAAGCCATAAAATGATGGATAAGAGCGGAGCTCTTGTGAACACGTCAAGCTTCGTTCATTGTTAGCAACCTCTCACACAGTCTTTTATACTATACCCAATATCCCCCAAAAGGAGTCTGTTTGCAGCAGTTTCTACTTAACAAAACTGAAGGGAAAGGCAAGTTATCGTTCAAAATACTTTACAAGTATCAAGTTTTGAGTTCAAAAACATTTGCCAGCTTTGAACAAGACGACTTACAATAACATAAACATAAAAAAGTTGAAAACAGTATCATTCTACATACCATCTGCCAGCCCTTTTGATGGAGGTGTCATTTGCACCACAACGGGCAGCCCATCGGGCCGCTGTGTGGTGAACACTGTCTCAAACAGTGTCTCGGACATCTAAATGATCAAGTAGTGATAGCAGTATTACTATGACAGATAGTAACAATTTGCAATACTAAGGTATATCTTGAAAGTACACATGTTATCAGAGTATAAAAAATAGGAAAACAATGATGTATTTTTGTTTTTCCCACAAGCAAATAAATGCAGACAACAAGACTAATCAATAAAAAAGATCAGACAATTAATGGCTAACATTTTCATACAGTACACAAAAAATTAAACCATGCAATATATTGTCATAAAACACTTTGTAGGTTTGAGAATCCCTGTTATGTTTATGAGAAAAATATTGCAATGAGAAAATTCTAGCACTCTCTTTTGCTGGATGGATAAGCAATGCACATACCTCTGCAAACATTTTCCTATATGATGTCACACCACAGGGAATGTTTGGTATTACACCTCTGTTGTTTTTTTGCAACCCTGGGAAATATGTAGTTGTGACTCTTTTTGATACCTACAATGTATAGATAAAATGGCATTATTTTAATAAGAAACCTGCTGTAATCAACATGAGAGTAATATAGGTAAAAATGGAAGGCAACTTTATGTTCACTCATGCAGCACAAGCAAATTATAAATAAGGAGTCAAAGAATTAACTCTTTGGTAAATAAAAGTGCTGATTTCCTGCTGAGCATTTCTACTAGTAAGAAAATACATGTAAGGACTACATGACAGGAAGAAAAAAATTAATGTTTTTTGACCTGTAGGTTGTGAGTTCAAATCCAACTGATATCAAATAATTTTTTCCTTCCATTACTAGGACTTAAATGGTCAATAGGAATCTATGGTACCACAGAGTTAGTTCTCTGATCCCTTGTTAATTTTTACATGGTTTTTTAGGTAAGGGATTAAAAATAAAATGTGAAACTTGACTGTTCGGATGTGTGTGGTCAAAAGTAAAATAAATCACCAAAAGACAAACCTGTCATGAGCAGCCATACAAAAAGGGCAGTAACTGGGCACAGTTCTCTATTCAAAGGGTTAGCCCAAAGAGAAAGTGTCACCCCTGAAAATAAATTGAGAAAAGACAAGTAATGACATCACTGAACATTTTAAAGAGCTCTTGTTGTATCAAGGTTATGTTACATCATTATACATTTTACGTGTAATTTTAGCAGGCTGGAGAATATATCCTTCATTTACCAAGGACTATGTTGTATAGAGGTTTATTAAATCGAGGTTCCACTGTATATTAAAAACAGCAAACTGTCACCTTTGCCCTTTCTGTCTGCCTTTGACCATGGAATTTTTACATCAATACGCTGTGGCAATTTTCCAGAATCAGCTGAAATGAAAAAAAAAAACTTTACTTAATGCATGCACAGAAATTAATCCAGTTGTATCTGAACTAGGTCCAATGAAGTTCTAGTACATTTATATTAATGTAACAGTGTCATGAAAAACAGGTGACATGAAACATGACATGGAGGAATTCTACTAAAATAAGGTCTACCATGAGAAATTAGTGGGGTAGGTGACAGCAAAATAGCCCAGTTTTTAAATCTTGCAGACTGGTTCTAATCCATTGAGGTTAGTAAATGCATATTTACTCTTCAGAACGGAAATTGTACCAGACAAGTAAACACTAAATGCTCCAAAATTATGTACATGGTGTATTTCAAATTTTTCTATGGTTTGAACTTTTTTATTTTCCTTCATTGTCTGGCATTATATTAATGGATCTGAGACAAGGGAAAATAAATATTAAACACATTTTAAAATTCTAAAACATCTATATAAGCATTAAAATGACAGAAGGAATCAATCACAATACTCAATGCTTTTTTAAGTCTAAGAAATATGTCAGATTAAGACTGCAGTCAAATTGAAACATTACATACCTGAATAGTTTGATGGCAATTTTAAATGCTGCAATTTTAACCGCAAAGGTTCTTCCCCTCTGAGGAAAATTGCAAATTAAAATAACGAAATGGTCCACAGCCATAAACCATGCATACCCTAATAAAGAAATTAACATGTAAATACTAACTAAATTATAACATGCAATCCACATGCAATGAATTAATACATTCCCAAAAGCAGATTTTTTCCCTATACACATAAATATACACTGCACATAATGCAGGCTACAAAGGAATGGAAAAAACAATATTAAAATATAGTTCAATTTCAAGTAAAAAATTATGCAATTTCTTGAAAGTATTAATGGTTTGTGTTCCTGAATGCCAAAGTCATACTATCTTTCCTATTTTTAGACATTATGTGGTCCCGTCAAGTTTACATAAATGTAACTCCTCCTCCAATGCCACACGCTGAAAAATTAAATGACAGCATTGTCTAAGAGCTACATTTTGAACGGAAAATAATGGCATCTCATCAAAGCTTATGTTACATCAAATAAAAAAAACCATTTTCACGAAAATGTATACACAGCTTGGCCAAAAAAATTAATACAAATATCAATACCTCAACTGTTTTCAAACAGTACTGATGCCTCCACAAGCCCATTAGCCCACAATGAGAAAGCTCGACCCAATTCCATGAGGCGACTGAGAGTATTATTACTCCTCCATTAAAGGAATGTTGGTCTATCAGGGATACCCTCTGTATTATGTTGCTGCTATTTATTTATACACCTAGGTGAAGAGAGACATTGCAGAGCAAGGTTTCTTGTCTACAGAAATTAACACAACAGCAGAGACCAGGCTCAAACGATCAACCTTAACTTCCTGGAAGATCTAACAATAGTGAATAATAGCCACTCTGTGCCTTAATGGAGATGAGTTATGGGCGAAAAATTTTGCTTAAGGCGCAGAGCAAGCTGAGGGTTTTAGGCAAAATTATCCAGCGTCGCTGAAGGGGAGGTGGGAGGGGAAAACTGGACTTGCGAAAAGAGGGCGAAATAGGTCAAGCGGGGCATATAAAAGGCCTTACGAGGACCCCTAGGGACTTGTAGGGCCAATAGGGTTTAGGCAAACCAAAAGCATGTGCTTAAGGGAAGTTGTGAAAGGCACGCCGCGGCTTTTCCGCGAGTGAGAATAGTGCAAAAGTTTCTACTTAATAATCATTACTGGTTACAGTCTATACTTTCGGGATGATGATAACAAAGATACATCTGACTATATTTACCAGGACATGTCATTGGAATTCCAGTGGCAACCAACTTCTGTTGTCCATCCACCTCAATAATGGACTGGCTATAGGGACCAGTGTGGCCAAAGGCATTAAACCAGTAACGAAAAGCTGCTGCATGACCTCTGACTTCTGGAGGCTTGAGGCCACGGCAGTACATGGTTCCAATTTTTTTCCTTTGGTCTCACACAATGTTATAGTTTTCTTTTATGAATATACTTTAAAGGTTAAAACAAAATAAAAATAAGTTACACCTTACTGGTAAGTTAAAACAATATTTTGTGTATTCATTATGTAACTAAAACTTCCCATCACTGACCATATAAAATGTCAAGCCTAATAAGATGATCACAATGTGGTTGCTTAAAGAGTCTGACCCACCCAGTTTGCATTGCACACTTCTATTATTGTTATGATACGGCTCTATTCCATATTTGGGCAAGAAGGTGGTGCGCATGACTCCGTGAGGGTAAGATGGTTCTTCCGACTCAGGTCAACTACACCAAAACTGAAGCTGTGTGTATTGGCTCCTACCAAAATAATACAGCGGCACCTTTGGGATTAAAATGGGTTAAAACTGTAAAAGCACTTGAAATAGTATTTACATATAATGAAACTGAACAATTGCAAAAAAAATTTTTATGATAAATTAAAAGATATTAGGCTACAGACGCAGCTGTGGCATTGCAGAGGTCTCTCGCTGTTTGGTAAAGTTACAATTATTAAATCCTTTTTGCTTTCGAAGATGATATATGTGTTCTCAGTTCTTCAAACTCCGCAAGATTTCATAAAGCAACTTAACACTATTATATATAACTTCTTATGGAATGGGCCTGATAAAATAGCACGAGTTGCAACAATTAATGACATCCAATTTGGAGGGCTAAGGCTAATAGATTTAGAAACTTCAATTAAGTTTCCAACCTGGCTTGGAAGGATTTTTTCTCAGGGTTCTGCACCATGGAAAGCCTATATTTGCCTGCTAGAGAATTACGGAGGAACTTTTTTTATTTCGATGCAATTATGATGTTGAAGATTACAACATTCATTCTACTTTTTACAGTGAATTTCTCTAATGGTGGGCTGACTTTAGAAATTTTTTTTCTACTAAGCCTCTTATATCTGAAAGTATAATCTGGAACAATAAGTTAATTAAAATAGAAAGTAAGAGTTTATACTACGAGAATTATGTTAAAGTTGGAATTATTTTTACCAACCAGATGCAGTTTAATAAGGATATCGTGGAATCATATAACATTGCAAAAAGGGAAGGATTATGACACACAAACTTTTTAATGTGGTCAGGGATTCGATGTGCTATTCCTCCCCACTTAAAAGTTTTAGATGTAAATGAAAGTGAAATACATTCACTACAATTTCATTATGAAGGAAAAATATTTGATCCAGTAATATGTAAAAGTAAACAATTTTATGAATTGCTAATTTCAAAAAGGGCAACTGTATCGAGGGGTTTTATTAAACTGAAAGAGGATTTTGGATTAGATGATATAACAGTGTCGAATGTTTTTATTAATTTAAAGTCTGTTTCATCCGAAACTTTTGTTAGAAGCTTTCAATTTAAACTGTTAGATAATATTACATTCACTAATACGCGACTAGCTAAAATAGGTTATATTCCATACGATACTTGTACATTCTGCGAAGTTGAATCAGAAACAGTGTATCACTTATTTTATCAATGTTCTTTGACATATCTCTTTTGGAAAAAACTTTGAAAATTTCTGGTTAGTACTCTCAGGCCAACGTGAGGAGCTTATGCTACAAGACGTATTTATTGGAAAATTAGAAAAAAGTGAATTGTTGATTTATTTTTTAACCCTTGCAAAATTGCACATTTGGTTGTGTCGGAAACATTCAAAAATTCCAAATTTTGATATATTTAAAGAATTAGTTGACTTGAAAAATAGAACTGGGAAATATATAGCAGCAAAAAATAACACGCAGAAAAAATTTTAGGCTAGATGGTGTTTTTACATAATAAATGACTAGATCATAAGTCAGCACCTGTAGGATAACTATTGTACACGTACATTAGATACATTGTTAAGATGTTTAATTGAGAGTCTTTGTAAACATTTTTGTATGAAAAATAATGGCAATAAATATGTGGAAAAAAATAAGAGTGAATTTCTCATCTACAGTACAGTATGGACTTTCAGGGGTCCTGAAAATAGTGGATGAACCAACATAGGTGCGCAATGCAAACTGGGTCAGATTCTTTAATAGTAGTAAGGGGGTTATGGACAAAACACTGACCCCAAGTGAGTGGACCAATACATACTTTGATTTTCACTGCATTACTGCACTTTTCAATAACATGTGCCCTCTGAAATTCAACGCTCAACCAAGAGTTTTGTTTTTCGCTTTCTCAATTCTCAGATTTGGATCCATGGATTTTGATCCATTTTGTCAAGTTCTGTTTTTAGGCTTCCAAGTTTGTTGCCAAAATTAGGATTGATGGCAGCGAAAAACGAAACTCTTTAAAAACGCACAGTAAGGATTATAACTGTTTTGACTTTTTTCATTAGACCATATTTACATCTTTCATCAATGTCAGGTTTAGGAATGATCTGGGTTCATCAGCAAATAGTTAATAGAACAAACTGGTTATGAAGCTCAACAAATTTCAAAAAGAATGTACAAAGCTGCTTTGTTTAACGTGTGAGCCCTGTTTCTACTGGGCAGTTGCTCATAAGCATTTCAATACCTTTTGTGTTTTGTGCAGGGTCAAGGCAAACGAACAAAAGAAATGAAGAACAAAAACAAATAACAAAGGACTGACTGGGTTTCATGTTCAGCATGGCTAAAGAGTGAAACCTGTAATGGTTTAATGTCAAACTGCCCTAAATTAAACACGTTTAAAGAAAACTAAGAGAAAGAGTTTTCAAACAAACAAGACAATAAACTTGAAAAAATGGCCATTTGTTTCAAGTTGCAATCCATTTCCACCCTGGTCATAAGCAGCCCAAGACAAAATAAGTTTTAAACTTAAGCTTAATCACTAGTAGAAAAAAAACGGGTTTCCACTGATATTAATCTGTCTTTTAGCTTTAATTATTAAAAAAAGTAATAAGTTAAACTTCATAACCCCAATTAACGAAAAGTTTGACACTAAAATGGGCAAAAAGATCCTAGTCTATATTTCCGAACCGCGCGTTGCTGAGTCTTGTCAAATTCAAGCGTGATTTTCTGTGTTAATGTGCACGAGCTCACGGATAAAAAATGCAGAAAACACTTACGCATATAGGTTTGCAACGTAGCGGCTAAAAAGGGTCTTTTTCCTTCCCCAAATAAGACGGCATCGTCCCCATTTTCGGCCGCAAACTTTTCTATGGCAATGAGACGAAGCTCGTACGTCCTTGACGTCTTTTCGTCCAGCGCCTGGCTCTCGTTTTTTGCAGCGAGTCTTGCACCCGCCACAAGATTGGACGCCATCAACAAATCAACTTGCCCCACACTGCCACAACTTTCGATGTAACGCCGCACATTTGGGCTTCTTCCCTTGTAATTATTTTTCGCTTTGAGCTACTCGCCTTCGACATTTTCACTCCTCTAAAAGAAACTCTGTAAGTTGAGCCATCCAGTGATTTTTTTTTTTTTTTTTTTAAATAATGCACATCTTTATTAAAAGTGATAAGATCTAGATACAATAATAGTATAATGGTATATTACAATGGTATATTATGTACACACACACACACACACACACACACACACGCACACAACAAGAGACATGAACAAAAGATACACATACAGCAGTAAGGGCAGTACTTTTGTTACATATATTCTTAAAAATAGGACATGTTAAATATGGGCTAAGTGCATACTTTAAAATTAAAGAGATTGAACTAAGAAAGGCCTTCAATGCGAAATTTGAAGGCAATTCGTTGCGTAAATTCATCAAAATTTATTCGTTTATTGTTTAGTTTTTGGGAATATAGATAATATTTTGCAAATAACAAACAGTAATTTAATTTTTTTAGTGTGTCATCGGAACACGCTGATTGATCATTGTCAAATTCAAATTTTCCAAATAAAAATTCTTCTGTGGAAAGTGAATAGGAGGTGACATGTTCGCTGTTAAACCATGTTAAGACCTGACTGAAAAATGACTTGGAAGGGAGGCAGTCAATAAAAGTATGACCTATCGAGTCGCTTTCATTACAGTATAGGCAGTTTTTGTTACTTTCAATACCAAAATGATACAATTCCTTCTTTGTAGCGATAATTCTATGTAGAAATTTGAAGTAGAATTCTCTAAGTTTAGTCTCCTTACAAAGTACCTTCAATTTACTAAAGTAGCAAGGCCAATTCAAATTCAACGATTGAGTTTCGTGTTCCCATTTCATTGGGCCAGTAGCCTTAGTTACAGACTTGTTAGTAATAAGCCAGTAGAAATCTTTGCTTTTTATCTTGAGTAAGTTTATTGAGGCTGTAGGTGACAGAGGAAATATAAAGTTGTTCTTTTCGAATATGTGTTTGTCAACCGAGGTCTGGCTTGCTTTTTCTCGCAGATGTTTGGGAATTGCTGCCAAAACTTGGGAGCCATCCAGTGATGCAACAGGTTGGTTCGTGCTCGTAGGATTTCTAGTCTCCTGCTGCTTTTTCCTACAGTTTACTACGGCAGGATAATCGTTCATTATAGGCTACAAGCAGGCCCTCTTTCACATCTTATCTCTGTCCAGAGATAAGCGAAAAAAACATTGGCATATTCTACTTACCAAAGGTTTTTTGCTTCGCTCTCAAATCATAGACTTTGCTGGTAAAGAAGGACTGCTTGTAGTCTATGGCAAGTTATAAATAAAAGCCTCAACTTTTATAGTACCACTCTTTTCTTTGGCTGGACATAAACATGAGTGTTTATGTTAAGGTCGGTCATGCTTAATATTACTGATAACTTTTAGAACTGCTAGTAATTCAGAGTGAAGGCTGGTTTCTTGTCTATTGCCTAAATCTGACTCTTATCTTGTAAGATTTCATTTCAAATGACATTGTTTGAACATATTTAAAGAGGAAGCTAAAGAACACACCTTGATAGAGCAACATTCAAACCAGTGAAAAATAATAAAGGAACATCTTGTCTGGGAAAAAAATGTCCCTTGAATACAGTCAACTCTTCCCGAGCGAACACTTCTCATTATTCAAGGAAATGCTGTGGGACCATGTAATCTCATTTAATTCGGTGGTTCATAGGTCACATGTTGATTCCAACTTGTGTTCAGGTGCACAGTGCAGAAAAGAATAGCTCATAATATTACATCATTGAAATGCCAATAAATCACTGTCACATGATGACCGGGATATGTCAACAAAAGTATTATTTAATAGAACCATACACATGGTAATTACACTTTTCGCAGAAAAATAAATGAAACTCTAAAAACATTATCAGAAGTTCTGTGCGAGTTAAAGATTAGAGATAGATGATTGTCCTCAATACCTATGTAGGACCATGGCACCCCTGAACAGTTTTTAAACCCATTTTATAGTACACTATCAATTTACACATGCTCAGAGAAATCTGTTTTTGAAAACAAAAAAGATAAATATAAACATATAGTTACAGTCAGCATTCCTAGTTTTCGTGATCCTTTTCTTGCTTTGGGAAATACAGGTTTCTTGCCAGTTTTGTAAGGTTGGACAGTGTATGCATTTCTCCTGGTAACCATCTGGTGTAGCTAAAACATGTGATGCACTTTTGCCATAGAACACAAAATTTTCTTGAATCTGGACAACCAAGTAAATGTCTGTTCTCCTTCGATGGTATTAGCATCTGGGAGTTTCTCTTTCACCTTAGCAGGGTTGTACTTTTCTCTGCATTCATCTGTCTTGTGGATATTGATATGCAAATAATCTATAACCTTGTTAATTTTGAACCACATGTTGTCATAAGGAGAACGAAATGGAAGAGCCTTTTGAGTGACACATGTTATCATGACAGGTAAATATCACTGCATTGTGCTTCTGGTATGTCTTTAAGCGTGATGAGCATCCACTCCATAAAAAGAAACAGGAATGCTTGCGATGGACTCTCAGATCTAGAAAAAAATGGCAATATTAATCAGAAACGTTTTTGTCACTTAAAGGTTGTGAAGAAAGTGTTTCTTATACATTTTATGCAAAACATTTTCCCTGTAATTTTGTCCTTAGATTACAAGCAGTCCCTCTTTCCCAGCTTAGACCGTCGAGCGAGAAATGAAAAAAATATTGGTAAGTGGAATTTTCGATCAAGAGCCAATGGCGAGTGAAAATAAAATTGCCACTGAATTATCGGCTAAGGTCTGGCGACCAAAGGATTTAAGCTTAAAACAATACACCAAATGCAAATATGGCGGACCTCTCGGACCGACTGGGGCAAGTTGCGCGAAGTCGAGGCTAGTTGGGCCACGGGTTTGCTCTGATGTTTTGATCCTCATGAATGGCTGCTTGCCTTTTAACCGAGGATGACATCCCCGGAGCTGCTCTGGCTGGCAGAGCCCCAGCAACATTAAACAATGAACAACTTAGATTCTGGCTAAAATGTAGAGGAGATTCTTTGAAGGGGTTAAAAACGAAGGCAGCATTAGTGAAGAGGTATGACCACGATTTCCGAGTTGTCAAAATTTCCCAAGTGTTAATCGCAGTTACTTCAAATTGGAGCGAGAGCTCTTGTTTTTAACTAAGGAAAGTACTTAATTTTCTTATTTATAGGGTTGAGGAGTACATCAGAACGGGCCATGACAAAAATATAGTGGATCCTGATCAGGATAACATTTATACGAAGCGAAAGCAACACCAAAATGCAAGCGAAAGAAGCAGTTCCACTGTTTCCGGTTTCCAACCTCAACTAAACTACCCTTCAGATGGCTGGTCTACAGACTTGAGCCGAAATGAACAACCATATCATGAAGTCTGGTAAAAGCATCGACTCCAGCAGCAGCAATCACTCAGTACCAACTGGTGTACGTAAAGCTACAAGGTTCCTTAATTACAAATATTTGAAGGATTTGTCAGCAGCGAGCGACAGCAGCTATTTTTATTTCCATTGTCAATTCCATCACAGCTTTCGAAAAAACGATCCACCTTGTAATTTAAAGGCAGCATTGTGTATTTTTACAGGGGAAGTGAAGAATGCCTCGTGCTCCTGTATTGCTGGCCAGGTCGGCTTTTGCAATCACATTTTAGCTCTTTAACTTAAACTGTGCAAATTCATTCTCTATGAATGCAAGACTGTGGCTGATCTTGACAATGAAGAGGACATGCAACCAAAACAAAGTTGCATATCAGGCTTGCAGCAGTGGCACCGCAAAGGAAGAGGAGACTATAAATCCAGAGCCAGTAATGGAAATGCTGGTGACCAAAACATGTTTGGACACCTGGTGTTCGGTGTCTCTTGTATGAGGCAAGGAAAAATATCAAGAGTCAACAGGATGCAGACGAATCGAAACTATTACAGAGGTTAAAGGAGATTAACCCCAAAATGGCCCTTGCTCAAGTCATGACTCCAAGGTCTGAGTCAACACCACTTCAAGCAACAAAATTTGGCTAAAGTCCACGGGATCATAGCGGAGCACTTGCCAGGCCAAAGGCCTGGCTGTGCAGCTTCATATTCATAGAACCTATGCCGTGATTTTTCATGGTCATGGCTAGCGGAATGTTTCGCGGGCGCGTGTTTGCCCGCCTGCCCGCCCGCCCGCCCGACGTGTTGGAACAACATCCGGGATCTTGAAAGCAAGGCTTTGTTTTTCGCGCAGCCACAGCCGTGAGCTCGGTAAACACTTTAGTTGTTTTGTTGTGTCTAGCGGAGAATTAGAGTCGTTATTTTCCTGCATTTTTTCACAGTTTGCTACTCAAGACAGGGATACTAATTAAGGTATACTCAGAAGCCGCTTTAGTGGAAAAAGACGAGCTTTCAGGGATAAAATCTTGCTTCGAGGAACTTCATGTATTACGTTTTTATCAATGCGGGAGATGTTTGTTTTCTACGGATTTCAGAACCAGAAGTGGAGATTTGAATTTCCAAGCAAGCGAGGGACTTAAAGGTAAAACAGATTACAGTTTTCGATGAGAATTTATGTTGATATCAATCTGAGTGACTTTTTATAAGTGTTATTGTTAGTTTTGGAGAATTGATTTTAAAACGTGCTTAAATTCAGTTGTATCAATCTCTTGAATTTCATCGAAGAAAGCTATTTTTTTAACTCGAGCTATAATTAAATGGTACGCGTTTTGCTTTTAAACGTAAACTAATGGAGATTTGAATAAATTTTTTCGAAAGAAGATTGTGTTGTCCATTCATTAGATAGATTGAAAAGCGATTTTATGTAAACAAAACAAAACTTTGATTTTATAGTACAGTTCTATCTTCACTCGCATTGCCTTATGCAAATATGTTTGTGTATTTTTGCAATTTTTGATTTTCAAATCAGTTTCTCGGGCAATTTTTGACAAACATAAACTGTATTTTATTGGGAAACAATTGGTACTAGTTATTCTAGACAGAGAAAAGTTGTTTTTGTGAACTTTTGTACAGTCTATAAAAATGTACTGTGCAGACGGTCATGTAATACTGTTTTTGAGAATTGCCCGTTCGTCAATCTTAATTCTTGTGCTTCCAACCTTTCACCTTAGTTAAGCTTGTTCAAAGTGCGACGCTGTTAGGCTTGGGCTATGTATATTTAGTATCACCCAACTAGTGGACTAATGCAAATCCTGCATTTTGATTGGCTACGCTACTAGGGGTCTAATAGTGGTAGTCATCGAGTAGCGAAATTCGCCGGTTTCATTTTTCGTTTTATTCCCAAATAAATATTTCTTCAACTTGCAATTGCTTTTTTTATTATTGCCTTTTTCTGTCCGACTAGTTGGGTGATACTAAAACAATTAGACCCTTCGCCCTCAAGGGCCACGGGTCAATAGCCCATTCGGCTTCGCCTCATGGGCTATTGAGAAGGGCTACGGGTCTAATTGTTAAATATAATGCTAGCTACCAGCTGCCTGTGACTGAGGATAACTTCGAAGTTTATTGTGACATCACAGCTGTCAACAGATCAGATTCCAGCAATGATATGCCAACAACTGTGTTTCCAAGATTCCCCCTTAACACATCAGACAAACAGTTTGAAATACCTGCAGAAGTATCGGGATAAAAAATATTTATTAGAAAAAATTACAGTGGATGATGACAAATTGAATGAAATTGAAAGGAGAACATGTGGGCAGTCACAGTGCAATGAATGGAAAGATGAAAGAAAATTCAGGTTTACTGCCTCAAACTTTGGTCTGATAAGTACGGTGGCCGAGAGTCGCCAGCAAAATTCGAAAGTCGATTTGCAAACACAAAATTCAAACTCAAAAGTCGATTTGCAAACTCAAAATTCAAACTTAAAAGTCGATTTGCAAACTCAAAATTCAAACTCAAAAGTCGATTTGCAAAATTGAAAAGTTCAAAATCGAAAATTCGATATTGAAAAGTAGAAAGTCAATTCCGAATTCGCGGTTTCGTAAACCCAGTTCGCAATTCTCAATTTCGACTTTGACCACCCCCTCCCCCCTCCCCCCTCCCCTAACTTTTTTATCGGAGTGGAGAAGACTGGGGCGAGTCTCCTGCAACTGATCTGCTCCCGGCTGCATCTGCTATGGATTTACCCGATTCCTTCTGGGGAAAGTTAAAGACTTCCTTCGCCCAAACGGACATTCAAGAATTATTTCAACTGAATCAGGTAGGAATAAAACGTTTTTCACGTAATAGGTGTACTATTTTGGAACAATTTTTAAGCTTAGCGAGCTTTGAATGCGAGCATGTGCGCGCAACACGTTTGATTTCTTTTAACCTTGTTTATAATATCGGTTGTTATTTTTTCAGGGAGGGGGAGAGGGAAATTCGATTAAAGACAAATCAAGGCAACTTAAATAAATGAATATTTATGAATTTCGAGGCATATTTAAATAAGTACACGTGGGTCATTCACATTTCATGCATATTCAATAGATATTCAATCGCTCTGGCTGCGCAAGCCACAGGCCACCCAAGCTAAAGACAAGGAAACACCGGCACGATATATAAATAGCGGTATTGTGTTACAAAAACTCGATTTGTAAGGGTTTGTATGGGAACGTGACGATTTAATATGCTCTATAACATATAATATGTAATGTTTTTTTAATAAAAACAACTTACCCTGTTGTTGTGTTGTATTCTTGAGAAGCTGACAAACTACATAGAATATACATCAACAGGGTAAGTCGTTTTTATTCACAAAACATTCCATTTGCCATATTCTAAAACAGAATCGTCACAGTCCCATACAGACTCTTATAAATTGAGTCTTTGTAACACAATACTGCTTACATTGTGGCAGTGTTCGGTTGTCTTCATCTGTGTGACCTGTGCATTTATTGCCAATAACCTTTGTTATATGTAATTCTTGTTTGCCCTGTCACTTGTTAAAACATGGGCCACTATCACTATGATTGTATGATGTATGATTTTAGAATAAGGTGTATGAGGCCCAGGCTTAGAAACCAGAAATTAAAACTTGCAACGTTTTCATTTGAGGATTAAACAGCTCATCTCAAACTTTATTTCCCATGCTTCCTGGAATTTTTTAAACCCCTATATGAACACACCCTTAAATTACAATGGCCCTTATGCATGATTACATCATAAAAGCAAATTTCACCACCACGCCTCATCTGAAAGCATTTTGCTCTTGTTGCGCTTGGTTATTCTATTCAACTTTACTGCCTTGGCAAATTATTTATGCAAAACTTCACAGCGTTACAATTTCAAAACGAGGCTAGGTGGTGAAATTTGCTTGTCTTGACGTAAACATGCATAAAGGCCATTCATACACAATACATGCGGCACGAATACAACAATTCCTCCTTTCTGACGGACAATGTTGATAGTTTCATCTGAGTCATGTATTCTGCAGTTGTCCATAACCACAACAGAGCATGGCTCTCCTAATGCAAATCTACCAATGCTTGGTGAAATCAAGTACTGTAATGCAAAGTTGAAATGTTCTGTATTGAATGCATTGGGTACAGTATGAGTAGCAACAATGCCATTGATGTCCATTGCAGCCACAACACTATACCTCTCCTCCCTGACATAGTTTCCAACAACTTGGGGGTTGAATCCTGGCCAAAAGTGCCCCATCTCCCTCTGAAAGAGGCTCAATATTAAAAATGCAATATTATTTTATGACGGTGATGATTGGTTCCAGTTTGCTTTCTGGAAAGCACTATAAATCAAGGCCATAAGGTGCAAACGGTTGGGAAAAAGTTTTTCCAGTCATAGAAATCGCAGCCCCCCCCCTCCCCTCTCTACTGGTATTTTGAAACTGAATTTGATTTACCTGTAATTTTTTCTTGTCCTTTGCTGTTTCATCAATGAACAATAGCATTTCCCGTCGTATGTCAGCTATGAAACGACAGTAATTTGCTCTTGACAATTCACTCCTCTGTTTGGCAATGATCCTCAACTATAATTCAAAATGCATAACAAAAGAAACTTGACAACATGACAGCCGCCGCTTCTTCACCTTCCCCGGCCCACCCTCTCCCTGGGGGACATTTCACATCCTTAAAATAAACGGATAGAATCCAAATGTTGAGGAAAATATTAAAAAACATCTGTGCAGTAACTGCACAATTTCTGCGACTTCGAAACAAGGGAAAAGAATAAGTTACACTTCACCTTTTTGTAGGTGAAACCAAGGCGTAGAATTGATCGACACATTGTGGAAATGCTTAGCCAGGTACCGGTGATTGAATGAAACCAATCTTGATACTCGTCCATAAAGAGTTCCGGTTTGCTCCTTACCATTGCCTCTAGAATTTTGTTTTCTCTATCTGTTACGGTATAATATAAAACAAGTGTTTAAGCTTATGTTGGACTTTGGTTCATGAAATCAACAAGCAGTCTACAAACCGACAAACAAACATGGACACTTACAGGTCAAGATTCTTTGTCTTCCTCGCCTTCGTTGCCGGCTCACATCGCCATATCGCCTATACAAGCGGCGAATTTTTGACACAAAAGCGGTACTTGTAAAAAGGCAATTCGCTGTTTCCTTTTTCGAACTTCCATACAAATGTTGATGATAAATCACACGCCACCGTAAATCCTCATGCAGAACCCTCGTGTTCTCTCTTTACTGCTTGGTAACCTCTCGGTCGAATCATAGCCGTCGAATCATGTCACAAAAACCCAGGTGTATACACAACACTGAAATCGGCTGTAAAATATTTACTATCTTACTATTTACTATATTTAAACAGAACTAAAATATATTGCAACGATTTTCATTTGGGATTAAAATTGATTTACTGGCAATGTTTATAAACAGCCAATTTATCTGTGCAGTGTATATGTGAATGTAAAGTATGAGACAAAACAAGAACTTTGTGCATGTCAATAAGTTCAGTTAAAAGACTTAGAAAAGGAATGTTTTCTCTAAACACTTCACTAAGGTAGACTATTGCAAAAAAGGCAAATGAAAATATTTTGTCGCTTTTTCCGTTGACTCAAAAATTGTGTACCTTCGGGCCGAATGGTGTCTCTTGTAGGAATAGAGCTAGTGATTGTTTCATTTCCTTTTATAGCCAATTGAAAATGCGAGCTTTTTTAAAACATCTTGGTAAAAGCGAAAAGCGACATGGCCCCGAAAACTGGCGACACAAGACGTTCTGAACAGCGACAAGCGACTCGATTCCGCTTCAAAAATACGACAAATTACGACAGCGACACAATAAACACTGAAAATAAACAGGGACTTCAAAAAGTTGTACAATTTACCAATAAAAGTTAAACATTATTGACCATATCGTCCATATCAACACGCGACGGTCAACGGTCTGTTTTAATGATCTATTTATTTGTTATTGAAACATCTACCAACCTCGTTCCCAAGGCCCGTCTCTTCCTCTCTCTTGGATGTGCAGTTGAGTAGACCCTAGAACATATCGGTGACCTTTGATTTTTGGCTAGACTTTTGCAAAGTCTGTTTTTCGGTTTCGGTGGTCGGGCGGAGAACGGACTTTTCTCGCCTGCAGCCCGCCATTTTTAACCGACCCGTTTTTACGACAACATTTAGAACAAAAGGCCTGTTATATCTTTATTTTGATCTGAAAGAAAAAAATCCCTCAGGAACGTTCTTGGGGTAGACTTATTCTTAAAGCTAGGCTAAAATGCTTTTAGTGACGAGCAGGATTTGTGGGCTGTCGCCTTTTATAACAATTCATTGTATCTAGTTATTTGAGCCGCATTTGAGGACTGTTTATTTTACCAGCCGGATGGATGAACCATTAGGTCACACTTACATTTTCGCGCCAACAATATGCAAATTAAATTCGATATCACGAAACAAGTCGACTTGCATTTTCATCCCTCGCCTTTCCCAACTTCGTCGCTCGGTTTTTGCAACTTTGTCGCGCTCTCGTGGGCTTCGCAGTCTCATTTATTTCAGTCATTCATTAGAGACCTTACGCAACAGGACTGTTGAATGGGGACGGCGACATCTGGGCTGAGCACGCGAGCAATGAGGTTGCCGTCCGAAACGTAAACAAACCTTACGCAACTCAACACGACATGAAAAAGACTCAAGGTCGAAATGGCAACATTCCGGGAAGCAAGAGAGGCACTTTTACTCGCCAATGACTTGGATTTAATTGAAGATGAAGAACAGCTGTTGCTATACGACGTGAACACTTCGAAAAACCTAGACATACCGTACTGGAAATACGACAAATTCGATCTTGACTGTCTTTCCGACGACGAGTGCAAAAGCGAATTTCGCTTCTTGAAAATGATATATACACTTTACTCGATGTTTTAAATCTTCCAGACAAAATCACTTGCCCGAATCGTTTTTTCGTGTACAGTGATGAAGCACTATGTATGCTTTTACGTCGATTTGTGTATCCATGTAGATACGAAGACCTTGTTCCGCGTTTCGGAAGACCTGTTCCACAATTGAGCATGGTGGTGTCAGAAATGACGGATTTACTATCATGTACAGTTTGGACATTTGCTTTCTCGTCTCAATCAACCGTGGTTGTCACCAGCAGACCTGGTCGAATTTTCTCAATCGATATATAGGAAAGGAGCTGCCCTTGATAACTGTTGGGGATTCAGCGTTGAACCACCCTCATTAGAGGATTACTTTAAGATATTATTTATACTCAATCAGTACCTGAGGGACACCCATATGAATTTGGATTGGGATGCTTGTCATCTCACTTAGGATGCAAATCCTGGATTTTGGTGCACTTTGTGTCAAGGATGAACCGCAAAATTTTTCTGATAGCGTTTTAGGATTGGATGCAAAGATTCGGTGGTGGAAGGGGAATCATTGGTTTATGGATATTCATGATTCTTGTCTTGTTTTGCCTCAATGATTCATGATTCCTAAGTATAAATTTTATTCCATGTACATGATTTTGGTTTTCAAAATAACTTGTTGCCAGTTTCTGTTGCTTTTCACTTATAGGGTTTTTGCGCATTTAAGTACTCTGCTGGCAGTCTTCTTTTTCAAATGGGGACTCTTCTTGCACGTAATTTATAATATGCTGGAAACCAATGTGAAATTCTCAGTAGATGTTGTTGTCCTTTAGAGGGGGTCTCGGGGCATGCTCCCTCAGAATATTTAAAAAAAGTTTAAATTTTATCACATAATTTATTATTTTTATATTCACAGTAATGTCAATAGAAGCATTCATTTGTTATTTATGATTCTTTTATTCATCTTGTTATTCATGATTCCCAAATTTTAAACACAAAGATTCATGAATAAGCTATGATTCATTATTTATGATTCCACTTCCACCCTACGGATGGCAAGATTTTTTCACCCCTCCCTCCGCCCGGATTTCCTGTCCCCGATAGACCCCCCCCCCCTCCCGCCTGGATTTCCAAGCCCGGAGACCCCCCTCCTGCCCGGATTGCCATTAAATTTTTGGAAGCCCTAACTTTACAGGTAATAAAATAAATACATGTAATTGCATTCAGGAGATCCTGTTTTTGTAAATTTTCAAAACTTTGGTGAAACATTTTTTAAATAAATATTGCGATATTGCATAATGCATGATTAAAACCCCACCGTGATTTCAAGACCAAATCGGCCTGACTTCCTGCCTAAAGAGTATTTTAGTCTCATATTTTAACTTTCCCCCATTTGGATAAGTTTAATTAACACAATGAAAGTGTTTATAAGGAAAATATGTATAAATACGTGTTTAATAATTGATCATAATATACAGAAGCCTTTCATGTCTGTGTACAGCTAAAATGTAACTGAAGTGTGGACTTGCCTTAAAACAATATAAGTCTTTAATATGTCTAAATCCAAAAAGTATTGTCACAAAAAAGGACGTATTCTTTGACACTTTGAAAAAGCTTTACAAATGTATTACTTTTTAAGCCTTCAAATACATAATTTAATAAATTACTGATTGCCATTTGACTAAAACAGACATTGATGTTTGTGGTTCAATCAATTAACAACGACGTAATTTGAACCAAGGAAAGGTTAAACCAAAATATATATTATCCATGTTTTAAAGTGGACACTTAATTATTAATTTTTTCAATTAGTGCCACAAGGAGTTGATTCTGAAGCTGCTGCTGCTGCTGTTGCTGCTGCTGTTGCTGCAGTTGTTGTTGCATGAACTGAAACATCTGAAGTTGTGCGGATTGCTCATCCTTCTTAACCTCCAGTTCTTCTTTCCTCAGCTCGAACTCTCTTTCGGCCTTTTCTCGTAGGTAAACGAGGGTTTCTGACCCTGAGCCTCTTTTTCTTGGTGTCACTTTACCACCCTCCTCTGCCTGTTGTTTCCTTGTCTCTCCCAGTTTTTCCATTGAGCGCTTCCTCATCTCCTCTGCTTTCTTCCGGTCATTTTCCTTGTTTTTGTCCCCTTGCTGTGCATTTTCTTCAGCCTCCCTGTCGCTTTCCTCAAAACGTTCAATGATCTGCTCTAGCAGCTTGTCCTGTTCAGACATCTCGGGTGATACTCCGCTTGCCCTTTCCTCCTCCGCCATTCTCTTCTTGAATTTCTTTGCTAATAAGGTGTATCTGTCTCGAACGGCTCTTTTATTCCCGAGTCGATTTTTGAATGCGTCATTGGCATTCAGCCTTTCCGTAATGTCTTCCCATATTTTCCCTCTTTCTCGTGTCGAAGATTTGTACTGGTAGGGCTCTGAAACTACGATCTCTTCTAACAGAAGAATATCACACTCTATTTTCCACTCCATCTTTGGGATCTTTCTGTTAATAAGATTGTGGAGAAACAAACAAGGTCAAATTTTTGTTTTAAAACTTAAGTTATATGAAAATGAAGATTAGAGGCTATATTTTCTACCCATGCAATGGTCTTTCTGATCGGGATTTCTTTTGTACTGCAGTGCGAAACGCACATTATTGTATTATTTTCGACTAGTATTGAGCTTCTAACTCACACAAGTGTGATTTACATTTGAAAGTTTGTTTACAGAAAGAAAAAACGTGTAGCCCACACTTGAAGTAATGAAAACAACTCTCAAAGACAAGAAAAGATTACTTTACACCAGGTTTCTTATTCGGAGGATGAAGATGAGACAGAAACTGCCGTAAACTGTAAAATGACAGCTGAAGGATAATTAAATTTCTACAGGTCAAACTGAAATCAGACAGTCTGAGCGCTTCGTAATTTGCATTTACAAGTAAGCTTCATTTTCGTTTGAAAAATGTTGTTTCAATATAACACAGGGTTGGTAACTCAAAATATGATCGGTTTCTATCGTTCAGTCGAAAAAACAAAAAGTTTAGATGAAAATAAGTGGATAAAAATACTCACGTTTTCCTGAGAACTTGAAAACTCTTGTTCCGACGTCGTGAACGCGAAGAGGACGGCACTGAGAAACCGGAAATGGCGTCAAACAACTTGCGAAGCAAGTGGTCACGCGCGTCACACAATGAAATTTTGCCGTCCTCTCCTGGAGCAGTCCTGTTGCGTAAGGTCTCTATTGTGTTCTGAATTCTGGTGATTTTATATGGTCAAATAAGGGTCAATAAGTAACTCTTCCCGTATCACAAGTTGGTTGGGTGATTAAGTTTGGGTAAGAATTTTTTTCCTCCAAATTTTTGGCGGTGGAATTTTTTTTCCTGACATGCAACAATGTAGAATTTTTTTTAAGCGTTATAGCCATGCAAGATTTTTTTTTTAATACAATTTTTTCTTCAAAATCAAGGATGTGTGGACATAAGTTTAACATAACTGCTTCCCTATAGCAAAACCACATTTAACACTTAAATGTCGGACTGCTCTGCGTAAAATGCCATTGAAATTAACATTATTAGAATTTTTGTTCTTTGGCTTACCAAGATTATAAATGTACCAATACTGACCTTTAATAAATGCCCTTAAACGTTCTCCATTTTCTATATCTCATTTAAGGTTAACGTTTTGACATTTGGCATAAATGTACACTGTAGGGAGAACCCACCCCCCTTGCTGTATGTTCAGATGGTTATTTCCCTGAGAGATTGGTGCATTTTTTTCTTGAAATAGGTTACAAAGTAGTGACAGGCCTGCACGACTCCCGCTGTTCACCAATGTGATGTTCTCGCCTTTAGAGTTTCGCTATAACGAGTATGTCTTTAAGCGATTTCCCTCTTTTATAGGAGATAATGGGAGGCTCTTTATATATCTCCCTCAGCAACAGTTGGTTCTGTATTAAATGCCATTTATCCATAAGGATTTTCTTTAAATTGGACACCTGGTGAAATATTGTGTGACAAAAGGTTGAATTTTCTTGTATCCTTTTTCCTTCTGTCGAAAGGGCCGACTTTCTCTCTTCGAATTTCAATCACCCAGCCCCCCCTGCCCCTCAAAAGTCAAATGGTCGGCCCCTTACGAAAGACATCAGAGCCGTCAAAGCCAGGCAGAGACTGAAAATCAATTCTCACTATCTTTTGCCGTTTCTCGCGTGGAATGATTTTCACGCGTGCTCGCGTTTCGCTCATTCTACTATCCCTGAGGGAAAAGGAGGGACTACTTGCAGTCTACTAAGTCTCAAGCTGTTGCAGTGCTATATTTTTCTGACTTTTCCTTGACAAAATTATCAACAAAAACAAAGGATATTTATTTAACAAATAAATGATTTTATGCCCTGTAGCAGTGAATCTGTTCTGCGGCTTCCGGTCAGGTGGTTGTAAGGAGATACCTTTACTAGTCACACTAGGGACCTTTAGCAACTCCTGTTTTTTGGAACGACAGCAACGGCAGTCTACGAGAGGGCCTGTGTCGAGGACGGCGTTGTTCCTGCCAAATACAAACCTTTAGCAGCCTGATCCTCGCGACGGCACTAGTGACGGCCATCGCTGAGTCGTTCACCCTATATTTTTAAATACGCTTAGTTAAAATTGAACAAGTTTAAGAATGTTCGAGATCTGCTTTTGCTAACTCACAATACAAACACGATTTTTGATGAAGAATTCGTTCTGCTCTACGACTGTTTTCAGTCGAAAAATCCAGATTTCAGTTACAAGTCTTATGATCAATTCAACTTAGATGATATGGCCCCAGCTGATTGCAAGGCGGAATTCCGAATAGAAAAGGCTGATCTTCCCCGACTACAAATTCCTCCAGTGATCAAATGCAGACAGAGGAACCTTTGTGATGGTCTCGAGGGGTTGTGCATGCTACTGAGGAAGACAAGTTATCCTTGTCGATACAGCGATATGATTCCGCGATTTCCAAGACCAGTATCTGTTTTGAGTTTGATTACAAATGAAGTCTTAGATTTCATTTATGAAAACCACTCACATCTAATCACAGATTGGAACAGAAACGTGCTAACCCCAGTGGCTCTTCAGACGTATGCTGAAGCAAGATAACCAATTTACAGGTTGGTTTTAATGTCTGTTGTAACGATTAATCAAAATAAGTATGCCCTATTTAAGGATTCAGGACTCAAAACCCCTACCCTATCAGGCCCACATGTGTGGGAGTACTTTAAGGTTAGAAATATCATGGGGTTCTCTGTAGATTTGTCAAAATTTAACAAGAGCAAGGGGATAAAAACTAATATTTCCTCGGGTTTGGGAAACTAATTTACAGGCCTTGAATAAATATTATTTGTTTTGAAATAAACTTTTCTTTTTACTTTTCAGAGGGCCGTAAACATGATGCGGGGATGCTGGCTGGTTCTGGGCTCTTAAATGACTTAGGGCGATTTGCCTTTTCCCCAACTGGAACACCTATGTGTGTTTACGGGGATCCCGCATACCCCTTCCGGATTCACCTCCAGGCTCCATTTCGTCAGTCACATCTCACACCACAAATGGAAGCATATAATACAGCAATCAGCACAGTATGCACCTCTGTAGAGTGGATCTTAGGTGACATAATAAATTCTTTTAAGTTTTTAGATTACAAAAAGAACCTGAAGATAGGACTTAGCACTGATGGCAGTAAGATGTATCTGACTTAAGTTCTAGTCAGAACCAACACAACAGTTGCATCAGGCATCATGTATCATGTATTTTTCTAGGTGATGACCACCCCTAAGTTATATATACACTGATTTTAGTAGGTCAGCATAAACACCGAATAAACAACAGCTTCAATTGAACATATATAATTGTTATTTTAATCACAATCAATTAACTTAGAATATAAACTGAAGATGACAGAAGAACTGTCAAAACATTTTTTTTTTAAATCAAAAGCAAAATATCATCTTCAATAATAACAGAAATTTACATAAACACCGAATGAACAACGGCTTCAATTGAACATATATATGTTATTTGGAAGGGTTACCTAGCGAGATAAACGGACGTGTGTAAACGAGCTCAGCGTCTAATCTTCTCAAAATGACCCCTCTTTGAAGCAAATGTACACACTTTTAATCGAAATACAAGGTACGGTAAAAACTTTATTAAATAATAACTTCAAATTGATGCAAGACGTCGCAGAACTGAAAGCCACTATCGCAAAGAGCAATCAAGAAGTCAAATCTCTTAAAGAAGAGTTTGCAAACCAGATCAAATATATAGCGACATTGGAAAGAGAACTTCGAAGCACGAGTAAATTGGCAAAAGAACAAGCAAATGATATACTAGACCTCCAGGTTAGTCTCGACAACCTGGAACAATATTCTAGAAAGTCGTCCTTGGAATTTCATGGTATTCCTGATAATATCGGGATGCCTCCGGACCAGATTATCTGTAAAATTGCACAGGAAATCGGGATCCAGTTAGAGGAAAACGACATCGAAATATCCCGCCGCATCAAAACGAAAAAAGGCGAAAAACCAATTCTTGCTAGATTTGTGAACTACAAGACAAAAGCTAAACTTTATAAAGCTCGCGTGAATCTGAAAGGTGTTACCGTTCAAAGCCTCTTCCCCGGCACGGTGCTAGTTACTTCGGAGACGGAGAGACCAAAACGGATCTTCATCAATGAAAATCTCGCGCCGTATCGAAAAGAGATGATGTTTCGAGCTGTAGAAAAAAGAGGGAATGGAAAAATTCAAAGCTGCTGGTCTTTGGATGGAAAGATCTTTGTCAAAACTTCGCCGATGGGCAAGCCAAGACAAATGCATTCTGTAGAAGAAATTCAAGATTTATAAAGGGCTTTCAGGTTTTTTTTTCTACCTTAAGGGAAGTACAGTAGACGCATAGCTCTTAGTAAATAACTTTATTTACCCTTTAAAGTATCAGTGTTTGAGTGTTTTGTTCAAATTGTTAAGTGTATTTTGTCTTAATATAAGACTTGTTTTGATTTTGTTTTTATTTTGGATTCAGTCTCAAAATGACAAACTGTAATTTCTTGTCCTTAAATGTTAGAGGTCTTAAAAGCAAACGAAAAAGACTCAGCATTTTCTCTTATTTAAAAGATCTAAATTGTACTTTTTATTTACTCCAAGAAATATATTCTGAGCGTCACGACGAATTATTATGGAAATCTGAATGGGGAGGAAAAATATTCTTTTCCCATGGCTCCAACCATCAGAAAGGTGTCTGTATCTTGTTGAATCCTTTGTACGATATTCAAATTGAAAGCTCCTTTGAGGATTCGGAAGGCAGAATTGTCTTAATCAATGCTTGTTTTGAGGCAGTGAAGTTTTCTGTATGCAATGTTTATGCACCAAACAACCCGGCTTTACAAAAGGCATTTATTGGAACGTTGGAATTATTTTTAGTGTCTAAAGCCGTAATTTCCGATTTGATACTGGGAGGCGATTGGAATACCACATTGCAGGCAATTGACAAAAAAGGCGGCATTCTGTGGAAAGCAACAGCCTACAGAGATCAACTTCTCTCTATGATGAATGAACTAGACTTGACAGATATCTTGAGACAAAAATATCCCAGGAAAAAATGCTTTACTTATGAATCTGGAGCATGCAATATAAAATCAAGAATCGATTTCTTTTTAATTGCGAAAATATTAACTCATCAAGTTAAATATACTGATGTTAAAACTTCGATTGCTCCGGACCATAAAGCTGTTAGGCTATGTGTTCTGCTTAAAAATAGGAAACGTGGACCCGGGACTCTTTATTAGAGGACGAACTTTACGTAAATATGATAAAGGATAATTACCCTAATATAAAACAAAAATATGCCGAAATAACAGACAAAAAGCTTACCTGGGAATTGATTAAAATGGAGATTAGGAGCTTAACTATTCCCTGTGCTAAAAACAAATCACGGAAAACGAGAGAACTTGAGAAACAGCTCCAATCTCGCATAGACTTGTTGGATGAAAAAATTGCTGCTAATGAGGAAAGCGCCGAACAGAGTAACGAAGTGGAGTTAAAAGAACGTGAAGACTTAAAAAGGAACTTCAACATATCTATGAGAAAAAGGCTGAGGGTGCTATGCTTCGCTCCAAAATAAATTGGATCGAGAAAGGAGAGAGACCAACAAATTATTTTTTCAATATGGAACGGAAGAACGGTAATAGGAAGACAATAACAGAGCTTTCTATTGCAGAAGGAAAAACAATTGTTAAAGAAAATGAAATCCTTAAAGAAATTCAGGCGTTTTATGAAAATCTCTACACCTCTGTTAAAGAGACCACGGAGGAAGCCTTCCAAGATTTCACTAAGAATTTGCGCCAGGACTTACCACAATTATCGGATGATACACGCGAAGAGCTTGAAGGGCCCCTGTCAAGAGATGAATGCTTGAAAGCACTTAAATCCTTAAGCAATGGAAAGTCACCAGGAGATGATGGCTTTACAGTAGAATTTTATAAATATTTTTTTAATTTCCTGATCTCCTCGATAGTATCAACGTGGGATACGAGAGCACTAAATTAAGCATTTCCCAACGTAGAGGCGTAATCACACTCGTTCCAAAAGAAAATGCGGATTTGAAAGATTTGTCCAATTGGCGGTCAATCACTTTGTTAAACATCGATTATAAAATTTCCTCAAAGGCTATCGCCTCGAGGATTGAGAAAGTCCTTTTGACATTGATAAATCAAAATCAAACGGGGTTTATGAAAGGGAGATTTATCGGACAGAATATAAGACTGATAAACGACATACTTGAACAGACGGAGGTACAGGAAGTTCCTGGCATTCTTCTCTTACTTGATTTTAAGAAGGCCTTTGATACTATAGAGTGGACCCTTATTCAACAAACACTTGATTTCTTCAATTTTGGTAGTAGCGTTAAACGATGGGTGTCAACTTTTTATTCCAATACAGAAAGTTGCGCATTAAATAACGGTTACACAACCGATGCCCTCTCTCCCCCTACCTTTTCATATTGGGAGCGGAGCTTTTAGCGTCTCAGCTTAGATGTGATAAAGCAATTGAGGGGAATTACAATCTTTTCCACTGAGCATAAAATTAGTCAATTTGCGGACGATACAACATTGTTCCTAAAAAACATAAATTCTGTCATAAGAGCGATGAATACAATTGAATCTTTTAGTGACATCTCTGGCCTCAAATTGAATATCAGTAAAACTAAAGCAATATGGCTTGGGCCATGGACAATTAACCCGAGTAAACCCTTGGACCTAAATTGGAGTGAAGTACCCGAGCGTGCGCTGGGAATCTTCATATCTTACGATATAAAGGGAAACTATGAAAAAAACGTGGAGGCCAAAATTAGAAAGTTAAGCACAAAACTGGATATTTGGAGTGGTCGCAATTTATCTCTATTTGGCAAATGCCTCATAGCAAAAGCAATTGGTATTTCACAATTGGTATATTCGGCATCCTCGCTCGATATTAACCTAGATGATATCTTAAAAATCAAAAAATATATTTTTAATTTCATTTGGAACAAAAAACAAGACAAGATAAAAAGAGATGTATTACGTAACGATTATGCTGACGGAGGTCTGCGTGCTCCTGATCCTATTATTCTCTTTAAATCGCTGAGGTTAGCTTGGATCTCGAGACTCTTAATAAGAACGCAAAATCCAGTAGAAAAATGGAAATCCATTCAAACACACTTTTTCAACCAAATTGGTTGAACAATCGTCAATTCCACACTTTTACAAGTTCATCTTACTTTATTTCCTTGAATTAAGGACCCTCTATAATTGCGCGAGTGGTCACGACTTATTCTTATTCAATAATAAGGATATTTTAATTTACCAAAAACCTTTTTGTTATAATGCATGGATAGAGAAGGGAATAATGTCAGTACACGACCTAATGGATAAATACGGAAAACTGTTATCTTTCCAAATGTTTCAAGAAAGATATGGGATTAAGACAAACTTCTTAAGTTATCTGCAGGTGCTATCTGCAATCCCAAAGCATATTATTTTGAAAGCGAGATCTCTTCAAATAAAACACACATTTCTGCCTGAAAATACTCAATTCCAACTGTCCCCCTCAGTAACAGTCGATTTAATTAAATTGAAATGTAAAGATTACTACTGGCTATTTATCAATGGAACTAAAACTGTCCCTGCGGGTCCAAAAAAATGGGAGAAGGAACTTAATGTAGGAAACATTAACTGGGAGCAAAAGTTCATCCAAATTGGAAAAACATGTCGTGAGAATAAATTAAGGGAGTTTAATTTTAAATTAATTCATAGAATAGTTGTAACTAGGAAAGAACTATGTATTTATGGTATAGTTAACAGTAACAAATGTATTTATTGTGATGAACCAGACTCTATTTTGCATACTTTTGTCAACTGTCCTAAAACTAGATATTTTATAAATGAAGTAACTAGTTGGTTTAATAGAGTTCATAATTGCAGGTTGCAACCCTCTCTTACAGAGGAACTATTTGGCATTACTTCTAAAAATGACGCATCTACAAGCTATTTGCTTAAACTTAATCAGTGTCTTTTGTTTGCAAAATACTATCTGTACCATCAGAAATTAAATTCTAAATCGTGTAATTTAACTGAATTTATAAATCAGCTTAATTGGAAATATTGTATAGGAAGCTTTGATAAGTAGCTTATACGGGGTAGTTATCATAGACTTTTTTTCTTTTTTCTGTTGTGTGTTGTCCTTTTATTTAACTTTTACAATGATGTATTGTTTTCACTTAAATAAAAAAAAAATATATATATATATGTTATTTTAATCACAATCAATTAACTTAGAATTTAAATTGAAGATGACAGAAGAACTGTCAAAACATGTTTGTTAAATCAAAAGCAAAATACCACCTTCAATAATAACAGCAAATTTACATGTCTGAAATTACTTATCTATCACTTTCTGTAATAGTAGTATAGGGGGTTGGTGATTCGGGACCGCCTCCAAACGCCCGAAAAACCGCTTATTTTTGGAACTCCCGAACACCTTAGTTGCCGTGCCCCCAGGGCTCATTGCATTCGCCCTGGGGGCACGGCAACTCAGGTGTTCGGGAGTTCCAAAAATAAGCGGTTTTTCGGGCGTTTGGAGGCGGTCTCGGATACACCAACCCCCTATACTACACAGGGCTTGTGAATGCTGACCCGGCACGAGACCATCCCCAACCACAGCTTGTGGATGCTGGCCCCGACACGACACCACCAATTGAAGAAACCCCATCCTCGCATATACTAACCCACATGGCGAACGTGAAAGCTTTCAAGGCCTTCCTTAAATCACACGAGACTGGTCTGGTTCAAAGGAGCGAAGAATGGGTCAAAGCCAGACAAAATACAATCGGAGCCTCGGAGATCTCTGCCTTGACCGGGTCTTCGCCATTTGAGAGTCAGTCAAGTCTAATTCGCAAAAAGGTAAACCCCATCGACATGAGCAAAAATGTGGCCTGCTCTTGGGGCACATTGTTTGAGTTTCTAGTCCGTGAATACTTTGAGAAGAAACATTCTGTCAAAGTTTTCAGATATAAGGGCTCTATAAATCTTCCAAAGGGGCACCCTCTTTTTGGAAAGGTTTCTTTCAGCCCAGACGGATATTTCTCACACAAAGACGAGACAATTGTCTTGTTAGAGTTTAAGTGCCCTTACACCAGAAAGATCGCATGCCAAAAAATTCCTAAACAGTATCGTGATCAAATACAAACAGGCCTTGCTCTCAGCGGGAAGAGAGTTAACAAAGGCTTGTTTGTAGATGCCTATTTCAGAATGTGTTCTTTGAAGCAGCTTGGTCTTAGCCTTGAACATAATTCCTTTCTAAACAAAGGGGTTGTACACAAAACGAAAAAACCATCAGCACGTGCATGTGGTATTTATCTTCTATCTTCCAAACAAAAAATATTTCCGGGTCAGACAAAATTACTTGACCTCGGCGCAACAAAATCAACAGCTATGTTTGGAAGAATTATGAAAGGAATTTCATCTGGAGATTTCGTATGTAGCGGTGAGTGGTTTTATATGAGCTATGACGAGGATCAGAAACGAAGAGATTTAGAGTTTTTGAAGGAAATAAACAGAATAACATTCCGTGAAGCTTGGCCCCCAAACCATTATAAGACAGTTGCCTTATTTTCATGGAAGCTTCTTGATATATCAACAATTTGGGAAACAAAACAACTAAATTTCTTAGAAACTATTCACGAACCGATCAACCGGTTTCATGAAAATTTATCAAAACAAAAACACCTTGACAAAACCATACCTGGTGAAACTTTTGAAGACAACATCGGCGATGACAGTGCCATGTTAGAAGCCTTTCTTATTGAGAAAGCGGCAACTTTTACTCAAGATCTTTGAAAGCATTGTTCCATAAACGGTCGTTTTTAATTATCATATTGTTTGACATCTGTTGCCTCAGGTAATTTACAATCGCTCGTTGCGGGTCTTCAAGCGGCATTGTAATGTCCAGGATGTTGTAGATCACAAACGTATAAGAGATTCTCGGAAGCCGAGCTTCTATAAGTTTGAAGATACGTTTCGTGTTATCTATTTGGTCGATAGTCAATTCAAGGTTCTTGCAAATCCGTTTCAAAGCGTACCCAAACGCATAACACCGTGCCGACTGCCTTTGTCTTGGTTTGTACAAAATGTTTTGATCCGTATATGCCGGAGCATAATCCTCTAGCACTTCCACACGGCCGCATTTTTTGCAATAAAGTTCACAAGAATCGCTTGATTGCAAAAATGGGCCGCCACAAGAATAACAAGACAGAAATCTTCGGGCCCAACGTTCACGCTGCAAGGCGTTATAATGTTCTTGTAGATATTGTTTCCCCATCTCTGCCAACCCCATATCTTCGTAGATATGGCAAAGTTTTTCCGGCAGGCGCAAGCGGTGTATTTCTTTCCTATAATCACCACCATATAGCGAGCGAAGGATTGTGTTGTTTGTCAAGTTCATTGAGCCGTGCGGTGAAGTCAGTCATGCTTAAACATTATAATTGTTTTTTCAATTTGGCGATCTTGTGACTTCCGGTATTTATTATGTAAAGCCTATATTTAGAAAAATACAACTTTTCGGTTATATTTGCGCATGCGTAGTTCTTTATGAGTTACCACATGTGAAAGCACGGCAATTCGCTCGAATATAAAAGACCTGTTCGCACCATATATTATAGTAAGTCTGTAATTCGGTATAGCTCAGGGAGGTGTGGCTGGCCCCCCACTGAATCCTGCTTACGGCTAATGCGATGTCAGACCAGGGGTAGTGGGGTTGCTGCGTCAGTTAGTGACCCCCTGGTGAACCAGCCCCGGCCCAACTGATACAGGGGGGTGCTCGAACAGAGATCTCCTAGGAGAACTCGACCTCGCTCCCAGAGGCTAAACGGGAAACGACAACTCCCTTGTCCGGAGTTAAGTCCTAGCCTAGGCTAGGCAAAAACGAAACAGTCACCAGAGCACCCCCTCACTAGGGTTTTGTCCCTTTTCGTTATGTGTCACGCAATGTCACGCGTGACAGTCACGCACAATGTCACGTCATGTGTCACGCTTTGTCACGCAATTGCGTTCTTTTGTTAGATAAAGCGAGAAACCCGAATTTAGTCTTTCAAATCTGACTTGGACACAGCGGTAAGACGATTGAGTTTTTTTTGAATCTCTTCTTGTTCTTCCTTGCGGATTTCTTTTCTGATCTTGTCAAGATCTGGCGTTTGAGTTTGAGTTTGTTTGTTTTGTGAGGGGTTTGCTTCACCAGAGCGTATTTCGTTCTTAAGTTCATAATAGCTCTCAACTTCACGGAGCATTATTTTGAACTCTGAATCGCTGATACGCTTGTCAGTTAGCTTTTGAAACCAGCTCAAAGACAGAGTTTCGTTTTGCAAGGGCGAGTGTGTATATTTTTTCGTGTTTAGTAATTTTTCTCTGAAGCCGCCTACTAAACAAAGTGATGCCGGCCGCTGAAAAACCTGTCATAGCTGCCACGCCGGCAATGACAGGGCTGGCTATGAGCCCGGCTCCTGTCAGGGCTGTGACGATTGTGGCTGAAGACAAGCCTGTAGAAATGAAACCAAAACTTACTGCGGTTCCGTGAACAATGGTGTGTGCTCGCTTGTATTTCTTCGCAACTTGCCTGTAATGATTAGCCTCCGACTCAAGCTCCTTTTGCAAGTCAGAAATTTTCTTGAGTCTGAAGTCTTCACCGTTGGATAAGTCTGGGTAAAGCGATGGAGTTTCGCTGTATTCAGGAGCTGATGGCAACACATTAGCCGAGCTCATCATCAGGGGTATATATATATTTTTTAATTGATGATCTCAAGTTCAAATTCTAATGAAAGTCCATGGAAGTCAAAGAGGTTATTGTCTACGTCTTTGACAGACAGTGTTATGCTGTTTACATAGTCTCCAGAGGAGGTGTCACGTAAGACATGCTGTTGTATTGGTTGATAGTTAATTTTCTCGTATGGTTTACCTTTGATATCTAATCTGGCCAAAACACTTGAAGGTTTTCCGTTGAAAAGATTTTGTTGTTTGTCAATAATGTCACAGTGAACAAAGTAAGTGTCTTGTGAATAAAATTTTCTAACTAGAATACTTGAGTTAGCTTGGTAGACAATGCCGAATAGCGCTTTTAGATTATTGGACAGAGTAAATGTATATTTATTTTTTGGGTTTAAGATCCTCATAACACCAAGAGATGTACGTGTGTCTACAAGAACTTCTGTATTCTCTTTTGCGAAATTTTCGGTTATGGTTGTTGCCATGCTCTCTGGAGTATAATAACCAGATGTAATGCTGACAAAAGTTGGGTACTGTGAGTCAGTTAGTTTAACAGATATTTGTCCATTTTCTTTCAAATTATACCACGAATTGTAGAGCGAGCAAGCTAGAAGCCGCATGTAGCTCGGTTTCTGAAGCGGGTGATCGAAGTAGATGGTGTGAGGGTTCGAAGGCGCGACGATTGTCAACACAACCATTGTATATATAAATAATATATATATTTGAAATATATTTATATAATCATGTTTGGCAGACGCGGTTCAAATCTCGGTCTGAACGTTGGCGGTCACGATTACGGACCCCCACCCCCGTTTTTTTCTCGACCCCAAAATCCCCTTTATCCAGAACAAAGGTATATTAGAAAAAAACAGCCAACACAACCCACAGTAAACCCACAACTGGCTTGGATGAGTTCTCTGGAGGCTGAAAAACTCTCTACAGCTGCCAAGGCTAAGGCTATCTCAGACTTTAAAAGGCGTTTCCCGCACGCTGATATGTCAAGATTTAAAACAGAAGTTTCTTTCGACGAAAATCACAAAGCCTCAGCAGTAGTTCTTTTCTCAGAGGGGCATGGCTCCTGGGCTATGCCTTCAGACATACCGCACAAGAATTGGACACAAGCCCTGAAAGACGCCCTTGGCTTAGAGTATATTGGCGGTTTCCCTTATCAGTTAACGTTAAACCGAAACACACAAAAGCCAATCCCTGCTGTTGAATTCGCCACCTCAATCGATAAAGACATGATGATTGGCTCTGTCTTGAACGATGAAGCGCAAAAGATCTATGTCACGCCAACTGATTATTTCACAACGAAATACAGAAACATTTTCAGAGACACACAAATTTCGTTCACAACCGCGAAATATGGGAGAAAGTGGCTCGGCGGTCCGCATATGAGTTTCTGGCCACAACAACTAAACTTTGCTCTGTGGTGTGCAACAACCGGCTGCGGGATCTCGCGTGACCTTCTGTTTGATAAGAACTCGACTCTCTCCCTAACCCCGCAACTCCGGTCATTTTACAGGTTTCACGTCTATTTCACAACAAGACGAATACTCTACAAGCTGGGTGGGGAACAGAGCGTGAGTGCTTTGCCAGACGACCCCACATTCAACCAGAAAGACAACAAGTTCAACATCGACGCATACAAGAGGATTTGCCAAGAGTTTGGTGTCGACCCCAATTCTGACTTCCGTTTCACATACGGCAAAAACCACGGTCTTGGCAATGTGTACATTTGGGTTACTGGTGAGGGCCCCTACTCTACTGATTACGACTATCCTGATCCCGATCTAGCCCTGTTTGATGACGAGCGCGTCACAGACAGAAAAGACCCAAACTATCGAACAAACGGTATATACTTCGTTCGTAACGACCAAGGCGCGGTTAGTCAGTTCGAGCACTTTGTGCCTAATTATGCACAAGGGCTAACACAGCCAGGGCTCGCGCGTATGAACCAATCAATCGAGGCCTTTGTGTACTGCATCCTGGGTGCACAAGCAAACACTCGCAGCAGCATCATTGGAAGAGGAGGCCGGGCGTTCGAAACGCAGAGAGTATTCCTCACCCATCTAGAGGAGGCAATAATACTGAACGACATCGCAACAAGCGTACAGCGATATCAGCTTGCCATCCAAGCAACTAAAGTGCGCTTAGACTTTGCGACAGCGCCTGGAAGCTGGCTCATGCCATCACGAATGATTATCAACACAGAGAGCGTGGTGAGGTACAACAACAATCTCAAGGAGGCAACGCAAGGTATGAAGCTGGGTGTGAACAACGATGTTAACCTGGGCACAAAAAAAGCCTCCCTTCGCCACATGGATGGGGGACCAACAAAAATAAATCCACCAAACAGTCATCCATCAAACCCGATACATAAACAGGCCACACAGGCACAGGGCCTCGCACCAAAAGACCCAAAACCAGCCCCCACTCCACAACCCACACCACAGCCCACACCACAGCCCGACTCACATCACGTAAACAAGGCACTCATTGGTGTGGGCGCGATTGCTTTAGCAGGCGTTATTGTTTGGTTTAGATAAGCGCAAAGCTTATGACTTCGCACGCTTGGTGCCCCTTTCAACAAGGAAGGCCACCACGGCAAGGATGAGCAGCCAGGCGTGTTCACCCAGAAAGGAGATGACCGACCCAGCAGCTTTGAAGAGAAAACTCACAATTGACCCAATCAAGCCAGGCAGGGCGTTGGCTGCCTTTTTGCCAAGCTCTTTAAGGCCATTTCCAATAGCCTTGGTGGCCTTTGCCAGGCCATTCAAGGTGGCGAGTACCACAGCGCTGATGGTGATGCCAGCTGCCAGAACAATCGCTTGCAGGGTCCATCCGTATTTCTTGAAGATTTCTCTAACCCGCTCTCTCAAAGACATTCCCCTTTCACGCACCTCAATTTCTGTGTTGACCCTTGCTAGCTTTTCTTCACGTTCAGCAACCCGGGCTTCCGCGGCTTCTCTTTCAGAGGGAGAAGTGTTCTCATCCTCTATGACGCGCTTGTCTTCAGCGTTCTGCCGTTCAAGCTCTTCTTTGTTCTGTTTCAGTTCGTCCAGTGGTTTCACAGCGTCCTGTTTTCCTCTAAGCTCCTCTCGGCGTCTATCTAATCCCCTACTGTCAAGTTTTAGTTTGTCTGCTTGTTTGGCAGTTTTTTGCGCATTGTCCAGTTGTTTTCGTTTAGCTTGATGCTCAGCTTCAACAGTTCGCTTTTCATTTTTTAGTCTTTGTATTGTCTCCGTATCCAGTGGGCCATGTGCATCTTCCTTCTCTTGAATCTGGTCATCAATATCTTTGATTCTATTTCTGAGGGCATCCGTGACGCGGCGAAGTTTTTGTGCATCCGCATCCCTTTGTTCCATTTGTTGTAGTTCATTTTGTTTTGCTTCCAGTTCTTTTTGAGTTGCTTCAAGTGTAGCATTTGTTTCATTTAACTCTTCAGTCACAGACTTTCCGAGAGCAGCTTTGATCTCTTTGGGAAGAGAAGCGTTGAGAGTCTTTTCGGAAGCCCCACGGCTTCTTGTGTAAAGAGGATACCATTTGTCTCTGGTATGATATTTTACCTCTATGATGGCCCCACCTGATTTTGGTTTCACCTCGTACCGAAAATTAAGTTGATTTCTGTCTGCGCTGGTAAACTCGTTCTTAACCTCGTCAAAGGCCATATCATTCATTGTTATCAATCGCCGACCTTGAGTATCCCCTGTAATGAAAGAGGTTTCTTCAGTGTGGGAGCCTTGTTGTTCTGGGGGCAACCTTGTTCTTGGGATCATAGGCACTTGTTCACCAGATGGTGTGGAAGCAGCCCCTGGTTCAAAAGGTTGCGTGGTGTCTTGGTCATGGGTCCATCGACTGTATTCTTGTTTTTCTTCTTCTGTCATTGGTTGATTCAACCACTCTTCAATCTCAGCATCCTCGTTATCCCCTGTGTCTGGGATGAGAGGGTCTGTGTCAGTTGTCTCATCAGGTATATCATATCCGCCTTCTGCCATGACGATATATAAATATAAGTTTTAAAAACACAAATATATACCATGGCTGTGCAACCGAATCTACTTCCATCTCACAGCGAAAAGACAGTGGGTGCCATGAAGGCAGAGCGAACCGTTAAGCGCATCACATTCAACCCTTCTGAGGCCAATCCCGGCGAGACACTGTACGTCTCGGTGCCCAAGCTGGGCGAGCATGATGTCCTTGTGTCCGGCTCGCTTGCACTTGTGTTTAACATCAACCTTGCCGGGGGCCACGCTAACAACTTTCTCGTGCAAAATGTTTCTAGGGCCCTGGTGGACAGGCTCGTTGTAAAGTTTGGCGCCACCACCGTCGAGGACACAGTTGGGTACGATATCTATAAGATATTCGAAGACCTTTTCAAATCAACCGATGAGCGGGACAACATGCTTATGGAGGGCATCCAGAGTGTGGATTTGTGTAAGATTCGATCTGTTGCTGGCGACAAGAAGACTTCCGGCGTGGATGCAGAGAACAAGCTTGAGTCAATATACAAGAATAAGTACCGCATCAAACTGGATCACCAAATCTTAACTGATCACGGAATCATGTACCCTCAGGCCCTATACAGTGATCTGGTCTTCGAACTAACCCTAGCCCCCGCAAGCCAAGTTGTCCGAGGCTCAGACACAAGCAAGCTCGTGTACAAGTTGGAAAACATCCAGCTGGAGTACGAGACGATCAGAAGTAAGGAGCTGGCCGACGAAGCAACAAGCACTTATACTAGCGGCAAGGGGTTCGCCTATGACTTCGTAATGCGAGATCGGGTGCATCCCTTCTCAAAAAGCGGGGACACTCGGATGAATCTTCGGGTAAACCCACAGCGCAGGTCTCTCAAGGGCATCCTCTTGCTGTTCATCAACCCCTATGCTGCGGGTGCAAGGGATTCTGAGAATTATTTCAATCCAGACATCACCAAAGTTAAGGTAACCGTAAATGGGGTTCCAAACACGGTCTACAACGAGGGTATCTCCGGCACTGACATGTGGGGTGAAATCTCCCGACACTTTCACACGCGCGGCAGGCCCAACATGAACCTGACCAAATATCTCACAGGCAACAAGTTTGGTCTCTGGATTGACCTGCGGTCCATGGCTGACCCAGCTCTGCACGGCAACGGCCAACGGCTCGTCAACACACAGGATGGTGTGCAACTCGAGATTGAACGAAACGGCACAGGCTCGGGAAATGCAAACTGCCACATTTTCACCATCTCAGACTCACAGTTGAACATCATTAGCAGGCAACTGGAATCTGTACAGTACTAAAATACACACGCATATATAAATATATGCCATGGCCACAAGCAAGATCAACTTCTATGATAAGCCGGCTCCCCTGCCATCTACCAGACCATTGTCATACAATGAAATACAAAGACTTCTGGCAAAGGCACCCTCCCCACCGGCACATGAACCAATTGTTTGCAAACCAACTAATATAGGCGTTGGCTATGGACCCAAGAAAGCTGCCATTCAATGCACTAATCGTGGGTCCCACTAACTCTGGCAAGACACAGTATCTTCTAAACCAACTGCGCGGCCCCTTTAGGGGTTGTTTTGATTACATTGTTTTATTCTGCCCCACATTTGTCAAGAACAAGACATACAATGGCGTCGTGGACCGTGATCCACACATCTTTGTGATTATCTGCCAACAGCATGAAATCGAAGACTGGTTGAAGCTGGCGAGCTTCTTTTTCACAGGCACTAACACTTTATTCATTCTCGATGACTGCGCCGCCTCAAAAGATGTCAAAGGTCGCACAAGCCAGCTTGTCAATCTGGGGTTCAGCGCAAGGCATGACGGTATATCCGTGTGGGTCTTAACACAGCAGATCACCAGCATAGCTAAGCCATATCGTGATAACATTGCAGCGATCGTGCTCTTTTACACACCCTCCAGCAAGACAACTAAGGCCATCTTCGAAGACTATGCCGGCGAGCTCTCCCATGAGGAGTACAAAGAGTTTATCACAAGGCTCAAATCCCGCAAGTTCTCCCACCTGGTTTTCTCTCTTAGGTACCCGTATGGAATTGAGTACAAGATTTAAACACAAATACACACACAAATATATACCATGGATGTGCCAACCAACCTACACAAGCTAACGGTGCTTTCACAGCTTTTGGATGAATTGCACAAACACACACTTGATGCACAAAACAGAATTATCAAAGCCGCTAGTGAGGAAAATCTGCGCCTTATGCTTCTCAACAGATATCCCTTGCGATTGAATTCTATGCCAGACACCATGGCGGGGCTTATACGCGAAATTTAAACTCTTTTACCAGCCATCAAGAGAATTATCGAAAATTAAAAAAATATATAGATAATATATACCCCTGATGATGGCACAAGCAGCTGAAGACCAGGTCGACTTGAGCGAAGTAATGCAGATGCTGGAGGCTGCCCCTGATACCGCACCTCCCACAGGGCTCGTGTGTGACGATGGCATTCCTGCCAAACGCGAGAAGCTGGCAATCCTTGTTTCAACCGGCAAGGCCAAAGAATCTATCGGCGTGCAGCTTACACACGATCATGTGAAGCGCCTGTCAGACAAGGACGTTGACAAGTACATCAAAAGGTACGAGGCCTATGTCGGCAACAAGACAACAGAATCCCTAGTTGATTCAGCCATAATGCTCTTGTCCAAAGGAGTTGGCATGGTGGTCGACCTTGATGATGTCAAGGAATTACAGAAAGAACTCAAAAATGATTACATCATCTACCAGGAGCTGTCAAATCTTGCTGGAGGTCTTGCCCTGAGATGCGGACGATGGCTGGCACTTGCCAATGCTGCTCTCATCACAACAAAACACGTCAAGTTTGAACGAGAGCCTGATCACAAGCCTGACTTAATAGAATTGGAACCACAACCCACACATCCAAGCAGAGACAGTGAAGGTTATCCACTCGAGGGCTTTGATTAAGTTGGGCTGGGACCTTGAAGGAACCTGGGCGGAACCTGGGCGGAATCTGTCAGCACACTTGTCAAATTTTCAAATTTTCAAAATCATATATATACCCACTATGGCCACACCACTCGAGGCGATCCCTGAAGAAACTCAAACTCCAACGCCAACTCCAACACCTGCACGCGTTACCTCTGAGGTCCCGAAAACAAAGCCTGCAACAGAAAAGAACCCCAGCTGTGTTGCTTCTGGCAAAAGGCTAGCAGAGCGCAACCGCCTGGCCCGTGAAGCAAAGAAAAAGGCCGAAGCACAAAAGCCCGCACCCTCAACAAGTGACACCAGTGCTGCAAACCAACCCTCAACAAGTGACATAACAACTGACACCAACAGCAACTCAATCTTTTATATTCTGGGGGTTGGAGGGTTGATTGTCTCTGTTATGGGTGTGTATTACCAACGCGAAGCCATAATGCAAAAGCTTGGCCACAAACAAAATACACCACCAGCAACACCAGCAAACACATCGACACCACCACCAGAACAACCCCCAAGACAAGGAATCAAAAAAATGGAATAAAAAAACAAACACATATGTATACACAATGGTAAATCTCTTTCAAGGCTTCGTAAACGGGGCTGCAATCGGAGGCATTCTTTTTGTTACGCTTAAATTCAACATTGTCGCCCTAAAAACAGTTTGGCAATTAGCAACACAACAGATGATCAACGAGACAACGCATAATGAAGAGTCGACTGAAATTTAAAATCTTATATATACACAATGGCTGACAATAAGCTTGTGAAGTCTATCCTCGACGCCGCAACAATAACTGGCCTTGTCGCTGGTATTGGTTGGATTGGGAAAAAGACCATCAAAGAAAACTTCACTGCCGACCCCAGTGCAAGCTTGATGAACTACGTCAAGTTCACAGCCGCCATGGCTGGCAGCATCGCGCTGAAGAAATATCTCGAGGACCAGAAAATCCTCCCAGACAACATGTAAAACCATATGTATACACACAACCGCAATGGCCAGCATTGCAATAATGACCCTTGGCGCTGTTTTGAATGCTGCAGCTTTCACTGGCGGTAATTATCTCGCGAAGTATCTATCTGGTGATTATGGAAAGGCAGCAATGGATGAGAAAATCCGGCATGACAAAGCTCTGGAACAATACCAAGCGGCTTACGCTAAATACCAGAAGGACCGCACTAAGCCCCTCGACTGGATTGCAGCCAACGATCGGATAAAACACCAAGCTAGCCAAAACTTTCAAACCACTGACCAAGCCCTGGTCTTGTATAACCAGATGCATAAATCGCAACCTGATAAACAAATCAAAGATTACAAAGAGCCCCAGTTCTCAGACTTCTACAAACCCAGCCAACAACAGCAGACTGGTGAACTTGCTTTTATTGGAGGCACCCTGCTTGCAGGTGGGTATGCGGCCTATCGCCTTCTGTAAAAAATCGGCAACACAATACATAAGTATATACCATCCCTATGGAAGCCAAACTCTCAAAGATCTATTACAGTCCTAAAGGCTACTGGAAAGGCCTTGCTGCTGTCAAAAAGCTAGCTGCAGCAGCCAAGGTCTCTGAAGAGACGGCAAAGAAATGGCTCGTCAAACAAGCCCTTTGGCAAGTTTACCTCCCTGCACCACGCCATATCCCTCGGCCCAAGTTTGATGTTCAAACTCCTAATGCAGTGCATCAAGCGGATCTACTGTTTTTGCCACACGACAAACTGCCTCATGGGCGAAAGATTTACAAATATGCTTTGACAGTTGTTGATGTGGCTAGCCGTTACAAAGCAGCAGAGCCCTTGACTTCGAAAGAGTCTGATGAAGTTTCGAAGGCGCTTACACGTATTTACAGGCGTGGGCCTTTGAAATGGCCACAACTGTTGCAAGAGTTTATGGGAGCTGTGACTAAAGAGACTGAGGCCCATAAAACAACCATTCGTCGTGGGCGTGTTGATATCCACAGAGACCAAGGGATTGTTGAAAGATTCAACAGAACCCTGGCTGAACGATTGTTTGGTTACCAGTACGCAGTTGAAATGAATCTGCCCTCTGGCCGTTCGACTGCTTGGGTTAAAAGATTGCCAGATGTTATCTCGGCCTTGAACAATGAAGTGACTCAACTCACTGGCAAGAAGCCTGCGCAAGCGATCAAAGAGAAAACAACCTCAGCTAAGCCAGCGACACCATATTTTTTTTTTTTTTTATTATAATGAACACCAACAACAAAAATTACAATAAAATAAAAAGGAAAGGAAAAAAGGAAAAATTAACAAGTGTGACAATAAATTAACTAATTACAATATGATAACTATTTTCACATACTAATACTTATGTGGCCGCAGCTGAAAGGTATGACAATTAGTGCCACCAAGGCGTATGTATATATGTAAATCGAAAACGAGGAGAAAAGAGACTTGTTCAATTATCAGGAAGGTTCCATTTTCGCATTAAGGAGTTTTCAGCTTTAGATTCTAGTTCATAATTAAATTTAAGGTGACACAAGAAGGCGTCCAATTCAGGTCTAGTTTCTTTGTATTTACATAACCAAATATAATGTCTTGCTAAAAGAAGCAAGAAATTAATTTGGTGGTGACACTTTGAGGAATCCGGTCTCAGACCAAGCGCTACCGCGCTTTTTAAGGAAAAATTTCTCTCAGTTATTTTATGGTACAGCATCCATCTCTCAAGGTTTGCCCAAAAGGAGGATGTCTTTTTACATGTCCAGAAAAGATGGTACAGACTATCTGATTCTTCATGGCAAAAGGAACACATTGAGTTATCTTTTATACCTATTTTAGTTAAGAAATCATTTGTTGGTAGTCGCCTGTGTAATAGTTTAAATTGAAACTCTCTTAGTCTTGCACTTTTAGAGTATTTGAAGGCTAGTTGGTAGGCCTGTTTCCAGTTAACATTCTCATCATTTTCATCCGTACAGTCATTCAGCCACCATATTTGAGACCAGTTGGCAAGAAGGAAAAGAAGCTCCATCATGGAGTCAATTTGAGATATCTGTATTACCCCGGTGAGCTTGAAGGCGGTAGTCGACGGGCAACTGATCCGATCTGGTCTTTGAAAGTCTACCAAATACAAAGGATTGTCACCAAGCCAGATGCGCCGGCTGTCTATTATCTGTACGACGGACCCAAGCGCGGGTTTGTGCGTGAGGAGTTGATGGTTGTGCCACCGGGCACTCAGTTGCCTCCTGTATCTTTGTGACCATATGCAAGCGTATGGACGCCATCGTCTTTTATCCAGCACTTTGAATCAAAGGGCGAGAGTGTTATCTTGGTGATGTGCTCACCGAAGATTTGGTGGCCTTTGCTTCGGAGCCTTTCCATCCCATGCTTGAAGGCTCGCCGATCGAAAAGAGCTTCCTTGTAATTCTGGTGGATGATCTCTTTCTTTGTGACAACCTTTGTGGTGCCCTTTGCTTTCTTGATGTTTTTGTCGTCCTCTAGTAAGATAGAGTACATCTTCGAGCGAAGACACACAACCTCTGAGATGGGCACACCCTTGCACTCGTCCTTCATCTTCCCAATGACCTTCTTGTTAAGCTGGCTGTGGAGTGGATGGTCCTTGGGATAGTCACTCGTGTCGTAGATTTCATCCCGAAGGTTCTCCATGTCTTTGTAAACATCATCCGTCTTGATCTCGAGGAGCAGAGAGTCTGTGTCTGTGTAAAGTAGGTCTACGCGTGGACCATATTTCAGCTTGAGATGTTTGTAATAGAAGTCATACATCAGTGTTTTGGAAAGATCAAGGATGCACATGCCTGTGTAGACTGGGCGGTTGAAGAGGATTTTCTCCCTGTGCATCTGGATCCCCGCCATGTTAGCTCCAAAGACTGTTGCTCTGGAAAACAGCGGGCTTGCGATAAGCTTTCTAATCTTGTCTTGCTCGTGCGATCGGACAAGCTTCATGTCGATTCGATTTCTGAGGTTCTCCATTGTCTTACCGAAGACTGAGTTGTTCATGAGCTTGAAAAAGTTCTTCTCAAAATCGGAAGTGGCCTTCTTTCTGAGCTCGGTGTTCAGGGAGATGTATGGCTCCATCCAAGCCCTCTGCTCGAACTTGAGCATTTTGTGGATTTTCGTCAACTTCATTCCCAGATCCAGGTACTGCTGGAGATTTCTGTAATGCAACACATACCGAGATTTCTTGTTTAGGGTAAGGAGCAGCTTCTGTGTCTTGTCTTCTGACTGTCCCTCTGCCAAGGCCCTTTGATATGGAGACATCCATGCCTTAGGAACGGCCTGACTTTCTGGGGCAAGAGGATAAGCGTTGTGCTCATCGTGCAGCTCCTCGGGGTACTCAAGATCAACCTCGAGGATGTAACCAATCTTTCTGTTTGACCTCCACTTCCTGATCTGGTGTTGAGTTGGAAAGACAGGGCACCATGCGAAGTTACCAACTGGGAGAGGCTGACTCATGGCCCATCCATATAGATTGTTCGCGTCGAGATACATGATGTAACTTGACTCTTCGTTGGGGTTGTGATCGTGAAGATAGGGGTTGTTAGCCTTGCAGTACCGCCTGCTCTCCATGGATATACCACCTCGCAAACCTCTTTCAACAAAGAGATGCATGTCAACATCTGTGAGCAGCTCCAGGTTGATGCCCGTATACCTGAGAAGGGCGTCCCATGAGAGGCCAGGGCTTGTGTAATAATGTGCCGGGTCAAGCTTGTAATGTTGCAGACATGTTTTTCTGAAGTTCTCGAAAACATCGGCCAGAAGAAGCACATCTGTCATGAGGTAGAGATCGTGGTAAACTCCAAGCGTCTTGCATCCAAATACCTCCCACACTTTTTGCGCGTGGGCGTATTCCTTATCTGAGATACCTTCCTTCTTGAGCTCGCTATAGAAGGCATCCTTCGGCAGGAGAGATGTCTCCTCGAATCGAGCCTGTGAGTCCATGTATTCGTATGGGTAAATCCCTTTTTGCAGGAGAAGGTTGCGTTTGGCTTGGTTCTCCTCATAGCTTGCCGTGATTGTGAAGGACTCTGGCTTGTTTGCTTCAACCAGGGCACTGAGGCTTGACCGCATGAACTGCAAGCTGTCAATGAACCTTAGCTTGCCGAGGGAGAAAGAGATGTATTTCTCCATGTTGTTGGGAATGCATGTCAAATCAGATTGAATGCCTGCAATTCCGCCCATAATGTGGTGCGCATCATAACCCCTCAAGTTGTGAAAGATTACGGGGATTATTTCCGTTTTCGGGTTGGTTCGGAAATAGTTGATGTTGCAAAAACTGTGAGCCGCGCCCCGATATTTGCCTGTGATGTGGCAATGATCTTTAACTGCATCTCGAACAGAGACTTGGATTAGAGACTCCCCGCAGAAAAGACAGTCGACCTGTTCGAATAATTTTTCTGTGATAAGCTTCCATTTGTTTCTTGGCCCAACAAATGGGAACTCTTCTAATTCACCATCCTCGCCCTTGATGTAAGTTTTGAATGCCTTTTGGTAACATTTGTTGGTGAAACGATGAACAAAGCCCACGTATTCTCCGGTATTTGGATCATAGACTTCAGTGGCATCCCTGTGGTTCCTCTTGGTGAGAGACTTGTTACAGATGTGACAGTCAGTTGCGCTGTTGAATTCAATCCATTCCTTTCTCGTCATTGAGAGTGGTGCCTTGTCTTGTAATTCGTATCTGATCTCTGCTTCCAGCTGCTGAAGGCTGTTAAGAAAGACCGGCACCGCGTCCTCTCCTCTGTATAGGTAAGGGCCCTTTGTCTCCCCATCAGAGCGAACAGCTAACATGCAGAACCCACAGGGTTTGTGTACGGATGTCGCAGTAGTGCTGCTCTGTTGGGGATCTGGTATGCATCCATGGACTTTTTCGACAATGCTTTCGAAGTCAGCATAAATAACCCAAGGCTTCTTCATCTGGTTCTGAAAGTTCTCAAAGTGGAGGAAGTTTTCACCTTCTTTGGGCATTTCAACTCGTGCCGGCCTGCCTTTTACTCCCCTGCAATAGAAGAGATGGTCGGTGAGAACCCTTTCTGAAGAGAAGGGTTGGAGACACCTGTCACAGTGATGCATGCGACGCCCAACATTGAACTCACTGTGTAGAAGTCTGCTCATGCTCTTGATGTAACAATAATGCGAAGTGTGTATGTCTGTGAGCAACATCAGATTAATCCTTCGTAGATTGGGATCCCCTTGCTCACTGACTCTGATTACAACCACCTTGTTGTTTTTCCAGCCATAAACGTTGATTGCAAGGTTGTTTTGACGTTCAACCTTAGAAATCTGACTCAATGGCGTTGGAAAATCAACTCCAGTGCAGTCAAGGCCATCATCAATGGGATAACTTCCTGGTCTGTCTGAATGCGCCTCGGCAGGGAACAATGCCGATCGCAATGCCCAACGTAGACACTGATTGTCTCTGTTCTTTACATTGATGATTGCCTGCTTCGACCTGAGTTTTGATGGTGTTGGGATAAATGTGCCGCCTCGTATAGGCTTGTACACCCCGAATTCAAGGTAAACAGTTTTGATTTTATCAACCACCCAACCAGAACCCAATTGCTGCCATCTAGCAATCTCTTCCTTAAAGCCATTCACAATGTCTTCTAGGAAGCCTTCCTCTCGCAGCTTATAGATATGTGTCACAATCAGTGGTTTAACGTTCCAAAAGAAGTGATTCATTTCTCGATTGTTATCACCTGCCATTGAAAAGTGAACATCGAATGACAAAGTGACCTTCACCCCGCCAAGCTCTGTGACTTCGCGTGCAATTCTCTGGAGAATGACTGCCTTATTAGTTATGAAGAATGAATTCAGGTCCTTGATTTGGTAATCATCAGGGACATTCATCTTATAACCATGCAGCCAATTACCAAAGTAATCGTGGTTCCTTGGGTTGAAGTCAAGACGTTGAGCCTCCATGTTATATACAGGGATTTCATTTTCTCCAATTGCTGGTCTCGCATCGGGCCTCTGTGCCATTGCCATGTGGGTTGGTATATGCGGGGGTGGGGTTTCTTCAATTGGTGGTCTCGTGTCGGGGCCAGCATCCACAAGCTGTGGTTGGGGATGGTCTCGTGCCGTGTCAGCATTCACAAGCCCTGTGTAGTATAGGGGGTTGGTGATTCGGGACCGCCTCCAAACGCCCGAAAAACCGCTTATTTTTGGAACTCCCGAACACTTTAGTTGCCGTGCCCCCAGGGCTCATTGCATTCGCCCTGGGGGCACGGCAACTCAGGTGTTCGGGAGTTCCAAAAATAAGCGGTTTTTCGGGCGTTTGGAGGCGGTCCCGGATACACCAACCCCCTATACTACTGTAATACCGCAAGAAACATGCCGTTCATTTGCTGCTGCTGTTGCAGGAGTGATTGCATAACATGCTGTTGGCTTTCCTGCTCTTTCTTCTTTATTTTAAGCTCCTGTTGTCGAATTTCACGGTCAGAATCAGCCTTCTCTCTCAAAAAATCGATGAGCGGCTGTGCACATCTCTGGCCTGACTTGTGGCGTTTTGGAGATCCATCCTTTTGTGATTTCCCTTTCTTTGTCTCCCTTAGGTTTTCCATCACTTTCTTTCTTATGTCTTCGGCCGTTTCTTCATCCTTATCCTGTTGTTTAGAGGTAGAATCCGTGTCAGCTGTCGCGGTATCTTCCCTCGAAACTAACTCTTCAATTAGCGCTTCTTTTTCTGTCAAATCATCTACAGAGATTCCACTCCCCTTTTCTTCCTCGCTTATTTTCTTTGTAAATTTCTTCCTCAGAAGCATCCATCTCTCTCTCACTGCTCTTTTGTCCTTAAGTTGAAACTTTGGAGAGGCAATTCCATTGAGTGCCTCTACTATGGCCTCCCATACGAGACCACACGCTGGGCTTCCTCTTTTCACAGCAAACACATTGCTGCCTAACATTTCTCGTAATAACAACACATCGTGTTCGTCCGTCCACTCCATTTGCCTGAAAGAAAAGTCGAAATATATCAAAGAAAAGTTATTTAAATTTCGAAAATTAATTGATGTAAAATCATTTTTTTTCAGCACTTTCAATTTTGGTTTCTTACTTCAGTTTTCGTTCGTCCATTGCCACCATTTCAGGATCTTTCAACTTGACAAATTCGCCTGGCAAAAAGATAAAAAAAACATCATTTTCCTCTCGTCATCTTGAGAGACTTAAGCAAATATCAATCTCACTTCATCCTGAAGGCAGGTAAAGACAATATGTGAAACTAAAGAAGAAAAACTTGCCAAAATATACTCACGTTTTCTACACACCGCAAAAAACAGCTTTTTAATGTCCGCGCGGTCCTCCCACGACCTCTTGCCAAAACCAACAATGTATGCCAGAAATGAAAATTACTTCCGGTCGCCGCCGCCACCGCCACCGCAAATTCTCTCCGTGCTAAAGGTCCCTACTATATCAAGGCGCGGATGGTTCATTTGGTCCTCTTTGGCCTAGAACATCCAACTGAGTACTGTGCTACGTCATTCAAGAGAATCTCTCTATTCCCAGCAAACAGAGCGCAACCAAGGCAACGAACAATACTAGCAGTTTAATAAAATTAATTACTAAGGCAATGGGGCATAAAGAAACTTTAGATAACTTTAGACGTTGGCATGATTGCTAAGAGAAAATAAAAAAATCATCAAATGATAACATGACATGACAGTTCAAAGCCATCCATTTAATAAATTCCCTTCAAAAACCGCGACAAAACTATCAACAAAAACAATCTTTATATAAACTACGTACCTACATGTGTGCATACGATTTTCTTAGTCTGAAATCTGTTTCTGCAGATCGGCTACGTCAGTACACCGTACACTGTGCAGCGCCTCAAAAGCGCTTCAAAAATGCAGCTGATTTCAAGTTGAAGCAGGCTGCAAAAACGCTGTGTACTCTTGGAAGCCCTCCGCAGCAGTTGTGCAGTGTTTGGTAGCTGTTTGCTAGGCTGTAAAAAGCTGTCAAGTAGCTGCTAGAGGCTGCACGAAACACTGCAGGTCTAAAATCCATAACTTTCTTCGCGGAGACGACTGACAATATCATAAAAGTCTCAAATTATTTGATACAAATGTCACGCATGTTTAGCGTTCTCATGTAGCAAGCTTTCAGTCAGTAATACACCACTGAATATTTCGCTGATAACTGGTTTCAAGTGAACAGTTTCTCCAATTAACTGCAGATCAGAATACCTTATTGTTACGTTACTAATTTTCGTGGTCACTTCGCACCATGGTTTTGCGAGACTTTCAATATTCTCGCGATTTGGCAACCTTCCTTGGTTTGCTGGATTTCGAATCCACTGAAAAATGTTCCTGCATCTTTCTTTTGTCTGGCATCAAAACTTAGTTTAAATTTAGAACCTTTTTTTTTTAAATAAAAGGACCGAGACAAAAGGTTAAAACTGAATGAAGTGAACCTGCGCGGTGTAAAGTTTACATAATATAAGATCAGAGTACATGATTGATCAGCATGGCAGCTTGCACACAACCGTTTTCCGACTTTAGATACAAAGCATTATTTTTTGACACTCAGTATTTACCATATCTGTAGGTTATTATTTTATTCTAGCTCATAAAAAAGAAAAATCTACCACCCTGGGATCGGGAACTGAGATCACAAGTATTTTGGCACATGATTTGGCCGTAAACTTATACCTGTGGAATGCTGCGGCACTGTAGATTGATTGTACTGTATTTTAGCGATCATTTGAAAGTATGTTGTTCTTTCACCTTTGCGTCGCAAATGGTTTAATAGAATATCAAGACATGAAGACCTGAAGTTTCTGAAATGGGCAGAAGCAAACAGTTTACACTCTGTGTGTTATACTTATCGCAAGCAAGAAACTGTGCGTGGCAGACCGGCCGCATGTACGTTTACAGGGGTCTTTACAAAATGGTCACAATAATTTATATTGCCCTGTATGCATGGTCTTCTGTGTTTCCGAATGGTACAAATCTGAGCTTCAGCAACAAAAAATCAAGTTGAATTGCGAATTTAATGTTTGGTGGAACATGAAGTATTTTCAAAGTTTACAGACTAGCAAGCCTTCAACAGGAGAATTGGAAGGTCGGTTTTAAAGTGAAGTCTGACATCGACGGTAAGATATTTTTTCTTGGTTATGTTTGCTTTTATGCCCGAAAAAGGTTGTTTAGTAGATATTTATATGGAATGAATGTGTAATATTGTTAGTAGGATATGGAAAATTTCAAATTCAAAACTGATGGAAGTAATAAAGTTCCCAAGGGTCGGAATCTTCTAAATGTCATTTTGGTTCATTGATTGCTTGTTTGTGTATTATTCTAAAAGTAAAAATGGCAATATATATCTGTTCATCGCTATTTATTAGAGTAGTCCTTCCAATCCATTAGCTGCTAACAGTCGTTGTATTCTATAAATAAACATTTCTCTTCGCATTTTTTTGAGCGATCTATGCAGGTCGTGCAGCGCGGACAGTACTAAACCACGAAACACCGAAACAGCGATTTTTTTCCTTCCGGTTTTTCTGAAACAGTGTTTTTCAAGTGATTGAAATTCTTTGAAGTATATAAATTATTCGTATTTAATTTTCGCAACCGAGTGCTTCAGACTTTTGGAAGCGAGTTTTCACATTTCGCCAGCGAGTTTATTATTCCCGCTAGGAAGTTTTTCTGAATTCTCGCTAAAATTCATGCTATCAGTCCTATCGAGTTTTTAAATTTCTTACTGTTTTCTTTTTAATTCTCGCCAAGAAGCTTTTTTAATTGTCGCTTGGGAGTTTTCAATCCTCGTATTCCCCTTGCTTGGGCATCTGGAAAATGAGTTGCAGTGTTACACGAGCCGACCGCGAGCCCGAGTCAACCTCGAGTCACGAGTCACAAGTCAACCTCGAGTCAAGGCCAAATGTTGGATTTTTTTCCATTTTTGAGTTTCATGGCCACAGAAAAGCAACTAACAGTCTGCAGGAAATGGACATGAATAATTTTACTTTCCTAATGGCCCTGATGTAATAATTATTGAACTGCCAATATTTAATTTACATATGTAAAACATACTGAAATGTAATTTAGAAACTTCATGCTTTGAAGAGTAGTGCAATTATTATTATACTATTCTTCACTTATAAATAGCGCCCCTCCGAGCCAGGAGAATGTTCGCAGGCTACTTATCTTCACTTGTGAACTGAATGTTTATAGCCCTTGATTTCCACGCTTGGCTCGCCAATTTTCTTCCCTTTTCCAAACACACTCGCCGGGATAAACATTGACAGATCTTTTGAGATCATTTATCTCGTGGTTTGGTCGTCTGCGTGTGCTCCAATACGCAAAAAACGCAGAAGGCTCAGTGCAACAAACTAGCCGTCTCTGTTTGGGCAAGTTTCAATAAGCTTACAGTGTGGCCCAACTGTTTCAGTGACCTGAACTGAATCGGTACAAATCGACTGCCGTGGGTAGATTCCCTGGGAGGGGTGAGGGGGTACTCTCATACATAAGCTATATGGGTATGTGCCAATGTGAAGGGTATGGTTTTCAAGCATTTTAGTCTGAAACTGGAAAAATGTAAACAAATATGACAGCTGAAAAGAAATATTACTGATGTTTGGCATTACTCTCTGAATCTATTTTATGTGGTGAATAATGTAATATAGTGGGATTTTTTTTAAAACGACTTCATTTAACATTACATTTAAAATAAGGCATATAAATGAAGAAAAAATGCTGACACTTATTTAAAAAAACTTTCAAAGGGAAAAAAAGTCAAAATCGAAGGCTCCTGTGAGCCAACTCGTTAATGCCACATGCTTGAAATGAAACTACGACTCGAGTGCAGTACTAAGGTTTTTTTTGTAATGGAAAAAAGTTCTGTATATTACAATATGACAATTGACAGAATTACCTTATTGAAGAAGACTGCTTCTACTAGTAGACATGGAAATGACATCACATATTTGTTCTTGTTCTCCCTCCAGCAATTATCCATCTGAAGGTACAAGTTCTTTCGAAGATACCCCAGCTAAAGAGACAAATAAAAAATAAATTATGTTAGCTTGGCTTAATCTACAATGGATGGTCTTTCGTAGAATGACAACTGCAGCAAGTACCGTTTGGTTGTTGTTGAAATAAGCACCTACCCTGAAAGCCCAAAAAATTAATACATGCCCACCCCCGACTCCTCCCCAACCCACTGCAAAAAGATCTTTGTACTTGCCCAGAGGAAGAGGAGCATCAATTCTGTTCAAAAATTGCCTTTAAATTTAGTTCTTGACTGACAGTTCATTGCTCAGTTTTTAAGACCACTTATAATCGACTTAAAAACCAAATGATTCACCAAACAATTTGTTTGTTTGGCAACATTCCCAGAATAACATTTATTGTTAGGTTCGAATCCTGTTTATATTTCCATAAATCAATATATGCGTACGCCAATGACGTTATTTTCCACCAAGCTCGGTTTTCTTTGTTCTTTTTAGGGGAATATATCACATAACCCCATTCATTACAGTGTCTGAAAAGCTGGGTGCGGCTTTGATTGTAACAGGGGAGAGGCGGGGCTGAAAACAATAGCTGATAACAATAGCAAAACAAAGGATTATATATTCCCTCAACATATTCCCCTCGTAATAGAATAACACAAACGGGAAGACAAAATAGGGCGTAACGAGGAAGACGCGTTAGCATCAGTCAATATTTTTTGTTTACAAAAAAAGACAACTTCAATGATTCGTACGTAATTAACTTGCCGGTCGCGACCAAAAAGCGAAATGTTAATAACATTATTCAATAGTATCGTACCTCGATTCAGGTTTCGGGTCTTCAATAATGTATGACGCCTCGTTTTACGCTTGAACCTGAATATGTTTCTGCCACTTTCCCTTGGAAAACACACCGCAACTACTCCATTGATCTTTGAAAGATGAAGGCGGGCAGTTGGGCCATGGCGAGACCATGAGTACTGTTCATACATTTTCTTCCCCCCTCTCTCTCTCTCCTTCTACTCATAACGAAGCAACGTGATCAATGCAAATTTGACAAAAGCAAAACATGTTTACCGTCTTGCTTCGTAATGTACCATGATCCCAATGCGACCTTGCGGAATCATGCTTTTTTGAATTTGAATTTAACGGAATGTTACTCCGAAAAATTAATAGTTTATTTGTTTTAGAAAACCTAACAAGGTGGAAAATAAGCATGTTATTGACCAGTCCCTCGGGGATATGTGATATATCCCCCTTGTGGCGTTCTCTCAGGCTATACCCTCGGGTACACCGCAAGGGGAATATATCACATATCCCCTCGCTACTGGTCAATAACCCTTACATAGTTCACTAGAACGCCGGTAACATGTATCTTTAATTGCCAAGTGCTGCCGCCAATCTGTTTGAAAGAGAATAAATAAATTCCACTGCTGATTGAGAATTGGTATGCTGGATAATTGTCAACCATGTTGGAGGTGCTTTTTACCCGTCTCTCATTAAATTTTGTGTTCTTCTTACCCGCGTATTAAAATACATTAGTTCCAACTGGTAAAGGACAATACCATTAGGAAAAGGAATGATTTAATAGCATTTTTTATGTTGTGTTTAAGTTTTGTTTTTTTCCTTGTTGCATAGAAATGTACATACAGTTTTGTAATGCTAGTGTAAAGTCATGGTTATGAGAATTATCATACAGTGTTGCGATAACCGGTTTCAGTACTGGTACCTTTGTTAAAGTGTTGAAATGCGGCAAATTATGCTTTGACTGATCCATTTTGTCGATGGTTATGGACAGGTATTTCTGAGGGTTTTGTCTTGCTTTTAACCCGTGCTTGCAGTACTTCTCTCGTTCTGTCATAAAAAAGGAAAAAATGGCACCTTCTAAAATGGCGTCACCTTTAATAGATTAAATGCCACCTCTCTTTGTAAGGCCAAAGTTGATAAAGATCTCACTCCTACCAACCAAAAAATTGTCAAAGAAACTATCCAAGACCTTATTACTGAACAACAATTACCAGTTACCGCCAATAATCTCATCATCACTATTCCTAGAACCTCGCGCGTCTATTTCAAGCTGAAAATCCATAAACCAAACAATCTGGGCCGACCAATTGTATCTGTTTGTAGCTGTCCTACTGAACTAATTTCTAGCTATTTAGACAAAATCATGGCCCCCATTGTCAAATCACTACCCTCGTACACTAAAAGACACCAATCACGCACTCGAAATTTTCCGTGATTTCAGTTTTCCCAGCGGAAGCAAATCAATTTTCACCAAGGACATTACCTCTTTATATACCATCATCCCCAATGACCAAGGACTTTTAGCGCTAAAATATTTTTTCGACTAGCACTCCATTCAAAACCCAAGCTCAGAAGCACTGCTCCGCTTAGCCGAATTAGTTTTGACACTTAACTGTTTTTCATTTTACCAAAACTACTACAAACAAGTAAATGGAGTCTCCTTTGCACCAAAATGGGACCAAGCTATGCTAACCTTTTTGTAGGCTACGTTGTAAAGAAATTTTTCGATCAGTACCAAGGAACCAAACCCGAACTCTACGGCCACTACATCGATGACTGCATTGGCGCTACCTCTTCCAGTAAAGAAGAACTTAATCAATTCATAACTTCTGTCAATACAGGAGCATGCGCGGCCTCATCAGAAGCGGCCACATGTTTCCTGACTGAGAGGTCTTTGGCCCTCCTTCGCCTCAAAATTGTTTGAAAATTGGTCAAGCTTTGTTCAAAACAATGGAATAAGATCCCTTTACAGAAACAAATGTCTAGGAAGAACAAACGTGGAGATAGAGGCTCCTTTGAAAAAGAAACCAGTCTAGCCAAAAAATCCAATATGGCAGAGTTGGACGAAGGAAACAGAGCGCTGGCTGAAAAAGAACCTTCTCTTCTAGAAATCAAACATATTCTTATCAATATACAAGCTACAATAGCGGATATTAAAAAGGAGAACCGAAACCTAAAGAAGGAATTAGAGGCTTTGAAGAACTCAATGTCATTTAACAAGAATGAACTCCAAGGAATTAAAGACTCCCTGAAGAATACAACTAAAGTAAACACATCGTTAACTGAAGAATTAACCAAAACCAGAAATGAGCTCCAGTCTATTAAGCAAGATCTCGAACAGGAAAAGGAGGAATCTTTTAAAGCTTGGTGTGCATTTGATAACCTCGAGCAGTATACCCGAAAGAACTCTTTGGAAATACACGGAATACCTGAAAACGCTTACTCCGACACGGAAGCTGCGGTTATTAAAGTTGCGAACGCCCTCCATGTAAACTTACAGCCTGATGACATCGAAATATCGCATAAACTTAAAGGAAAAGAAGGTAAGAGGCCGATCATGGCTAAATTCTGTAGTCACAAGACGAAGTCAAAGTTATACAAAGAGCGTACCAAACTTCGTAGTGTCAAAATTACAGATATATTCCCTTCATATGCACTAGCCATGGAATCTAACCAAGACCGGATTTACATCAATGAAAATCTAACATCTTACAGGAGAGAAGTTCTGAAGGAAGTGAATAATCGAAAGAAAAATAAATCACTAACAAGCGTCTGGACAATAGACGGGAAGATCTACGCTAAAGCTTCGCCAACTGGAGACCGATTTCTTATTTCCTCTATAGAAGACCTAAATAGCATTTAACATTTCCACCTAAAGTTTCTGTCACTGAAGGAAGACTCGGCCGATTTGAGGTTTAGTTTCTACTTTGACATTATTTAGATAAGAATGTTTTCCTGTCTCATGTTTTTCCTTTCTTTCCTCAGCATGCTTTATCCCAATTTTACTTATTATTTAGCTGTATGTTCTTCACTGTGTGTGTGTGTGTGTGTGTGTGTGTACGATTAATAATACGCAATTGCAACTACGAATACTTTACTTTTATTTGCTACTTTAATTCGAATCTGTTTTATTTACAAAAATGCTTTGCTTTCGTTCTTGTATTCCACGATATTTACCATAATGCTCAATTTCTTCTAATTTTTCAGAATGATGTTCTGTGTTCTCTCCAAAATATATATTTTAGTGAAAAAAATTCTATTTCACAAAAAAATCTTCGAAGTTATCTAAAAACACTAATCTATATTTACCCTTTGCAAATATGCAAAACGACTCTTCGAATAAGAAATGACGACACCTTTTAAAGCTTCCTTTTGTTCGTTAAATGTCAGAGGTCTAAACCAAACACGTAAACGAAGACAACTCTTCAGGTGGCTGCATAACAATAAGTTTGATATAATATTCCTCCAGGAAACCTACTCAACAAAAAATATAGAAAACATATGGAAATCTGAATGGGGCGGCAAAGTCTACTTTAGCCACGGCACAAATCACTCGAGAGGTGTCATGATACTTTTTAACCCTAAATTGGATGCCTTGGCTGACAACATTGAAACGGACAAAAATGGACGTTATTTGCTTCTTCAGGCAACCATTCATGACTTTTCTTTCCAATTGTGTAACATCTATAGTCCCAACAGTAACTGCGATCAAAAAGTGTTTTTTTCAAATATTATTGATGTCATTAAAAAGCGTCCGAACAACAGCTTTATAATCGGAGGTGACTTCAATTGTGCGCTAACACCTCGCGACAAAATAGGTGGCGCGGCCATAGAAAGGAAAAACAATGTAATTAGCGAAATTACTAAATTACGCGACTCGTTTAAACTGCAGGACATTTGGAGGTGTCTGCACTCTGATCAAGTGCAATTCACATGGCGGGACAAAGCGCTAAAAGTACAATGTAGATTAGACTATTGGTTAATCTCTAAGGAGCTTTCACATCATCTTAAACACAGAGATAAAAGCTTCAACATTATCAGACCATTCTGCAATAACTTTAACACTGCAGTGCGAGGGTTATGCAAAAAGAGGACCCGGTTTTTGGAAATTTAACAAATCACTTCTTGACGATAACACCTTTATAGAACAACTTCAGAGCACTATTCCTGTTTTTAAAAAGAAACACAATTATCTCACTGACAAAGACCTTTACTGGGATATGATAAAAATGGAAATAAAAGGCTTTTGTGTGCAATACTCAAAAAGAAAAAATAGAAAGCGTAGAAACAGAGAAAGAACTTTCTAATCAAATTGACGCCTTAATGAAAGTACTCGCGACAAACAGGTCAAAGGAGAATATTACTAAACTGTACAGCCTTAGGACAGAATTTAACAAGATCGCTGAGTACAGAACCAACGGCGCCATTATAAGAAGTAGAACAAGGTGGCACGAGCAAGGCGAAAAGAATACGAAGTATTTCCTAAACTTAGAGAAACGTCAAACCTCTAAAACCTTCATTTCTAAACTCAAGTCACAAGATGGACATGAAATAACAGATTCAAACGAAATTTTGAACTGTCAAAAACTGTTTTACAAAAACTTGTATACGGCAGTACCCCGCAACAGCTTAAATGACAAGGTATTTTTTGAAAATCCAAGCCTCCCTAAACTAAACGATATTGAGCTGGAGGTGCTTGATAGACCACTCACAAACCAAGAATGTTTCGAAACTCTTAAAATATGCGCCAAAGACAAATGTCCAGGCAGTGATGGATTCACCGTTGAATTTTATTTACTCTTCTGGCCTATACTAGGAGAAGAAATGGTTCAAAGCTTTAACCACGCTTTAACCCACGGACAACTTAACATTACACAACGGCAAGGAATTATCAAAGTTGTGCCAAAAAAACGTAATCAAAGGGCTCTTAAAGCCATCTCGTTAATGCGAGAGAATGTAAGGTTAATAAACAACAACAACAACAACAACAACAACAACAAGAATTGGAAAAGTTGGGTGCCTTTGATAGGTAAATGTAGTAAAGACGTGATAGGTAATATGTGTAAAGCTGCTAAATGGTTTATTGAAGTTGAAAGATTGAAAATACCTGTAGGTCTAATCGTAGAGTTAGACATTGCAGTCATAGAGGACTTAAGGGCTCTTTTAGGAGCCACCAAATCAATAAAAGTCATGAGCAACAAAATAATCACGAGTATGAATGTAAATAATTTTCATGTTAATTTACCGTATTTATTCAAAATAGTCTTCATTTTACAGTTGAGGGGAAACTTCAACTTGATTATATTTAGCGAATGAGCCGAGGCCAATTTGGTTGCTACGGGAGAAAATTATGAGGAGGGATGGGGGTGGCAAAACTACTTAGATTCAATCTATCTTACTTAGTTAATTTTTCTATGTTTTGTATCAGTCACAGTATTTTGGAAGCAATGACTTGTATGGCATTACAATGGCGATTTTCTTATCGATCGAAATTTGGGAAAGATGTACGAAGGTTAAAAAATATTTACTATCTTTATTTATTGGTATTTAAACAAAACTAAAACATATTGCAACGATTTTCATTTGGGATTAAAATTGATTTACTAGCAATGTTTTTAAACAGCCAATTTATATGTGCAGTGTATATGTGGATGTATGAGACAAAACAAGAACTTTGTGCATATGAATAAGTTCAGTAAAAAGACTTCAGTAAAAAAGGAATGTTTTATCTAAATACTTCACTAAGGTAGACTATTGTAAAAAAGGCAAATGAAAATATTTTACTTGTCGCTTTTTCCGTCAACTAAAAAATTGTGTACCTTCGGGCAGAATGGTGTCTCTTGTAGGAATAGAGCTGGTAATTAGATTTCGTTTCCTTTTATAGCCGAAGCTGTTTTCAAAACATCTCGGCTTAAAGAAGCCTTGGTAAAAACGACAAGCGACGTGGCCCCGAAAATTGCCGACATGAGACGTTCTGAACAGCGAGAAGCGGCTCGATTCCGCTTCAAAAATACGACAAATTACGACAGCGACTTTAGAAGGTTGTGCAATTTACCAATAAAAATTAAACATTATTGACCATATCGTTCATATCAACACCCGACGGCCAACGGTCTGTTTTAATGATCAATTTGTTATTGAAACGTCTACCAACCTCGTTCCCAAGGCCCCTATCTTCCTCTCTCTTGGATCGGACGTGCAGTTAGAGTACACCCTAGACTCCCGGTATACACATACATATCCGTGACCTTTGATTTTTGATTTTTTTGGCGCAAATTGGTTTTAACAAGCTTAATAATTTTCCTTCGAGCATTTTTATTTTAAAAAGAGACTTTTCTTTTGATCTTGATGAAAACTTGCACTTTATCAAATAAAGACAAATAAGTGACAGGTCACGCGTGTGGTTTCCGTTCGAATTACACGCACCGGCTCCCCCGACGGTGTCAATTTGCGCGAGGGCAAAAGTAACAACCCTCCCCTCGGGTGAATGTCGGTCGCTAAGCTTTAGTATTCGAATTTCGTGGTACAGCCGTTTGGATCGCGGACAATGGCGAAGCGAAGATGGCCAGAATCGCTCCAAAACGGCGCCCTTTTAGAGCCCGTGAAAGGGAATTTGGAAGCTAGCATGAATCGCACGGGTAGACATTTAACCTGGCTTTCGCGTGGCGAGCGTTCGCTCAGAGGTCTCCAGCCTTCCCTTCTTTTATAGTGGATAGTGGGGCGAGTGACAAAAGTTGTAAAAATGCATTTAAACCGGTCAGGATACATCAAGAGACAATAAAGTAAAGGTGAGAAGACTTAAGTGTGTAATATTTTCGATTTTTCTATCGCTTATCAATTCCGTGACAAATCGTATTATTACCTAGTATATTTCTTTACTGTGCACTGGATATCACGATTGGTCTGCCTGTGGGATCATCTAATTTAAATCTTTGATGTGTGCCACAACGCATCGGATAAATGTTTACGCTTATCCGCGTTTGTAGATCTTTATATATAAGATATAAACATCTAAGAATTTTACGGAGATTTTAAAGAAGAAAAGAACTGATCCATGACCTATGGTCGCTACAATGTCTGTCATTGATCGATCAGAGTCCGTTCACGCATATTCATTGCTATTTTAAGACTTAAATTCAGTCAGGAAGTCAAGACAAAAAAGTGCATATCCTTAGAATTCCTCTACTCCTCAAAGAAAGAATTAAGCAAATATATATTTTTCCAACGTTAATTTCGTTTTTAAGACAGTTTTGAGATTCGCTCTTTCCTGTTCTTTATAATCTTCCGGAAACCGGACATTCCACAAAGATAACAAGGTTCGCAGAACATTCATAATCCATCGGATCAACAAAAGCAAAGAAACTTTTGATAACTTAGACGTCAGATGTGGGTGGGCTGAAATATCTGTTTTCCGCTTAGTTGTCAATGCTTGTTAAAAGGAAATATTTCACGCAGTTGTATGTTGTTATCGATATCGATGTGAAATGTTTTGGAAAGTGAAGCGGACATTGATTTTTCTTTTGTGGAGAGTTGAAAAAGAAATGGCTGCATAAGTTAATGTTATACATGAATGGGTTATTTGCGAATATATAGTAGTTCTGTCTTTTTTTATTCGAAAGTCGAGAGTTTTCTATTTCCGGTATCATGTGTTTAGTAACTATTAGAGATTAAATGGGTCTGCTTTAAACCTCAAAATATAGTGTTGACAGTGTCTTCTTAACGACCCCCGGGGTCACGACCGCAGCAAAATTTCGTAAAATATTCTATTAAGATCCAAGTCTTATGCGATAGTCATATATTGGAATAGTGGGATCTTTCAATTGTTTTTTAATAGCTCCTCAGAGTTTATTCCGCGTGTAAGTGTAATGTGTTTCTCGGAGCTAGGCAGTATCTCCATTGTCAGAAGCCCGGGGGGGTACTCAACAAAGTTTTGTACGGGGATGCTCCGCCCCGAGGTCCAAACCCTTACCCTTTCATATACCGATTTTGACAGAAAAGGTACCCCTTTCATATACCTTTCATTGAAAATGGTACCCCTTTCATATACTTTTCAATGAAAATGGTACCCTTTTCAGAGCCTTTACGTGCGTCTGTTTGATATATTTTGAAAGGCCATTTTTTTAATACTTAAATGGCAGTTTACCCTACCTTTTTTATTCTTCAACGGCGTGGCTACGCTTCCCTTTCCTATTCTTCGTGAAATCCCTACCCTTTCATATACTTCAACCCGTGAAATCCCGACCCTTTCATATACCTCTTACCTCAAAAAGGTACCCCTTTCAGGCGGAGCATCCCCGCATAGCCCATTATAGGGAGTACCCCCCCCCTCGGGGTCAGAAGTATAGCATCATTTCATCCGGTTTGAAATATTTGAATCTCCAGCATGATAGCTGTACACTCTTTATCAAGTTTCCCGGAAAGTGACATCCTGAAACTTAGCGCCCCAATTTCTCAAATTATAAAATTTATACTAAGTAATCAAACATGCGGGATTCCTGACTGCAGTATTTTTCTCTGATCCGAGATACAGGCAAGGTTGTCCGTTGCATTATTATGCAGTATTACTTTATTTTGTATTAAATTTTCCACCGCAGAAATATACTCGCGCAGAAAAAAATTACTTGTTTCAATGATGTATATCGGCTTAAGAAGAACTTTTCAACAGTGAATATATTGCTATCATAACTCCGAGGCGACCGGCACAACAGTCATCTGTATTCCCGATTCAACTCCACACACGTCCTCAAAAGAACCAGAGACTGTTATCATAATACTGATACATTTTTACAACAACGTACAATAATTCACTCACTAGTTTTCTCGTTGTTTATGTTCATATTGGTTCCAGAACAGCAACCATATAACTAGGAGAACTATACAAACCTCCGGTCAGGAAGTAAAATTGTTTAATACCGATGCCTTGGATTTTATTTATACTTGACCAGAAATCCGCAAACATTTCCTCCCAGCAGAAATTTTAGCTGTCCCGACGCGCAAAAATTTCCTCCCGCAAAACAAATTCAGTCGGACAATCCGAAAAATTTCCTTGTGCACGGTAGCTAAAGCAATAAAACTATGACGTCTTTCCCATACTATTGCATACAAACGCAAAGTTCAATAACCGCATCCCCAAGGGTAAGATGAAACCTGAGATAAACCGAACCCAAGCCATTAACCCTTGGGAAGGCCCCAAACCCAAGGTGTGTGTAACCACAACTCAATAGAAAAAAACGCAAAGTTCATGCTATTTTGCTCTGCCATACCGCTCATATTAACACACAAACTTTCCTGTCCCATTTAACTTTCTTATAACCTCTCCATTAGTAAAATACACCGTGAAATTCTCAAACTACGTTTCCCAAGAAAACGCATTTAACCTATTTTTACCCTTTTAAAGTAGCTATAATGGCTTTACGACAAATGATTGAAACTGATAGGTAACGTGAGATATCGAAATTTAAGAAGGACTAATACCTTTGCGGTAACGTAATGTGAGATATGACAAGTTCATCACAAGTTCTGACATCCCAATACCCTAGGGAAATTAACAATAGGTCCGGGGGTGCTCCCCAAACATTTTAGTGGCAGTATGTGACGCCCTTCTTGAAATCCTAACCGCTTTAACCAACCATATCCTCAATGCCCTAATATAGCTTCTATAAAGAAGGAACAAGTAACCCCCCCGGACAAAAGTCCACAAAATTTTGTTAACAACGTTTGTCCCTTTTTAGTACTCGACTTCGAAATCTCGCTTAATGCGCAAGCGCATTAACGAGATAAAAACAAGTTGTACTTAGAAAACTGGAGGCCAATATCCTTATTAAATATTGACTATAAAATATTATCTAAGACCATTGCAAGTAGAATTAGCAATGTTCTTCCCCAACTTATACACGGAGACCAAACTGGATACGTGAAGGGTAGATACATTGGACAAAATATCACATTAATACAAGATATAATGAAAATAACTTCACTGGAAAACCAACCCGGTATGGCAATCTTCGTCGATTTCAAGAAAGCCTTTGATTCGGTAAATTGGGATTTTTTAGCCAAGGTATTAGAAGCATTTAATTTTGGCCCACAAATTCGAAAATGGATAAATGTACTTTACACAGATATCACCAGCTGTGTCATCAACAACGGGTACGCCTCCGAATTTTTTTCACTTCAAAGGGGAGTTAGACAAGGTTGCCCATTATCCGGTATCCTCTTTGTTCTCCGCGCAGAAATTCTAGCACATGCAATCAGAAATGATAAGAATATTAAAGGGATGCAAATCTATAAAAAAGAATATAAAGTATCTCAATACGCCGATGATACTACAGCTTTCGTTGCCGATGCATTGTCGGCAAGAAATTTGTTTAAAGTGCTACGCGCATTCCAAGAGACGTCGGGCCTGGAAATAAATACGTCAAAAACCGAAGGGATGTGGCTTGGATCCTGCAGACATAACACATCAACTCCTTTTGATATAGCTTGGCCTTCAGAGCCGATATACGCCCTGGGAATTTATTTCTCTTATGATGAGGTTACCGTCTTCAAAAAGAATTTTGAAGAAAAGCTAAATTTGATGAAGAATATCTTAAATCTTTGGAAAACAAGAAATCTTACTCTCCACGGCCGTATAATCATTCTCAAAAGCCTCGCTCTCTCCAAGCTTGTCTACAACACATCCGTACTCTCCTTCCCACCGGAATTTATATCCACAGTTAAGTCTGCTATATCACAATTTGTTTGGAATACCCTTCCTAAGATCAAACACAATACAATGATTGGTCCAAAAATAAAAGGAGGTTTAGATATGCCGGATTTTGAAATAATTAATAATGCCTTGAAGGTAACCTGGATAAAAAGGTTGTATGAAAGCAGCAATGATGCGAGTTGGAGCCACATACCCCTTGCTTTTTTAAAGCGGGTAGGTGGGATTTTTCTTTTTAAGTGCAATTATGACCTAAAATCCCTTAAATTAGAACTTCCTATACAATTTTATAGAGACGCTTTAAGTATCTGGCAGATGATAAACCAACAAACTCCTGAAAATAAAGAACAGGTGTTAAACGAAATCCTGTGGAACAACCGGTTTATTAAAATCAATGGATACTCAGTCTATTATAAAAATTGGTACAACGCAGGAGTGATCAGGATCAAAGATATTTTTTATGATAATGACTTCTTGACTTTTAATGATTTTTGCCGCGCATTCCGAGTCAAAACCAATTTCTTGACATATTATGGCCTATGTAACGCTATTCCCAAAAACTGGATCCGCCTCTTGAAGCAACCCAACTTAAACGGTACCCATAGCAATAATAACAATAATGTGGAGACTGATGTGGATAAAATTCCGTTAAACGTGCTTTCATGTAAATTGGCTGCTACATTTCTAATTTAACAGAAATTTGTACCCCCTACAGCAGAACAAAGAATGATACAAGCAAATTTTAATAGGCAAACGATACAAACCATTTACAGTATTCCTTTTAGAGTGACAAAGGATATTAGACTCGCTATATTCCAATTCAAAATTATACACCACATCTTGCCAACTAATGCAACTCTATTCAGAGATAAGATAATTCAATATGACAATTGTCATCTTTGTGATGAAAAACAGACTTTAAAACATCTTTTTGTTCTATGCCCAGACGTTCAAGTTTTTTGGGAAACTTTCTGCAACTGGTGGAATGTAAAGAATGACGATTTTATCGTTTTAAATGAGCATATTATCATTTACGGCTACACAAATAACTTCAGGAAATACCTGGGTTTAAACCTCTGCTTAATAATCGCTAAATATTACATTTACTACGCTTCTAGAGAGAAAGATCTCTATTACTTTGAAGCTTTCCATGTCTTTCTAAAGAGCAAATTATCCATCGAGAAAAGCAAAGCCAAATCGCAAATTAATTCTTAAATAACTCTATTTCCTTGCTTTCGTTCATGGAAGCATTTGAATCTAAAGATTGAAAGGTATTTGTAAAAAAAGTATTGTAGCTGTAAGTGCAACTGTGATGTAACTAGTTATGTAACTTAATTAGGTGTAACTCATATAGTGTAACTCAATTAGGTGTAACTATGCCGTAAGTATCTTTGTAACCTACTAATAAGGCTATTATACAATATTTCTGTAAGTAACTATCTTGTAGAAAATAATAAAACTAAAAAAAAAAAAAAAAAACTTTTGTCAATACTTTTCATCCGGCTCTAAACTACACCTGGGAAATTTCTGAAACCTCTGTAGCTTTTCTTCACATCAATATTTCGATCAACGGCAACAGTTTATCCACAAGTGTGCACTACAAACCTACAGATTCCCACAGTTATCTGTTACATTCATCCTCACATCCATCACACGTTAAAAACGCCATTCCGTATTCTCAATTTCTTAGACTTTAACGTCTGTAGTGATGACTCCAATTTTTCCAACAAATCGGAAGAAATGTGCCAGTTTTTCAAGAAACATGGGTACCCTGACTCTGTTGTTAATACGGGCCAACAACGTGCACAACAGATCAACAGACAATCAGCACTACAAACATCACAGAAGGAAGAGAACGAGAGAATTCCATTCACCCTCACTTTCCACCCACACAATCACACAGTCATAAGCATCATTTTAAAAAATTTCAAATTGCTCCAAAACGACCCCAAAACTGGCAGAATTTTTTCACAACCCCCACTAGTTTCATTCAAACGTGACAAAAACATAGGCAACTTTCTAGTTACGAGTACACTGAAATCTGACGATGAACCAGGAACTTTTAAATGCGCACGCACACGATGCAACACTTGTCCTTTCATTCACAACGCGGACAAAATAACAGGACCTAAACGATCTATTAAAATCACTGATCGTTTCACATGCACCTCCGTTAATGTTATCTTCTGCATAACATGTACTTTTTGCAAAAAGATATACATTGGCGAAACAGGGAGGAGACTGGGCAATCGTTTTCGAGAACATCTCCGAGACGTTGAAAAAAATAATCACTTTATTTAAGTGTCAAGGTATTTAGCGCGCGAGCACTAATTGGGGACACTAAATAAAGAAACAAATATTGCAAATAGAACATAACACGTTAAAAATCCCAACTGGCAGGAGGCAAACCAGTTCGCTATTTTACAAGCGTGGCCGAGGAGTTGGACTTGGGACTACCGTGAAACAACCCCAGATAGTGGTCAGAGCGGGACTTGAACTCGGGACCACCGGGTTTTAAGTCCAGCGCCCTAACCACTCGACCACGCTGCCTCCCAAAGACGCATCCAAACCAGTCACGCGTCATTTCAATCTTGCTAACTATCCTAAACAACACATGACAATCTGTGACGTTTCCCTGCACCAGGGCAACACAGAAAGCCGTAAAAATTTAGAACAAAAAAATCATCTTTCGAATCAGCACTCTCAAACCCCACGGAATTAACGGACGCTTTTCATTCAAGTAATTTACACTTGTTTTTCACGTCACCAAATTTCCACCAATAGCGGAGCTCCACCTACTATATAAAACGACACACTACCCACAATCCCTTGATTCGCTCCGATGAAGGGCTAGCGCTCGAAACATCAGCTTTCTCAAATCTTTTTACGGTGGCTAATTTACCTTATCGACTCAGTCGATAAAACCAAATTCTTGTGCTTCACTCCCACCGACGCAGCACCACAGTTTCTAGAAACTAACCCCATTCATTTAAAATATAAAGTGTTTATTATGTATACAATAGATGTTTAATTTAAAAGTAACTTTTGTTATATTAATTGGAACTTACATTTGCTGGGTAAGGTGAGCCGTTCGCATGAGTTGCAAATCTCTCCTCATGCCTTGGTCGAGTCCTGATGCTCTAAGTTGTTCCCTAGTATGTATGCATATTGCGCATTTCGTAAATCCACTTTGCTGAAAAATAAGTAAAAATCAACCACTTCACATCAATCCATGCGACACGTAAGTTTATTCACGATGAACAACTTAATGATAAGTTCTGTCTGATATCCTGATATCAGTTATTAACTAACGAGAGGACGTTTATAAGAAGTAATCAGTTGCATTCCAACTAGGATGTTGAAGCAGTTGGGTGGGAGTAATCCGGCTTCTGTCACTTTTCTTTTCCCTAGGGTTTTATTTTCTGTTACCAACATTGTAAAATAAACTTTAAATGCTCAATTCTTACGAATATAAACTTCAGGGAAGTTCTTTTCCCACATCTTCTTCATCTCTCCGCCATTTCTTCTTTGTATATAAAATATTCCACCTATTTGGGAAGGGTCATGAGGAAGAGTTTGGCATATAATCCGCATTTCCGGCAAAGTTGCAGAACCACTCTACAACAGAATCATATGCCAACATCTTTAAACTTGGCTTCCACTGCCTCTCCATTCTTAATTTCCTGCAGTCATTGAAAATAGCTAAAAAATGAATGTTAACAAGTTTTCAGCCAAGAAACAGGTTAAACAATAAATGGTTTTAAAAAAAGTTATTTTACTCGTCTGGATATACTTTTCTATGTGTTTTTTGTCCGGAATATTTTGAACTAAAAACAAAAGCAAGATTGGGTCGAGGTTTGAAACATGGCGGACATGTCCCGATTGCGCTCTGACTAAATCTTGCCACCCGTCATAAAAGTTGCAACTATTAATTTCAAATTCGTCAAGGAAAATGCCGGAAACAACGAGGGAAAGAAGACGTAAACGTACGCGAGAAGGTAGTTCACAAACGGACGAAGAAGAAGTCTGCGAGGAACACGGTAATGGCTGCCAGCAATGCCTTGACACTAACACGAAGCTTGTCAACACGAAGCTAACACGAAGCTTGCTACCCTCATAAAGCTATTGCCAGAATTCGAAGCTTACAAGAGCAAGGTTAATGAACTGGAGAAAGAGAATAAAGACATGCAGAAGAGTATCAAAGACTCCCAAGCGGAAATCAAAGATTTAAAAGTTCAACTCGCGACAACAACTTCGCTTCAACAAGCGTCATCCATCGATCTACAACGCCTCCAGCAAGAGTTGGCAGACTTACATCGTCGACACGTAAAACTGGAGTGTCATAGCCGACGAGGTAACATGAAATTTTTCGGCATTAGAGAAAGCGAGTACGAATCGAACAGCGACACAGAAGAAAGCCTAAGAAAGTTCATGAGTACCAACCTGAAAATCCGCAAGTCGATGTCGACCAAATACAATTCGACCGTGTACACCGAATTTCGTCCCGCCAGGATCCTTCCAAAATCCGAAATCCTCAACCGCGTCCGATTATAGTCAAGTTGTCACAGTACCAAGACAAGGACTTCATAAAGTCATTTATTAAGAATCTGCCGAAAGGTTCCAGCTTTGGAGTGTCAGATGACTTTCCAAAAGAAGTCGACGAAATTAGAAAAAAGCTTTATCCATTACTCAAGGCAGCGAAGCAAGAAAAGAAACAAGCTTACTTCAAAGTAGAGAAGCTTATTATTGATGGAAATCTCTACCGCGGTACAGAAACTTCTAACTTTCCTATTTATGGAAGATTAATGGACAATTAAGTTTAATTCTTAATTTCATGTAGTTTATTTCTAAACGCAACTTCTTTTTGGCGGCTGATGACATCGTCCTCCTCAATCAGTCAAAATACCGCACAAATGCTTAGGTAAGTTATTATTATTAAAATTATTATTAGCATTAAGTTTCTTAGAGTACAAAATGTATAGTCGTTCCTCTTCATCGTCGAGGTTCGAGTTCTGTGTTATTAAGTTTTGCAATGTTTATATTTCAAGTACAGAATTTCATTTAACTCCTGCTAATTCAGTCAGCACAAAGGCGAAAATAGTATTTCAATCTGATTACGGTATTTACAACACTATTCATTTCTACAGCACCGAAGATTGGAACATATAAAATATTATCACTGAATGTGAGGGGGCTAAACAGTTCGAGGAAAAGAAGGCAAGTTTTTCGCTGGCTTCACCAACGACAATCTGACGTTATCTTTTTGCAAGAAACGTATTCCTCGGCGAAAACTATTAAAATATGGGAGGCTGAATGGGGTGGCAAAGCCGCTTTTAGCCACGGTTCTTCGCATAGTAGAGGGGTTCTGATCCTTTTTAAACCCCGTCTTGACGTTAACTTTGAAAAAATCACAACAGATAAACACGGGAGATGTGTTTTAGCAGAATGCGTTGTTGACGGAACGAAAGTAGTTTTTGTAAACATTTATGCACCAAATATCGCGTCCCAACAAGTGGTATTCCTTAGAGATCTTTCTACCTTATATCTTAGAGAATATGCAAACGAGAATGTAGTGCTAGGTGGTGATTTTAACTGCGCAATTAGCAGCTTGGACAAAAAAGGCGGCAGGCCTTTTGACGCAAAAAAATTTTCCGTTGTTGAATTCCAAAACCAAATCAAAACAAATAATTTAGTTGATTCATGGCGATTTAAAAACCCTGATTCATGCGGATATACTTGGAGCAATGCCTCCCTAAAAATCCAAAGCCGGCTAGATTATCTCTTTGTTTCGAAAAGCCTGTGCAAACTAATTCGAGAGTGCAATATAATTCCAAACATACATTCCGATCACTCTGCCATATTGCTAAATATTATGTTCAACGAAGATAGCCCCTCGCGTGGACCAGGCTTCTGGAAGTTTAATAATTCGCTATTACTCGATACCGATTACATTGAATTGTTAACTTTTAAACTCCCTGAATTCGTTACAAAACATAGTCAAGTAAATGATAAAGGTCTGTTCTGGGAAATGATTAAAATGGAAATTAGGGCTTTCACCATTAAATACTCGAAACGCAAAGCAAGGAAAAAGCGCGATGAAGAAAAGGCTCTTCACACAGGATTAATAAATATTCAAAATAAACTACAAGCAAATTACAATGAAGGCGACAAAATCGAAATGGACAAATTAAAAGCCAAACTATCTAAAATAGAAGCCCGCAAAACACAAGGTACAATCGTGCGTAGCAGAGCACGGTGGTATGAGTATGGCGAGAAAAATAATAAATATTTTTACAGCTTAGAAAAAACTAATTATAGAAGAAAACATGTGACTTCTATAATAAATCACGAAGATAAGAGGATAACGGATTCAAAAAAGATTCTTCAAGAAGAGGAGCTCTTCTTTAAAGAAATATATACCTCTAAAAATATAAACCCACAACTTCCGGAATTTACTGATTTCTTTGAAAGCATCGAGAATAAATTATCAGAGGAAGAAGCCGAATCCTGCGAAGGTGAAATAACGCTCGACGAATGCTATAACGCCTTAAAATCAATGGCCACTAACAAAAGCCCAGGCTCAGATGGCTTTACCGCAGAGTTTTATCACCACTTTTGGAACTTGATAGCTAAATATATGGTCGAGAGTTTTAACTATGCTTTTCAAAACGGTATCCTCTCCATCTCACAACGACAAGGGGTGATTTCTCTAATTCCAAAAAAGGAAAAGAATTTAGAGTTTTTAAAAAATTGGAGACCAGTCTCACTTTTGAATGTAGATTATAAAATTTTAACTAAACTTATCGCTCTCCGGTTAGAGAAGGTATTGCCAAAAATTATTTCTTCTAGCCAATCCGGTTATGTAAAAGGGAGATACATTGGCGAAAGTATAAGATTAATTAAAGACGTTATGGATTTTACGAAACAAAATAACTTGCCTGGGATCGCCGTTTTCCTAGATTTCGAGAAGGCCTTCGATTCAATCGAATGGGACTTTCTCCAAATATGTCTGCAATCCTTTAATTTCGGCCCGCAGCTGAGGCGCTGGGTTAGCATTTTCTACAACAATATTACCAGTTGCATCTTAAATAATGGCTATGCATCAAATCACTTTCTTCTAGAACGAGGAGTACGCCAAGGCTGCCCCCTCTCCGGTATGTTATTTATTATTGCCATAGAAGTTTTAGCTCAAAATATTAGAAACTCCAATGAAATAAAAGGCATAAAAATACAGAATAACAGAATAGTTAAATTATCGCAATACGCAGATGACACTACAGCTATCCTCGCCAACGCACATTCAGTAAGTAACCTGTTCGCATTGCTCTCCCGATTTGAAAGATGTGCGGGGCTAAAGATAAATGTATCAAAATCCGAAATGTTGTGGCTTGGCTCAATGAGACATAGAAAAGACGGAATTTTAAATCTTCAAATAAAAGATGAACCTGTTTACGCCTTAGGCACGCACTTCTCGTATGATGACAATATATTGAACCAGCGAAACTTTTTCGACAAGCTGACAAAATTGCAGAAAACTTTAAATTTTTGGTCTCAACGAGATATCTCTGTTTATGGAAGAATAAATATTGTCAAAACATTAGCCCTTTCAAAAATCATTTTCGTCTGTAGTTCCATGGAAACACCACCTCACTTCGCTGAAGAAGTGAACAAAATGATGTTTGACTTTATATGGAATCATAAACCTGCGAAAATGAAAAAGTCAACTTTGATAAAATCTAAGAAAGAAGGTGGCTTAGAGATGAAAGACTTTGTCGTCTTTGACAAAGCGTTAAAACTGAACTGGGTAAACCGTCTATCTTCAGACCACGACGCTCCATGGAGATATATTCCAATCTCTCTCCTAGCTAATGTCGGTGGCGCCTTTTTATTTCAATGTAATTATGACCTTAAGCTTCTTTGCATAAGTGAACGCCTCCCGAGATTTTACAAAGATGTCATCGCCTTTTGGCAGAAAATTGCTGCGACCTGTCCTCAAAACAAACCTGAGGTGTTAGATCAAGTAATCTGGAACAATAGGTTTTTAATTGTTAATAAAAAATCGATATACTTTCCACACTGGCATCAAGCCGGAATTATTCACATTTCAGACTTATTTGACGCAGAAAGGAACTGCTTTCTATCTTTCAATTCCCTTTGTGAAAAATGTAACACAACGTTCAATTTTCTACAGTATTACAGCATCCTCTCTGCTATCCCTCATTCCTGGAAAAAACTATTAAAGTCAAACGACCTACCACACATTGTACCCCTTGTTTCAATTAGTGACTCGTTGACATGCAAAGCTCTCTATGAAAAACTACTATCTTTGGAAAAGTTACCTCCTCCCACGGCAGAAAAGAAACTTATAGAACATGGATTAGAAAAGAATAATCTGAGTAAGGTTTACCTTTTACCTTTTAATGTTACAAAAGAAACTAAAATGATGATGTTCCAGTACAAGATCATTCATCGCATTCTACCTACGAATAGCTTATTACATAAAATGAAGAAGGTCGACTCTCCAAATTGTCCTTTTTGCCCTTTTGAGATCCACACTATCTGGCACTTGTTCATAAAATGTACGCAAGCTAGCTCTTTCTGGGTCGAATTCCAAGACTGGTATAGTGCCCACAGTCGAAAAAAGGTCCATCTTTCAAACTTGGATGTTTTATACGGTATGTTTTGCTCTTCTCGCTACTGTTTAGCCCTAAATCATCTTATCATTATAGGAAAATACTATTTATACGTCAAAGCCGGTGCCAAAGATAAATTTCAGTTTAGCGAATTTATATCTTTAGTTCGTGACAAATTAATGTTAGAAAAATACATTGCAATCAAATCAGATGAACAAGATAAATATATTAAAAAATGGGACTTTTTACAAAACATTTAGTTCCCTTTGCTTTATCATTCATTTTTCTTTCTATATGTTATAAAGCAGGACAAATATTTCGAACTGTTAGTGTCGTATTGCTAGTATTATTAGTTTTACAAGGTTGTCTAAGTATTGTTTCTATTATTGGTACTGTTAGCGTTGTATTGCTAGTATTATTAGTTTTACAAAGTAACGTAAGTCTGTACTGTCAATAACTAACTTTTGTTTTGTTAGTTGTAGTGTAAGTTAGTTTGTACTGTTTGTATCTATAAGGAGTAAATGTAAATAAACATGCATCTAAAAAAAAAAAAATGTATACAATAGATGTTTAATTTAAAAGTAACTTTTGTTATATTAATTGTAACTTACATTTGCTGGGTAAGGTGAGCCATTCGCATGAGTTGCAAATCTCTCCTCATGCCTTGGTCGAGTCCTGATGCTCTAAGTTGTTCCCTAGTATGTATGCATATTGCGCATTTCGTAAATCCACTTTGCTGAAAAATAAGTAAAAATCAACCACTTCACATCAATCCATGCGACACGTAAGTTTATTCACGATGAACAACTTAATGATAAGTTCTGTCTGATATCCTGATATCAGTTATTAACTAACGAGAGGACGTTTATAAGAAGTAATCAGTTGCATTCCAACTAGGATGTTGAAGCAGTTGGGTGGGAGTAATCCGGCTTCTGTCACTTTTCTTTTCCCTAGGGTTTTATTTTCTGTTACCAACATTGTAAAATAAACTTTAAATGCTCAATTCCTACGAATATAAACTTCAGGGAAGTTCTTTTCCCACATCTTCTTCATCTCTCCGCCATTTCTTCTTTGTATATAAAATATTCCACCTATTTGGGAAGGGTCATGAGGAAGAGTTTGGCATATAATCCGCATTTCCGGCAAAGTTGCAGAACCACTCTACAACAGAATCATATGCCAACATCTTTAAACTTGGCTTCCACTGCCTCTCCATTCTTAATTTCCTGCAGTCATTGAAAATAGCTAAAAAATGAATGTTAACAAGTTTTCAGCCAAGAAACAGGTTAAACAATAAATGGTTTTAAAAAAAGTTATTTTACTCGTCTGGATATACTTTTCTATGTGTTTTTTGTCCGGAATATTTTGAACTAAAAACGAAAGCAAAAAATGCCTATTGATGATTATACTTCGCTATTTATAAAACGTATATTGCTTTAATATAGTATTCATGTTATTCTTTTATTTATAACAGTAGCAATAACAGTGACACCATCAGAAACCATTTTCCCGGAATTTTCTAGTTCTGTTAACATAAGTCATAGACTTTCTCCGGACCTATTACTCATTCGCATGGTGGCATGGGTTAAGGTTTACCCTCTGTTTTTATTTTTATAGCTTTGCCATATACACTTCAGATTTCTTGACTTCCAGCTACTATCACTTCCGGGTATAAACTATCACGACACCGTCTCCTACAACCCTCATTACATTTCCATTGTTCACGTTACGTATTTTTAACACCCAGAAGAATCTGTGGCTTCCTTGTGGGACAGCCTTCATTTATAAAACAATCAATAGTAACAATGTGGTTTTCAGGAACGATGACTGAATAAAAAGGAGCAACTCTTCTCCATGTTGGACATCTTATCTTGTTTACAATACACCATAAAACTCTCTTACGCATGCACATTTGTATAGGCTTCTTGAAGCCTCTGATCGAAAAAAAATGGAAAAGGATACCACCTTTATCAATTTTTTTAATAATGCACATCTTTGTTGAACGTGATAAGATCTAGTTACAAATAGTATAATGGTATATTACAATGGTATATTATATTAACACTAACAAAAAAAATAGGTAGTCAAGGACGACATGTAGCTACTTCTGTAGGATGGAAATGAAAAAAGAGAAATAGACAGAGGAATGCATGTGGCTACTTAAATGGAAAGCAACTTTTTTTGGTCTCCCAACCAATTAAAAATAGGCCTCTGAGAGGACATGAGGTTACCGGTGTGAAATACAGAAGTGCAAAACTAATGAAAGTAGGAAATAATCGATTGAAATGACTATCAAGCCTGTGGAACTGCTGCATATCAATTTCACCTCACTTTAAAGCGTCTACAAAGATTGACTTCTCATCATTTTTTCTTTTGTTTAAATGAATCATAGAACTTATTAGTCACAAGGCAATGTTGTTGTACAATTTATGTTTTAGTGCAAATTGGTAACATAATACTCAGTTGTAATTGTAATTGTAGTTGTAATTCCTGCTCTTTTTATTGTAAAATTGTTTGCACTGTACTGTACTGTAATGCTTATGTTTGTTATTTTTATTGAAATTGTATTGAATTATAAAAAATATAATGTATGCAAGTATAATTATAAGAAACAAATTGTAAGTAATTATGTTATGCAAGTGATGTAGCTCTCTATTGTAAAGTGATTAACGTGTTGTACAATGTAAGTTATATGTTAAATCTAAATAAGTATTCACAGTCGGTGAGACGAGAACGAGAACGAGACAACGCACAAGTGAGCAGCAAAGGGCTTCCTCGTGCTGAACCCTTTTCTCGCAGATTCTCTCGTCTCTCAGTCTCTTGGTATAACATTTCCTTGATCAAAAGTAAGGTAACGCTGGAAATGTTAACACGGAAATTTACACCATAGCTAGTGAGTGAGTGAGAATGACGTCAATGATTCAATACCACAAGATGAAAAGCGAACATTTTATTTTTAACACAAGGTACAATAGTTCTTGCCTTTGGTAATAACAATTTAAAATCTATGGGTGTAGATTAATCTGCTAACAGCAAATGGTAGTGTATTTTTCTTAGAGAGAGCTCTTTTCAGTTCCAACATGTGGAACTATACATTCGTTTAACTTGAAATATAATTTAACATTTGCCACAATATTACTTAACCAAAACAACTTGATCCTTTATGAAAACTAACTTAACAAAACAACTTGATCCTCTAGCTATGGATGTATGTATAGTTTTCGCAGCAGCAGGTCTTAATGAGAACTGTTTCCTTACCACTTGTACAGTTCTATTCCTACCCTAATTGTTTTGACTGGTGTCCATGTGGATTCAATACCTTCGACATAAGCTTATAACTGTTTTGAGGTTTTGATAAAAAAAAAAAACACAATGCGTACCAGAGGACTTACGGAAGGAAATATTTGGTTCCCCGAAGAGAGTTACTCAAATCCGTATAAGGGTTGGCCAGATGATGTAAATGGTCCAATTCGAGGTGTTTCTCTGCACAAATCGCTCCATCATGTCAAACATCTTGGTTCAGCGTTGGTTTTTCTGGTGGAAATTCTGAGCAGACCGTCAAACAACCTAAAGAAGTCTTTTCTAGAAAACATCGTGCACATTGCTTGAAAGCTGTGCCTGGTTGCTGGTGCAAAATAGCAAAACTTTGTAAACAAATTCTCTTACTGTAATCGTACATCGACCACAAGGAAAGAAAGCACGTCGCTGGAACGTCTCAATCGATAAGTAGTTGATCGTTGATGAGAGCCGACGAAAATGAATCGGGTAACATCGAGATTAGTCTTGGTTATCGTTGATGTGATCGAGTTTCATCGAGTTTGGAATCGTATAAAACCGATATATGTTCCGAACACAATCTGAAGATTGGACCACTTACCACTTGGACTTACACACTCGATGACATAGTAGCTATTTCTCTTTGAGAAGTAGCTACAAAAATGCGATTGCATTATTTACTACACACACATGCAACAAGATATACAAAATATACACATCCACCAGTAAGGGCAGTACTTTTTATTACATATATTTTTAAAATAGGAAATGTTAAATATGGGCTAAGTGAATACTTTAAAATTAACGAGATTGAGCTACGAAAGGCCTTCAATGCGAAATTTGAAGGCAATTCGTTGCTTAAATTCATCAATATTTATTCGTTTATTGTTTAGTTTTTGGGAATATAGGTAATATTTTGCAAATAACAAACAGTAATAGCGGAGCACTGCGGGCCGATGGCCCGCGCGAAGCCCCATAGTCATAGAACCCATGCCCGTCGTTTTTCATGGTCATGACCAGCGGAATGTTTCGCGGGTGGCGTCTGTTACATGTGTGTCAGACTGTGTGCCCGTGTGTCCGAGCGTCGCTCAAGAGTACTAGCTCGCGAGCGCGTATGACGTCGCAAAACATGCGCAAATGACGCCACACAACATCCGGGAATGCCGAATGTCACGTCAGCTGCATGCGTACGACGTCATCAACATCCGGGATCTTTGAGGCTTTGTTTTTCGCGCGGCTACACAGCCGTCAGCTCGGTAAACACTTTAGTTGGATTCAGAGTTGGATTGTTGTGTTTAGCGGAGAATTAAAGTCGTTATTTCCCTGCAGTTTTTCGCGGTTTGCTACTCAAGACAGAGATACTAGTTAAGGGATACTCAGAAGCCGCTTTAGTGGAAAAAGAAGAGCTTTCAGGGATAAAATCTTGCTTCGAGGAACTTCATATTATCAATGCAGGAGCAATGCGGGGAGATGCCTTGTTTTATTACGGATTTCAGAACCTAAGAAGCGGAGTTTTAACGAATTTCCAAGCAGTCCAGTGCTTTAAAGGTAAAACAAATCACATTTTTCGATGGGAATTTATGTTGATATCAATTTTTGATTGACTTTTCCTTTGAGTTCTCTTACGTTTTGGAGACATGTTTATGAATCGAAACGTGTTCAAATTAAGTGGTGTTGTTATCTTGAATTTCATCGAGGACAGCTCTGCCTTGATGCGCTAGAAATAATACGTGCTTTTCTAATGGAGATTGAATAAAATTTTTCGAAAGAAGATTGTGTTGTCCGTTTTTATGTCTTTGTTCATTCATTACATAGATTAAAAAGCGATTTTATGCAAAAAAAACAAGACTTAGATTTTCTGTCTTCACTCGCGTCGCCATATGTAAATAAGCTTATGTTTGTGTATTTTTGCAATTTTAATTTCCAAATCAGTTTCTCGCGCAATTTTTGACAAACAAAAACTGTATTTTATTCGGAAAGTAGTCGTACTAGTTATTCTGGAAAGAGAAAAGTTGTTTTTGTGAACTTTTCTACGGTCTAAATGTACTGTGCAGACGGTCAGGTAATACTGTTTTTGAGAAATGCTAAAATTGAAAATAGCCCGTTCTTCAATCTTAATTCTTGTGCTTCCAACCTTTCACCTTAGTTAAGTTTCACCTTAGTTAAGCTTGTTTAAAGTGCGAAGCTGATAGGCTGGGCCTATCTATATATATTTTAACTTTTTTAGTGTCTCATCAGAACGCGCTAATTGATCATTGTCAAATTCAAATTTTCCAAATAAAATTCTTCTGTGGAGAGTGAGTAGGAGGTGGCATGTTCGCTGTAAAACCATATTAAGACCTGACTGAAAAATGACTTGGAAGAGATGCAGTCAATAAAAGTATTCTATTACCCAACGCTCTCTTTCCACGCTCAGCCTGATAAGGTATGGGTAGAAAGTTGATCCAGCGTTAAGGAGGCGATAGCTTGTACTCGTGTACTCGGACACAAATTTTCAGCAAGAGGGTGGGTGAGGAGGGCCGTTCCCCCTTTCCTCCTTCGCGCTGGAAAACTGAGAGACTGAACGAGAAAAACATCGGGTCTTGTATTTATTATTATCCTGGGGTGTGAAATACTCGTGCAATGCCTAATTTGCGCTTATATGGCAGTTTTGTGTGATATCATGCATCGCGCTTTATTATCAAGCGTTGTGAATAGTATTCTATTACCCAACGCTCTCTTTCCACGCTCAGCCTGATAAGGTATGGGTAGAAAGTTGATCTACGCGCTACCCACTTTGCTTTACCCGAATTCTCCCCCAGGCCCCCCTGAGAGGAAGGATCATCCCACTCTAAATAACCCCAGCCTCATCCTTCCCATACACTTCCCTTACTTACACTCTAACGAGGGTTATCAGAACATACAGTTTATTTTCTTATTTCTGTTACATAAACGTTGTTATTCCAAGCGAGGTCCTTTGTCAGGCGTGTCTGGAGGAAAAGCACATACAAAGCGTTTCAGTTCGTTAATGTCTTGCCAGTCCATGAGGGTATCTGTTTCTGTCACCGCTAAGGTGGCAGAAGCCCCAGTAGGGTTGAGGACTTTGGCTAGTTGCAAATAGTGCAGGGCGGTGTGGCGTCGCGACCACCCAACATGGTCCATGATCTCCGACAATTCTACACCTGATAATGCCAGCGTTATCGCACATCCGGACCTAAAACCATGTAGGGTTTCTCCATCATCAGCGCTCATTTCTTTCAGGTATACTTTAAGACGTGCTTCCGCGGTCGAGGAACTGAGTGGCGCATCAGTAATGCCACCTTTGGGTGTAGTTGGCCTGAAGAGATACCCAGTGGTCAAGTTGATCTTTAATTGCCGTGATATCGGCATGTATTGCTCAATCCCTCTCACTGGACATATAGTTGAGTTAGAGTTACGTCTAATACCAAACACATTACTGTCCCCATCCCTTAAAGTTTTACCCCACACATGGTTAAACAAGAGACCGTTGTCATTCGGAAACCTGAGGATTTCAGGGGCTTTGACCTGGCCCATATCGCCAGGTCGGTCCCCACTAAAAAATACACTCTTAAAGTAAGCCTAGTCCCGTGCTAAGATGAAAAGTTGTAATGGAGTGGACCCCCCAGATTGAATACATTGGTCTAGATATCTTGCAAGCTGGTCTAATTTGTCCACAAAAAATGGGGTGGCCTTCTTCGGAGTTACTCGTGCCTGGAGTTGCTCAGTGGTAACCAGGCGAAGGTAATCCTTTACTGAACTATCAGCGGCCGGATTTCCTAAGCCTAACCGTAAATCCCATTCCCCGCGTCTGCCAACGGCATGAAATATTACCCTTAATTTCCCGATATACGAGTCAATTGTGTTATACGAAAGTCTTAAGGGGCATTTCTTTCCCAAATAAATACATCCATTCCTATGAACTTGCGTTTTTCCCGACTTATCTTTGTAAACAAGAAAACGGCATATGTCTCGGGGTGTTGCCGTCATCACTGTCGGGTGACTTGGAAGTGAGGCTAAAAAATTTTCTAATTCTCTCTGGAGGGATTCTTTTTGCTTTGTATACCCAGTCGCTTGGTCAAATAAAGCTAGTTGCTTAAGACGACTATCTAACATTTCTAAATTTTCATCGGCGTAAGGGTTAGTATTGGTAGGTGTTCTTTTCCTCTTATAGCCACAGATCTGGCAGAAATAAAAGGTGCAGTCATTCGCATAATTGCAGTTTGGGCATCTCACAGACGGTAGAAAAAGCCTTGCCACAGCAGGTAACTCCTGTTGACAGAGTAAAACAAAGTTGATAAGGTATTTGGTTGTCTAAAACCGTTATGAGCTCTCCTATTTTGGATTACAATTGAGATCGGTACAGGCCTACAATGTTGCAACATGTTTTACCTTAGTGAAAGTTAAGGGCGTAAGCCCACAGGTCCCCAGGGAGTCCTGGGTGAGGAACCCAGCCTGCTGCCGATGGTTTCACTAGGGCCTCGTGATCCCCTTTACGAGCTAGTCTAAGTGACTTTGAGGAGTACTTCTGGATAAGTGGCCACCAATATTTCCTTGGGTAAACGTCTAAGACTACCATTGTGCAAGATCTATGATGGCGTTCAAGGTGACGTAAGACAGGACCGACTAGTGTCAAAGGTGGGAAAACGTAGGGACATTCAAGAGAGGCAACTTCATCTGAGAGGTTTTGTGCAAACACGTTTACCCCTAAGGATTCTGGCGAAGGGTGAGGGGTAAAGTGGGGGAGACTCTTCCCATCGAGACCTTTCATCGCGTTCGCGTTCGAGTCGAGGGCCATAAGATCACAAGTATGGCCCCCAGGGCCCCCAAATTCAGATTGGACTCTCTCCCACAATCTTGGACAGAGCATACTATCTATGGTCGATAATCTTCTTGAAGGAGCATCTGCCGGATTTTCATTCGTGGGGATATATGATAGTCGCAACACGATGTTCAGCTTAACTGTGGTAAAGAAGAGCTCCTTAACAGCTCTGTTTAGGGTTACACTGCCACCCTGATTACACCAGGAAAAATAGAGGGCTTTATTGTCTACACCTGCATCCACTCTAGCATCCTTAAGGACATCAGAAAAGGACAAGAGAACTTTGTTAAGAGCGATTGCTTCTCTTGTGTTGATATCATAACCCCTTTCCGTCTCCGTCCAATAGTCTGCGACGCTTGCTGTAGGCACAGATAACAGCTCTCCACCCCATCCTGAGCCCGAGGCATCAGTTGCAATGGATATACGCAGCTGGCGTTCATCCCTCCAGGGCAAAGGGTTATCCCAATCTTCCAGAAATAGCCAGTGAGAGATTTCTTCTCGAAGGGCCTTATAAAGACGGGTGGGCTTATTAGACGGCAAACCTTTAGAAATTGCGCAATTCATCTCTCTTGTAAAGAGCAACGCCCCAGGGACTACTAACGCGAACAAAACACACTTCCCAGCCAACCTTTGGAGAGTCTTGACTGATAGTACTTGGCATGTGAGGGTTTCGCATATAAGGGCTAGGAATTTATCCCTCTTCACAGGAATTAGGTGAAATACCATCCTCACGGAGTCTGACAGGAAACCAAGGTATGGGACTACTTGTTGTGAGGTCAATATTGATTTAGAAAAGCCCAGAAAATATCCAAGATCAATCAGGTAATACGCCACAAGAAATATCGCGGATTTTGCTGCTGCGAGATTACGCTCTTCCACAGTCTTGAGTGATCTGTATGGACCTTGGTCAAGGGCGACTTGTAATTGGCCATTATGGCGGTCATCGATGTAGAGGGAGCAGGGGATACCAATGGAGCAGAGAAAGTTCGATGCCACCCGAATGGTAACGTGTTGTACAGGAAGAGCCAACCGCCCCATTGGATACCGAAGAACAACCTGCTCTGTTCTGTAAGTAGTAAATGGTCGTACCCAGACTTATCGTCCAGGATCGTTTGGTATGTGTTCTGGGCTACATAACAGGGAAGATTCGTTATTGAATCCAGTTTAAAAGGAACATCCCTCATCCACAGATTTAAAAATCGTGCGTCATGACATAATCTGGGCTTACTTGGTTCAACGGTCAGCGGCAAAACTAGGTGCGGTAGTTCAACTTCACTGGTTTTTCCCATCAATGTTATTGCCCCTGTTTGCAAACGTTCAAGCAAAGTTTCCCTTACAAAGTGAGCAAAAGGCTTACAGGTGGGGCTATTTTTAAAAAACTCTGATGGCGGGCGGTCTGATTGATAGTGACGGCCTTTAAAGCTGCCAGAGAATGGCTGAAAAAATTCAAAAATGGAAACTCCATCGCGAATCCAACTTAATATCTTAACTTGTTCCGGTGAAGGGTTGTCACCCACGATTCTGCACCATTTATCGTAGTGTTTGTGGAGTTCACCTGCGCGAAAGGCGTTTGGATCTCTAAATAATAATTTTGCTGGGTCCGCTAATTCTTCTCCATTTATCACTGTGTATGTATTGTTCTGAAAATTCCTGGACTGTCACCCCTGAGCTAACCTCCAGTGACGTTCCCATCCAATCCACCCACGTGATTGGCTTTTGCGGCATCTTTGCATATTGTGCAACTTTTTCATCGAACTGTGGGTCAAACTCCCATTCCCAGGGGAGACTTGTGGTGATCTAGGTATGAAAACAAAGGAATAATTAAAAAAAAGGGAACCGAGGTTAGCAGAGGGGTGACAGTCATGACCCAGCAATAGACTGGGGGAGTGTGTTTACTCTTTTTCACAACTGCCACTTCTCTACTAGAGGAAAAGGAGGAAGAAAATTCCTAAAACGAGAGGCAAGGGTGAATAAACGTAGAATAGCGATTCATTGCCACATTATACAGTATTTACTGAAATACAGCATTACATAGTCAGCAATTTCTGACACAATAGTAAACAAATTTTGTTTTCTTTGTGATCTTAGATATAACCCATGTTCATTTGTTATTGTTAATGCTCCTAGGTCGGGAAGCAGGTTCAGACGGGCGTCCGCGCTGTTCCCTCCTTCTTTTGAAACAATTGACAGCGATATGCCCAAGCTTCCCACAACTATAGCAGCGAACATATGGGGCATTTGACCTCCTCGCATGTGACAGTGGCATTGGTTGCGGCTGACTCCTGTTGCTCTTCTCAACTTTTGCCATAATACCCAATATCTTCTCATGGTCTTTATCACCTAGCAATGGCAAGAGAAAACTCTGGAAGATATGGTTAGGCTGGTCCAATTTCGTTCTCAAAGCTTCGTAGGTCAAACGGAAGTAGCCCTCCTTCTCGTGGTGTACATCGCAAGTAGTATTCTTAAGAGCTTCCAGTAACTCTAGGACCTCGTGCTTATTAAACTCCACAATGGGACGGGAGGCGAGATTTTTAATTTTGTTGAGGAGGCTGTCCACTGATGAACTGGAGAAAATATCCATATCCGCTCTCATTTCATCGTACTTTTTCTGTAAGGCCTATAATTTCAAAAGGAAAAGGCAAGATACTCTCAGACGCTTTATAATCGTAGCACTAGTTCATACGTATTCAACATATCTGCCCTCATAATACATTCTGTCACCCGATTGCCAATATTTTTTTTTTTTAACTTCCGCGGCCAATATTATTCACATTTGAAAATCACAACAAATGCCTATAGGGTTTCACTTCCGTCGCCAATAATATTCACATTTGCAAAATAATAACAAGCTCTTTTTGAGTTCCCCTTCCGCGGCCAATCTCAACCACGTTTGAAAAAAAAAAATCAAAACCAACGCTTATAGAGTTTCACTTCCTTGGCCAATAATATTCACATTTAAGAAATCATAACAAATTTTGACGAGTTTAAATCCGTGGCCAATAATATTCACATCTTCCGGAACATAACAAACAATTACGAGTCTCACTTCCGTGGCCAATAACATTTCACATTTGCATATAACAATCTCTTACGAGTTTACTTCGAGGCCAATAACATATCACATCTGCATAAACAAGCTCTTGCGCGTTACACTTCGTGGCCAATAACATATCACATCTGCATAAACAGCTCTTCCACGTTTCACTTTGTGGCCAATAACATATCACATCTGCATAAACAGACTCTTGCGTGTTTCACTTCGTGGCCAATAACATATCACGTCTGCGTAAACAGACTCTTGCGCGTTTCACTTCGTGGCCAATAACATATCACATCTGCATAAACAAGCTCTTGCGCGTTTCACTTCGTGGCCAATAACATATCACATTGGCGTCAACAAACTCTTGTTCCGTGGCCAATAACATTTCACATTTGTATATAATACACTCTTACAAGTTTCACCCCCGTGGCCAATACCATTTCACATATCTCAAGGGGTTCCGTAGTCAGCCGAAAATATGACCATTATTTGCAATAACAAACTCACAAGGAGTTCTTACTCCGCGGCCGACGCAATGGCTATTATCGCCAACAATAGACTCTTACGAGTCAACTCCGCGGCCAATACATTTCACATATCTCAGGAATGCCGTGGTTAATATAAAACATGACCATTATTTGCGATAACAAACTCACAAGGAGTCCTAATTCTGTGGCCTACGCAATGGCCATTATAATAAAATAATAATTTCAGAACTAACACGTGTTAAAGCGAAAATTTACCTCAAGTTTTTCCTCCGTCGACAAGCCCTGACCTTGTGGTGCGGGATTCTGCCCTTGCTGAACCTGTGGCGCGGGATTTTGGCCTTGCTGAACTTGTGGCGCAGGGTTCTGTCCTTGCTGAACTTGTGGCGCGGGGTTCTGTCCTTGCTGATCCTATGGCACTGGATTCTGCCCTAGTCGAACTTGTGGCGCGGGATTTTGTCGTCGCTGAACTTGCGCTTGCGCTGGGTTCTGTCCCGGTTGAACTTGTTCCGGCGCTTGTTGCGGGAACTGTACATTAGCAGCTCTTCGGTCAGCCATGTTCATGGACAGTGCCAATTCCAGTCGTCAATTCTGCTTGCTGGAAAATTCGTGTTCGTAGCAGGAAAAATCGTTCCCCCTTTCCTCCTTTCGCGCTGGAAAACTGAGAGACTGAACGAGAAAAACATCGGGTCTTGTATTTATTATTATCCTGAGGTGTGAAATACTCGTGCAATGCCTAATTTGCGCTTATATGGCAGTTTTGTGTGATATCATGCCTCGCGCTTTATTATCAAGCGTTGTGAATAGTATGACCTATTGAGTCACTTTCATTACAGTATAGGCAGTCTTTGTTACTTTCAATACCAAAACGATACAATTCCTTCTTTGTAGCGATAATTCTATGTAGAAATTTGTAGTAAAATTCTCTAAGTTTAGTCTCCTTACAAAGTACCTTCAATTTACTAAAGTAGCAAGGCCAATTCAAATTCAACAACTGAGTTTCGTGTTCCCTTTTCATTGGGCCAGTAGCCTTAGTTACAGACTTGTTAGTAATAAGCCAGTAGAAATCTTAACTTTTCATCTTGAGTAAGTTTATGGAGACTGTAGGTGACAGAGGAAATATAAAGTTGTTCTTTTTGAATTTGTGTTTGTCGACCGAAGTCTGGCTTACTTTTTCTCGCAGATGTTTGGGAATTGCTGTCAAAACTTGGAAATATCGAAGAAAGTTGCACTTGAGATTATATTTTTGCAAGAATTCCTGGTAAGAGAGAAATTTTCCCTCGTCATTTACAACATCTCGGATAGAAAGAATTCCTTTTTGATGCCATTCATTGTAATAAAATGACGTCTCTGTTATTAAATAGCACCAAATCTTGCTTACAGCAATATCCATTTAACTCCATCATGTGGAGAAGGATTTCTTTGTAAAAAAGTGGTAAATAAATAATAACTTGGGATATACAGCCAAGATTCGTTTGAACAGTTTTCATTTTTTAAAAGTCTGGGTATCCATGCTAGATTTAGCAACTTGAATGTGGTTAAGATATTTGGTACGTGCAAACCACCATCAACATAGTCCTGGTACAATACTTGCCTTTTTATTTAGTCTGGTTTTTTGTTCCATATGAAATTAAATAATAGTTTGTGATCGACTTAATAGCGGAACACTTGCCGGGCTGAAGGCCCGGCTGCGCAGCTCCATACTCATAGAACCTATGCCCCTCATTTTTCATGGTCATGGCTAGCAGAATGTTTCACGGGCGCGCCTCCGTGACGTGTCAAGTCGCTCAAGGCAAACTCACATGCGTGTATGATGCCACACGCGCGGCTATACAGCCGTCAGCCCGGTAAACACTTTTTAAAGTTTTAAAAAAGTTGGATCTTTCGCAGTGTTTAGCGGAGCAGTAAAGTCGTTATTTCCCTGCCTTTTCTCGCGGTTTGCTACTCAAGACAGGGATACTAATTAAGGGATACTCAGAAAGCGCTTTAGTGGAAAAAGAAGAGCTTTCAGGGATAAAATCTTGCTTCGAGGAACTTCATATTATCAATGCAGGAGCAATGCAGGGAGATGCCTTGTTTTTATTACGGATTTCAGAACCGAAGATGCGGAGTTTCAACGAATTTCCAAGCAGTCCAGTGCTTTAAAGGTAAAATAAATCACATTTTTCGATGGGAATTTATGTTGATATCAATTTTTGATTTACTTAACCTTTGCTAAAATTGAAAATAGCCCGGTCGTTATCTTAGTTCTTGTGCTTCCAACCTTTCACCTTAGTTAAGTCTCACCTTAGTTAAGCTTGCTCAAGTGCGACGCTATTAGGCTTGGCGTATCTATATATATTACTCGTTTCCTGAGGCATGTTCGACATTGAAGCTGAATAAATCAGCTGCGGAATTCCTAGGCACTTAAAAATTAAACATCTGCCAAGTAAAGTTAATCTTCGAGACCTCCAAAAGTTGAGCCGGTTGTCCATTTTCTCGATTTTTTCAGTAATATTTTTCTTATAGTTTCCTTTTTCATCATAAGAGATAAAAATACCGAGAGTTCTGACTGGATCTTTTGTCCATTTTAAACCCAGCGGTTTCGAATCATTGAGACGTCAAGGACCTAACCAAAGTGCCTTTGTTTTGGACTGATTAAGCTTCAACCCTAATACATGTCCAAAGACATTAAGTAAGGCAATGGCGTTTTCAACCGAATCAAGATCTTTACATAATAAGGAAGTGTCGTCAGCGAATTGGCTAATTTTAAATTCATGATTGTAAATTTTTAACCCTTGAATATTTACAATCTTGTCGTATCTTACTCGCTAGAATTTCTCCTCCTAAAATGGAGAGGAGAGGAGATAGTGGACAACCTTGTCTAACTCCTCTTGACAAAGAAAAGGACTCCGTGCAAAAACCATTGTTTAAGACTGAGCTTTCACATTTAGCATAAAATGTTGAGACCAACATTTAAAACTTTCACCAAAGTTAAATACAGAAAGAGTCTGTTGAATAAAGGGCCATTCTAAAGTATCAAAAGCTTTCCTGGAATACCTTGCTGTTTTGTTTGCTCAAGAACATCTGTTAACAATCTATGTTCTGTCCGATAAATCTTCCCTTAAATCCGGTTTTGGTCTGGATTAATTAACTTAGGTAGTACATTTTCTAATCTTTTAGCCTACATTTAACAGAGTGATAGGGCGCCAATTGGACAGAAGCAATAAATTGGAGTCTTCCTTTGGAACAAGTGTTATGACACCTCTTCTTTGAGAAACTGATAGTTCGCCAACGTCGTAGGAAGCATTAAGACTATCCAGAAGATCCTGATCAAGAATTTCAAAAAAACAGTTTAAGAATTCGACAGTATAGCCATCTTCTCCTGGAGTTTTCACTAATTTGAAAGTCTTCAATATATTCTGGCATTCTTTAAGAGTAAGCTTTCCCTCAATTTCATTGTCAGACAATTTTGGCAGTTCTAAATTGGCAATAAAGTTATCAAAGTCGCTGCTTTCACTTTTGTCACCATCTAATTCCGATTTATATAAGTCAGCATAAAAAAGGTGAATTTCGCTCATAATTTCTTTTTTGTCAACAATGATATTACCATCAGGATCAGGTTTGAGTTCCACTATGACTTTCCTGTTAAAATTTCTCTTTTCTATGTTAAAGAAGTATTTGGTCATCTTCTCGCCTTCTTCAGTCCATCGCACTTTAGAGCGAAATATTGCACCTTTTCCTCTACTAACATAAATATCCTGAAGATCGCGTTTCAATCGTTCATATTCTTTTAGTTCAGATTCAATGTTTTGAAGTTCATTACTGTTAATCAACGCATCGATTTCATCCAAGTGGTTCTGAATGACTTTTTCCACATTTCTTCTCTGCTTGGCTTTGTTTTTTGAATAAGGAATTGTTAGGCTTCTAATTCCCATTTGAGTCTTTTGTCCTCAATGTCAAGATATTTTTCTTTTATTTTTGGATAATTGTCTTTGATTAAATTTACATAGTTCTCGTCCTCGAGCAAGCAGTTGTTAAATTTCCATAGGCCAGGTCCGTGACTATGATTGCTAATTTCTAATTTTAGTCAGACTGCTTTGTGATCAGGAGCTATAGAGATTCTTGAGTCAATAGCAAGAACGAATTTAGTAATGGAATTTGATACCAGAAAAAAGTCTATTCTTGATTGAACTTTTAGATATTTGGATTCATATGTATAGCTTTTTTTAAAGGGTCCTTTTTTCTGAATACATCGGATAGATTCAATTTTTCCATCATTAATAGTACTTTGTCACGATAGGTTGATGGTTTCCACTGCGTGCCACCTTTTTTGTCAATACGTTGCAGAGTTACATTCCAGTCACCACCAATAATTACATTATCAATTTCGACTTTGCTTAACAAAATCTCATTTAAGCTTTGGATAAACTTGTCTTGTTGTGCCAGGTTGTTAGGAGCGTAAATGTTACAAATAGAGCGTTTAACCTTTTGAATAAGCAAGTTGATAATTACAATCCTGCCTTCCGGATCACTGTAATGACTGTCGACGGACAGATCATATAAAGGGTTAACTAAAATAAAAACTCCTTTCTGATGATTGGTCCCATGGGAGAAAAAAACGTCACCTCCCCACTCATTTTTCCACAATGTTTCATCTTTTGGTTCAGAATATGTTTTTATGTAGGAGATAAAATAAACATTTTTGGTTCTTCAAATAACTAAAAATACTTCTTTTAGGTTGGCTTTTTAGGCCTCTAACATTCAAGGAAAGTAAACTGCACTTAGACACATCTAACATGTCAGAGAAATCACAAAAATTATATCAATACAAAACAACACAGATACACACACAACTCAGTGTTAGGACCGCTTTGTAGAACACACAAATTGATAACTGTATCCGAAAGCTATAGGTCGGAACACCTTCCCAAAGAAGCTCAATACAGAGGGATTACATAAAAGTTAAACAGAAATAGCTCTTTTAGAGTTTCTCTAATAAACCAGTAAAAATTAATTGAAGACTTACTAATTGTTTAGATTATTTAAACTTATCAAGATCGTCATCTTCACGGATTTGGATGATTTTAGTACCTTCAGCTACCCGTAGGAAGATTTTGCCGTCCATTGTCCAAACACGATGATAGGATTTTTCCGTCTTTAGCTTGCAAACTTTAGCCAGAAGCTCTTTTCTCCTCGCTGTGAGGTTTTCATTAATGAAAATAGAGTGGGAGCCCTTGAACGATCCAGGCAGAATGCTGGAAAAATCTGCTTCTCACAGCTTGAACCGGGCTTGGTAAAATTCGTGCTTCTTGCTGTGTGACGAGAAACGCACAATGATGGGTTTTATTGCTGGTGGCTTTTTGTATAAACGATGAACAATGTCAATATCTTGGCTGCGAATATCAACATCTAATTGAGTCGCTATCGATATGATTACATCTTTTAAATTTTCACCACGTTTTTCTGGAATTCCATAGATCTCCAAATTATATTTTCGGGTGTACTGCTCCACTGAGTCTTGATTCAGCTTGAGATCGTAAATCCTATCTTCTAGTTGATTGATGTAGTTTTCCTGATCTTTTAAGTCCTTCTCATACTTTTTAACTGTAGTTGCAATGTTGTCGACCATTTGCTTTAGACTGGCGATCTGTACATCGCTGACTTGTAAAGATTTCAACTCTTCGACATCTTTCCTCAGAGCCAGATTTTCAGCTAGAATTTTGTTCTTATCAGTTTTAATTTCACAAAAAATATTCCACATATCATTCTTTGATTTACCCCATTTATCTGCCAAGGTATCTTCGTCCGAGGTGAAGCGGGGAAGTCGCTTAAAGCCCCTTTGTGTCCTCACTTGGTACTTGTGTTCATTTCGAAGCAGGAGAAGAACTTTCGCCACCTTTATCATGTTGAAAACAGCATACCTGCTTAGGTAAATTTCATTAATTTTGCACCAAGCTATTGCACAAACAATGTCTCCATTTCCAATTAAACCATTCTTGATGGCCGTTGTGAGTGTTTTCCTTCTTTTGCTAACATTTTTTTCCCAGTGGCTCTGTCTTTTCTCTTGAATAACCCTCAAAGGTATTGACTGCAAACACTACTTTTTGCAACAAGGCTCTTCAACGCCCCCCTAGTATCTTGTGCATGTTTATCTTGGACTGACGATTTGGTGTTTGTCCTTGGTCTCCTTGTCAGAAAAATGAAAAAAGGTTGACCTCATTCCATTATAAAAAAAAGAAAAACATGTGTGGTGACTTGTTTACATGAAAACATTAATATAAGTAGTCACGATAAGACTGTTGTTCATATACACATACATAGATTGTGCTTGAGACATCAGTGTACCTCGCATAAAGTGTTCGTCTTAAGACGTTCACTATAACAGGTAATTTTTTCTGTTTTAGAAAGGTGTTCATTGAGAGAAGTTGACATAGATATTATTTCAATTAATCTTGTAATTTGAACAAATTTAAAATCATGAACAAAGATTATCTCTCCTCCACAGTAAGTTCGACTGTACACTAATTAGTGACCCACTGCTTCCACTACTGTCCACATAGACTTAAGCCTAAAGAAAAACATAAAAAGGACGTATTAGCTGTGAAGTTAACTGTTACTGGGAATTTAATTTTATCGAATATCTTTCATACAAAGAAATGATAAGAGCAGAATTTCACCACGCAATAGCAATAGTAATCGTATCAATGGCAAAACTATTGATCGTGATTGGTCATCCGCATGCCTATTTCTTACATTATTTGTGCACGGTCATGTGGGTGTCAATTACAGCCATCCATCTTCAACCTACTCGCCCGATTACTTCTTTAATTGTACTCCACTCAGTCCAGTTACTACTACTGGAGAAGTGTCATTAGAAAAAACAAAGTAATTACTATGACCAATCAAAACAAATGCGGGCAATCCAATGACCCAATCAGCACTTGAAGCCAATTCTTGGCTTGCACTCACGTGACTTCCGGTACAACTTGCCATTTTCATCTGCCATGTTGGGGTTCCAAAACCAATATGGCGGCCAGTATGTTGACCACGTAGTCACCAACTCGTGAACCTAAACGCGATTTTCTCTAATTCCGCTGCCTCAAAATGCCTATGTGCCTGATCGTTGGCTGTTCTAGAAAGACTGGTCGAGGTGAGGGAGTCCGATTGTATCGAGTTCCAGCTATTATTACAAATCAAGGCCCAGAAGTTGAGGAATTGAGTATCAAGCGACGGTGATTGTGGATCTCTGCAATAAGCTGTGCTGATCCTACGGATAAAATCTTGAACAGCGATAAAGTTTGCGACCAACATTTCCATTCTGGAACTGCAGCTCCTTTGTGGGATCGTTACAACATTGACTGGGTTCCCACTCTCAATTTAGGCCATGACAAAACGGTGACGCAAGGTGAACAACATCAAGCCCAATCGCGAGAGGCTTGAGCGGGGAGGTCAAAGGAAAGGCGAAACGTCAAGCAGAACAACAGGAACAAGAACGTTTACTGAAGCAGCGGAAATTAAATGAGCCTGGAGTTCCCCTTGCTCATTTTGCTGCTGAGATTGAAAGTGCAAGTACCAGTTCAGAACAAGGTCAAGTGGAGAACTTAGACTTGCAACCTACAGACCAGCAAGAATCAGATCCCAACGAGCGAGCAACACACAGCACATGCTCTACTCAAACAGAAGCTTTCGACTATTTATATCGCTCCATGGAATCTCTTTACATCAAGGACTGCCCACCAAGTGATGCCTCAACTCACAGAAGAGTTTGATTACTTGTTTGCTGAGTCAGTGACTAGCAAGCCTTTTGACAAAAATTATTTCAACGAGGATAATTGGAAAGTGTCTTTCTACACTGTACTTATGTAAACCATGCTGTTTCGAAATTTTTTGGTTTCATTTTAAAATGTTGTAAATGTGTGTACCACCACCTGGGGGAAGTCCCTTATGGGGTTGTGTGGCCAATTTGAATATGGTTTTTAAGGATTTTTGTCTCAAAGATGGATTTCGCCTAAAATTAAATAGGATTCTAAGAGGTTCAATGTCATGTAATTCCCAATTGATTTATTTGAAAATACAAATTGACCGGGAGTCGTTTTAAAGCTATTTTATATGTTAAACCCAAGAAGTTGAAATTTATTCATTATAACAATGAGAAGTTCATCCTGTCATGTAATTCCCAGTTCATTTGTTTGAAAATACAACTTGTAAAACCAAAAACAGCCAGTTTTAATTAATTATGATATTGTGCAGATTTCGAAAAGGGAAAAAAAGACAAATGCGAGATGACCAGTTAAACAGTTTGTTTATTTGTAAAGATATCCACATCATTGATCATTAATAACTGTACAAAAAGGAAAGGTAGTTACAGTGCGACCACACGAACCGAGGCCACCCAGACAAATTTTTGAGACAAATTTTGAAATCAGCCAATCACAAGTCAAGATCTAGACAATCAAATAGCACATAATTATGCTTGACCAGTTGTTTGGTACTGCCGAGCAAAAAATTCAGACTTCTGAACTTCTGAACTGTCGAGAATCTTCTATGACCAAAGGCTAAAAATGAATTGCTGTGTTTGGATAAATCAATCCGGAAGGTATTTTGTTAACGGCGCCGAAACTGACAAATTCTACGCGAGGAAGTTTTGAGTTTATATCACATTCGCACTTCTCAGCGAGAAATCATGAGCTCGTGAGCTGAAAAAGGCGTGTTGGAAAGCAAACATGATCATTGCCTTTTTATTAATTCTTCGAGTTGTGATTGTTGAAACAAAAAAAATCAACAAAGAAGCAAATTGTTTTCTATATAATAACAGACGTGTATAAATACGTGACAAAAGCGGGCAAAGTTGGCGGCGAATAAATTAGATACATCACAGTCACACAGGTGACAGGAGGATAACATATTCCAACGTGCGATCAAAAAATAGAACTCTCAAAAGAAGAAAGTTATTTTCCTCCTTTCTTCAAACGAATAATTCATTGCAGTTTGCTCCCGATTTCTTAACTCAACGGCAAAAATGGCGTGGACAAAATAGCACTATTTTCTGAGAAACAACTGCGAACTATCCATGTGGATCCGCTCGTTTATCTAGTTGTTAGAGTTGTCAGTATAATTTGTTATCCGGCGACCGTACACTGAAAGCGGGTATTTTACTTTTTATACAAAATGTTCACGTTACTTTATATAAAATCCCTTTGTCGTCTCTGTTCTCTACTATACACCTACAGGCCGGGTTGCAGCTTTGAAGTCCTAAACTATAAATTGTGATTTTCTCGAGACTCAAGGTGCCAGGGGGAGAGTGAAAAAAATAACAAATAAAAACTCTCAGATGCATGAAGAATCGCTCTCAAATTGAAATGGAACCGGAGAGAAAGTTAGAAATTACCGCTTGAATGAGTCTTCACAAAATGAAAACAATCTTTGTTGACAGCTCTGCTTAGTAATCACTGAAACTGCAAATCGCTCGCGGCGCCCGGTTTGCATGAAATGAGCGGCCATCACGTTTACTTTGGATTGTTCAAAATTTCTTTACTACTGGCTTTGATTCTGGCCAACCCAGACGTTGTCATAAAATTTTCCAGCTTGATTTATACAAACGCGACAATTTTTCATTGTTATCATTTGAGTAATGAAGAATTTATGGATATCAAAGGTTCGCAACACATCACAGCTCAGAATTTGAACTGAATTATCCGCTATTTCATTGTCTAGATGTTGACTTGTGATTGGCTAATTTCAATTTGTCTCAAAATTTGTCTGGGTGGCCTCAGTTCGTGTGGTCGCACTGTAAATGTTTACCACTAGATTTGTATCCCTTAATTGCTGCTAAGGTCCATTAGCGATCAGTGTCAATTTTCTCTTTGCAATAAATTATCATTATTTTCTTATTTAGAAAACAAGGCCATGAGATAGAAATGCGATCATCCAAAATTTATATTTGGTACCTTCGCAACTCTTGCCTATACTGCTAAGGCAGAAAAAAATATAAGCAATTTTTTAAGTCATTAGGTTGAAGTTCTTTATCGTACGCCTACTCAAGCAGTGTAAGGCCTGGGTTTAAAGTCTGTTCCGAAAATATGGTTAACACTTAATATCTTAGGCTAGATTGCCTAAACCAAGTTGAAATTTTCCCTGAATGTAAATCTTGACGTCTTCTTCTGCCTTAACGCAGACGTGACAAGTCACGTGATCAAAATTAAGCAAATCGGCGTTATGCCGACAAATGTTCTTTGTATTGTTGAATAAATTAGCTTTTCTGATGGATGTTTAACATATCTAACCTTCTACGTTTGGAATGATGGGGCTGGAAATATTTAATCTGCATCAGAAAGGTATTTTTATTTTATGTTTTCTCTTAAACCTGTCGCCAATTCATCAAATATTTGCTACTTTAAGGAAAATGGCCACGTGACATGTCACATGACTTATCATACTTAAAAATGTTAAGGACGATAAGACCTTTTTATGTGCCAAATTTTGATTCAGTTCCATGCCCTGTGTTAAAATTATCACGAATAAACCGCTTTTCCTGATTAAAGCCTTTGACCCAGGCCTTAAACTACTTGAGACTTTAGAAAATTATTACTTAAACCTTTCACTCCCAGAAATGACTAGCAAATAAATTCTCCTAACGATTTTACTACTCTGTCAAGGAGACAGGTGATGAGAATTTGGAAAATAATCAACTATGGGAAAGTGTCTTTATGTTACACCAATTCTCAGGAACAGAGAACAAAGGTTTGTATGGTCATCAGTTAGGAGAATTGAATTTCAGATCTTGGGAGTGAAGGGTTAAGGGGATTACGATTTGTAAAGCAATGAAAGGGAAGTATTTTAATTTGTCAAACCTTACTGGTGGCCAATTGGTTGAAACAGTTTATTTTGTAAATAAATATCAATTACATCTGAAGCTTTTTTGTGTGTCTCAAAAACTATTTAGTTAACAATGTGAGATAGCTGTCCAGGTATCTAAAAAAAATGTTAATGCTGCAGTTATTGCAAGGGTTCTTGTAAGTCACTAAAATTTAAAACGATGGAAACTGAGACATCAGACCAGCTTGAAGACAGGTCACTAAATGTGGGCACATTTTTGTAATTTCAAAATTCAGGTTTTGTGGATTGGATCCAAATACAAGACTTGTCGCAAAAGCAATAGCGAAAACCCCACAGTCACTTCCATTTCTTTGCTGTTGGCAGGGTGCATACTCGAGTTTCTGGAAGCTCTCTGCTAATACTAAGTCTTTGACCTGATGTTCAACTTCTTGTGAGATGATGTCATGATAAAGACTGTCAAAAACTCTGACTGTTCCGGGAAGGCATCCTATTGAGCTGACACAAACCCAGTGATTGTGTCCTGTATGCAATAACTGTACAAATTCACCAGAAACATTAAAATTTCGCACTGGACCTAATGTAGGACGCAGAAAACCTTCAATCAAAGGGTTAATTTTCTGCAAAAGTACCTGTTCACTGTGGATAATTGCACCATCAAGCCAACCATGGAGGGACATAATAAGTTGATAATCTTGTTCATCAAGATTTCTTAGTGTACGATATCGTTCAGATTCACAAGTTGTAACCATAGTAACCTCGATGTCATCAGCACTTTCCTCTTCACTGTCATGATCAGATTCTTGTGCATTGTCAAGTTCATAGGACGCAGGTTTATCATCATGAGATTGAGAAGAACAAGTGGTAGGTGCAACTGGAGTTTCCTGACATGTCCCTTGAACTGCGGTGCTGGCATGAAATGGCTTTGCATGTTTTGTTTTGCAATCGGTGCATTTCCAAGTTGTCTTGCTGTTGTTGGGCAATTTCTTGTAACCAAGGCAGGTCAAGTGAAAAAATTTTCCACTCTGGCAATCATCGCTGTGGCACTCAAGTAATTTGTCAGATTGCTGTGGCACTGCTTGGCAAATACAAGTACTGTTGAGAGATGAAGCCTTAGCCATTATTTCTGGAGATTTCTCCTTTCCTTTTTTCGACCGCTTAAACTGTGGTAGCCTGCAGCAGTGTGGGCAGTACCACACCCTTGGTAGTGGGGGTGAGATTGCTAAACACGAGGGATGAAATTCAACAAATGGGCAGTGGGGGTTTCCACATGATGGCATTCTGCAGAAACAAACACCTGCTTGTGGTATCTCATCAGAATGTCACACTTTCTTGTGTACCATCTGCCTAAAATTTCAGGCAAAATACATGTTCTCCAGAAAGTGGTAAGTTTTGGCAAAACCTCCTTCCAGTGACCATGGTCAGGGTAAATTCTCTCTTTGATAATTGTTGCATGGTGAGAACTGTCAAAAGCACAAACAACAAAATCATTGTACTTCCGTTCAGGTTATGTCAAAAGCTGTTGTTGAACTTGAAAAAAGTATTTGTGGTTTCGTTTCAGCTGGAAATTACTGGCTACCTTTTCCAGGCAAGCATTCTTCTTCAAAACATAACTGTCAAAGTCACATCGGTCAATACAAATAGGACATTTGACCTCTCCGCACCCCAGTCCAGAGCATGAGCAAGATACTAAGAAGTCTGGAGTGGCATGAATCCAAGGGTACTCTTGGTTGATAACTAAGCCACACTGCGAGAGTTTAAAGTCATCATGACTGTTTTTCATTTCTTCTTCATAGGCTTTAATTGCATCAGCTTCATGTTTGCACCCATGAATCACTGCTTTTGTGTTTACTTTAAATAAGTTTGGATAGCAGATTGTCTTGATCAGTGATTGTGATGGCTGTGCTGGGTTTGTCCGGCAGACTGCTCCACTCATTGACACACCAATACGACCCGCTCTATGTCGAAAAAATGCACTCCCATTTGCCTGGCTCTGTGTATCTCTCTCAATTTGTGCAATGTCTTTACTTGACAAGCAAATTTCTACATTAAAGCACTTCTCTAGTAAATCAGTGTACGTGAGGTTTAAATTGTAATTGTCAAAAAGGTCTGGGATTGTTTGGATACTGCTGCTTTCTGACACAAACTGGTCAGAGTAGGGCTCGATAAGACTTAAAGCCACTGGTTTAATTTTTGATTTGTCTAGACTTTCATAAAGGGTGTTCATTTCAGTCTCCGTGGGAACTTGCACTGTTAGTTCTCTTCTGCTGCCGGTGAAGGATGTTGCCTTAGCCTCTCCTAAACTATCGATTTTTTCATCCAAATCCGCTTTAAGTTTTCTGGCGGAGGTCAAATTTATGTTGCGCATTTTTGCATATGGGACATCGTTTAGAAATGATGGCAACAACCATGTACATTTAACTTGGGTACAGGCCAACTTACTGCGAATCCTCGTCCACGCTTCGATATAAAACAACACACTTGCAACATGCTAGCATGTTTCCGACAGCCCTGCTTTGCACCCTAAGCAGTGGGCTGATTTGATTGTTCCGTCTTCTTCGGCGACAACCCACACAGAGATCAAAGGGCCATTCATTCTTTGTGAATGTCTCACTTTTCCTGTAACAACGTGCTTTCCAGCGACAACACAGCCTTGAATGCCTGATAAAAATCCTGAACCACAAAGTTGTAGCCCTCCAAACTCTTGTATGCTTTGAACTGCTCTTTCGTGTAGAAACTTGTTTCCAAAACCAAATAGCTAAGCAAATCCATCGCTTCGATAGGAGAAAGGCACTCCGTGTCAAACTGTTGATCGGAATGGTGACCGGATCGACTCCAATTTCGTCCAAAGGCCTGGCTGCGCAGCTCCATACTCGTAGAACCTATGCCGTGATTTTTCATGGTCATGGCTAGCGGAATGTTTCACGGGCGCGTGTTTGCCTGCCCGCCTGCCCACCGTGTTGGAACAACATCAGGGATCTTGAAAGCAAGGCTTTTTTTTTGTGCGGCCACACAGCCGTGAGCTCGGTAAACACTTTAGTTGTTTTGTTGTGTCTAGCGGAGAATTAAAGTCGTTATTTTCCTGCATTTTTTCGCGGTTTGCTACTCAAGACAGGGATACTAATAAAGGTATACTCAGAAGCCGCTTTAGCTTTCAGGGATAAAATCTTGCTTCGAGGAACTTCATGTATTACGTTTTTATCAATGCGGGAGATGTTTGTTTTCTACGGATTTCAGAACCAGAAGCAGATATTTGAATTTCCAAGCAAGCCAGGGACTTAAAGGTAAAACAGATTACAGTTTTCGATGAGAATTTATGTTGATATCAATCTGTGAGTGACTTTTTATTAGTATTATTGTTAGTTTTGGAGAATTGATTTTGCTTAAATTCAGTTTTATCGATCTCTTGAATTTCATCGAAGGAAGCTTGAACTCGATGAGCTATAATTAAATGGTACGCGTGTTGCTTTTAAACGTAAACTAATGGAGATTTGAATAAATTTTTTCGAAAGAAGATTGTGTTGTCCATTTTTATGTGTTTGTTCATTCATAGATAGATTGAAAAGCGATTTTATGTAAACAAAACAAGACCTTGATTTTATAGTACAGTTCCATCTTCACTCGCATCGCCTTATGCAAATATGTTTGTGTATTTTTGCAATTTTTGATTTTCAAATCAGTTTCTCGGGCAATTTTTGACAAACATAAACTGTATTTTATTCGGAAACTAGTGGTACTAGTTATTCTAGACAGAAAAGTTGTTTTTGTGAACTTTTGTACGGTCTATAAAAATGAACTGTGCAGACAGTCGCGTAATACCGTTTTTGAGAATTGCTAAAATTGAAAATAGCCCGTTCGTCAATCTTAATTCTTGTGCTTCCAACCTTTCGCCGTAGTTAAGTTTCACCTTAGTTAAGCTTGTTCAAAGTGCGACGCTGTTAGGCTTGGGCTATGTATATATATTATTAAAAAAGCTATCAATATATACAATATATACGACATGAAGTCAATTACTTATTAATCACATTAATTGACCGCACAATCATTCTTCAATCGCTCACCACGGATGTAACAAAATTGAAAATTATGTTGCCGAGATACCCCAAATAGTTGTGAAACTATTTTGTTTCACTTTGCAGCATTCACGAACAACAAAAATCAGTTGCAGACCATCTCAAGAAACCCGTGGTACACACTATCAATGCAAATAATTTCCTTGCACACATCGAAATTGACTTGATAGATATGAGAAGCTTAACATGTTCATGCAGCGAGGGACATAAATGGATTTTGTACATTATGGATCATCACACTAAATTCTTGTAGCTTTTTCCATTAATTTCCAAGCAAACAGAGCAACTTATCAGTTGTTTGGCAGTGGGGCTTTCCAAAAAATTGCATTCGGACAACGGAAAAGAATCCAAAAACCAAAATAAGTCCAGCTTCTGTCAGAGCAATAACATCCAACAAGAACATGGAGCTCCACGCACACCTACTACCCAAGGATTAGTCAAGAGAAATAAAACAATAAAGGAAAATATTCGGAATATTGTTACAGAAAAGAAAGAAAGTTACAACAACTGGTGTTCAGTGTTAGGAGAAGCAGCATACAAGAAAAACATTACAGTACACCGTGCTGTTGCAGAAACACCATACAAACTAGTGTTAGGTATCAAACCATGGAGAGAGGAAATGTAGGAAAGTGTACACGAAACAAATACCGACAAACAACAAAAGCATGACAACGAGGATGAAACAGTAGAAATGGATGTCCAGCAAAATCCAACATTCACAGATGAAAACAGCACAGATGACATTCAAAATAACAAACGGCAATAACCAAGAGCAGCTAAAAAACCTTGCTAAAAAAAAACGCAAAACACTAAAACAGTAGTATAGTAGTTGGGGGTGCGAGCACAGTTTGAAAAAAAATGTGATCATTCCATCCAACTACTATGCTACTTCCCCGTTGTTGTGATAAAATGCTGGGATCAAACATTGGAATACGATATGCTGGACCCAAACATTGGGAATACCATATGCTGGAACCAAGTTTTGGAATACCATATGCTGGGATCAAACATTGGAATACCATATGCTGGACCCAAACATTGGGAAACCCATATGCCGGAACCAATTTTTGGATTCCATAATGGTTCCCAAATTTTGATTGACATGGGTGATGTTTTGGAACTCTATAGATTATGTTTATTTTTGCGGTATGCTGGAAAATAAACATCATATATAGAGTTTTAAAACATGATACCTGGATTCCATGATGGCACCAAATTTTTGGAAATCTATATATTCAAATATGGGAATCAAATATGGGAATCATATTTTAAACTATATTTTTGGATACATCCACAGTGTCCACCCACTGGGTACAACAACCTCGTTCCCAGGGTCTTCTCCTTCACGTCCCCTGGAGCGAGAGAGAGAAAGACCCTGGCACAGGCTGGTCACGTGTCTCCCAGAATAAAAAATTCCCCACTAGGGATCCCTGTTTCTGGAAATTTTGTCACCAAAAGTTTTTGTCAACGTCAAAACGATGCTGTCTTCGGCGGTTGAGATCCGCTTTATTTTTTAGCAGCCTTCACTTTGCGATCGTAGCTACTGGAACATAAATCTCAAACCAAAACAAGTCAAGTGCCTGGAAGTAATTTACTCTGGAATATATACTATCGGTGTACTGCCAACAGTATACAGAAGATCGATCATCTTCCATCTTTTACCCGGGATTTTCATGGACAAAATCAACTCTCGATCGACACAGACAGTCTCGCTAATTCATCCCGTTATTGTCGTCGTTTCGCTGTTGAACTCTCTGATAAGCGACCAGATCAGAGGAAATAACGAGGGAAAAGTCAAAGCGGCTATCCTTAATGTAAGAAAGGCCAAAGATAGCGACAATCTAGAGCTGGATGAGACGAGCGAGACGAAACTCTTCGTGGCTAAAAGATGCGAAATACGATAAAATTTTCACTTCTTGTTATAATGTTCACATCTTTCACATCAGTTCTTCCGCAGTTGCGAGCAGCGCTCGATTATTCTCCGCAAGCAAATTCTTGGAGTGCGAGATATCTCCTACAGACTTGCAAAGCCTACAGCAACTCGTATTTAAATTATACGTGACTAGAAGCCGCATAAATCTTTCTTGCAATTTGGCGTCTGAATATTCGAAATTTGACCTCTCGCGGATACATTTACTTCGCGGAGACACAAACCAGATCTGTTATTTTTTATGCAATGTTTTCCGTTCCCTGGTAGGCTAAGTACAACCAAACTCCCGACTTGGCAGCCCCTCCCTCGATGTTTTCTTTTGTAATCTCCCAGATTCTGGGAGACACGTGACCAGCCTGTGCCAGGGTCTTTCTCTCTCTCGCTCCAGGGGGCGGGAAGAAGAGAGACCCTGGGAACGAGGTTGTGGGTACAAATGCATGAATAAATTGAATTAAGGAAGATGACTAATGTTTGATATTATAATGTCCGTATGCATAGCTTGTTATTCCATCTTCTAGTATATATCTTTTGTCATCAAAACAACTGAGCGACACTTTATTTATCTCATAACTTCCTAATTGGTGGTTTTGACTTCTGATTGTTTTCATTTTATGATGCATCTGTTTATTATTGAAGAGTGTTTCTTTATAGTTTTCATGTATAATGTTCTTTTTAATAACGTTCTTTTTGATTCCTTTAGCAGTCTTCCTCCTTTTTGGTTGTCTTTCATATAGCTATACATTTTTGATCGTAGACCAACGAATTCACAAATAGGGACTCCTGTGGCTTCATCTTTGAATTTACCGATTACTTTTTTATTTGTCTTATCAAAATACGGTGAGCTTTCAGGGTAGTCGCTGTTATCGAATTTATTTTTATCATTCCAAAAGTCTTGGTATACATCTTCAGCTTCGATTTCATAAGTGAGAGAGTCTGTATCAGTAAAGAGCAGCTTTGCCTTATTACCATAGTTCTTTTTGATATATTTATAATGAAACTCATACATTAGTGTCTTACTAAGATCTAGGACACACATACCCACATATGCCGGCCTGTTTAGGGTTAGTGTTTCTTTGATCTTATGCACAGCTACTAGATTTTCGTTGAAGATCTTACTACCAACATACGTTGGTTTACTGGCATATTTCAACAGTTTCTTCTCATCAGTCACCAATCTAACATCTTTTAACATGTTTTCCATAGTTTTTCCAAATACACTGTTATTCATAAGTTTGAAGAAGTCTTTTTCAAAAGCATTTTTAGCATTCTTACGTTTTTCAGTATTGAAATCAATATATTGCCTTAGCCAAGGGGATTGATTGAACTCTAATACCCGATGAACTTTAGTTATTTTCAAACCGAGATCAGTGTACAATTGTAGGTTTCTATAATGGAGCACATATTTTTCTTTTCTCTCCAATGTTGGTATTAGTTTGTATACTAGACCGGTTGATATCCTATATTTTTCGCAATGTTTTTACAGTACTCAGACAACATATTCTTGGTTACTTTCACCTTTTCCGGTCCTAATGGGTAGTCATTATGAAGACTGTGTAACCCTTCAGGATACTCTAAATCTACTTCCAGTATCAAACGCTTCTCACTATCTTCTTTATACTTGGCTAGGTCTATCTTATCGATCTGTTTTTGTGTCATCCATCTAAAACCTCCAGTTGGTAGATACTGACTCCTAGCCCAACCGTATAGATTATTAGCATCAAGATACATGATATACTTTGAGGGTGCCTTCTCATCGTATTCTTTCATGTATTTATTGTTTGCTTTACCACAACGATTGGCTATAGCTCATTCCACCACGCTGGCCCTTTTCAATGAATTGGAACATATCAATGTCGACCATAAGCTCTAATTTAATGCTAGTCATTTTCAACATAGAATCCCAAGATAGCCCAGGGCTAGTGAAATAATGGCATGGGTCCAGTTTGTAGTATTCTAGGCATGTTTTCCTGAAGTTTTCGAATACATCAGCTAACAGAAGGATGTCAGATTTAAGGTATAAGTCATGGTACTCACCCATATTTTTAAGAGAGAATGTGTTCCACACATTTTGGGCATGTTTATAGTCTTCGTCTGATATATGTTCATCATTTAATATGCTGTAAAATTCTTCTTTCGGTGGTAGTTTTTCATCGAATTTATCAAAACTGTCCATATAGTCATAAGGATAGACTCCCTTTTGTGCCATTAAATTTAATTTATCTGTTTGAAAAGCCCTCGTTGTATATTTTAGATTGTCATAGTTTGGAGTTATGCAGGCTTTATTCATATTTTTACAATTTATACACTCACCGCATGGGAAGCTGGTTTTATGTTGTATTATCTTGCCTTTATTATTAATATGTCGTTTTATACACTTGCTAGGGTTACATGTATCGCATTTTCCGCATTTAGTAATGGTCTTAATAAGATTTTCAAGACTTGAACTCATGAGCTGGAAACTATCAAGAAAGGTTAAGTGATTACCCAACATGAAAGCCATATACTTTTCCATATTATTCGGAATTGCATTGATATTAATTTGATATTTTTCACCTTTCTTATTTTTGTATGTATGTTTCTTAACAATAACTCCAATCTCTTGCATTATAAAATGACTATCATAACGTCTTAGATTATGGAATATAACAGGTATTTTTATTTTTTCTGGGTTTACTCTAAGTTTTAGATTACATTCTTGATGGGCAGAGCCGCTGTATTTACTGGTAATATTGCAGTGGTCTGGAACTCGAATATCTTTTTCACAAAAATGGCATTCTTTCGCTTTTTTAAATTCCTCTTCATCTTCTTTCGTCATTCTCAATGGTTTATTGAATTCTTTTTCCATTACCTTCTAACAATATTTAACTTCCCCCAGCATAGCTTCCATAAATTTATATACAGCTTTTTCACCTCTATATATTGTTACAGGTTTGCTATATTTATCATCATAGCAACAGACAATCTTATAACCGTATCCACAGTCTGTATGCTTCTGGTATGCCTCTGTATATGATTTATTATTATCAGGTTGGCAACCGGATATCTCTTCTGTTATAGCCTCAAAGTCTGCATAGATAACAAATGGCACTTGTTGTTGTTTATGGAAGTTGTTGAATTTTAATATATTGTTATCCTCATCAGGCATTTTTACTGCTTGTGTTCCATTTACTTGAATACAATTATCTTTATGATTGTTTAGGACTCTTTCCAAGGTGAAACATTGAAGACAATGCATACAGAAGTGCTTCCTTTCCATGTGTTTTGTTTGGTTGAACATAAACTTATTGAAATCTTTGATGAGCACGTAATGTTTATTTTTATCTTTTGTTATTAATAGCAGTTCCATATGATCTTTTGATATACATATTGGGTATGGTTGCTTTTCTTCAAAACCGAATACATTTATTCTGATGTTATTCTTTTTCTCGATTTTGTTGAACTGTTTGGTGGTTACTGGGAATTCAATTCCAGAGTAATCCAATCTATCGATGTATTCCTTATCAGATTTTTTAATTTGTTGAGGGTTTTTATCTTGTGGGTTTAAATGTATTTTCCGCTGGTATTCCAGTTAATTAGTTCTGTTTATTCTGTCACGCTTTATGTCGCACGTTCCTTGCGTTCCATCACATTAACTGTGATTGGTTAGCTTCAGATATTTATATTTTCTTTGACCGTTGTATTTCCACTCACGCTTGCGATCCACGCAGTTTATACGTCGCTACATAACCCTCCCACCCACCCAGCTTACTGCGTTCTTTTGTTATTTTTCGTTGTAGGCCGTAGAGATGTTACTTATGACGGCTTCAAATGCTTCAAATGTGGGAAACATGGCCACTGGGCCAAAGATTGCCGTTCTGCCTGTTGGTCAGGAAACTACAGTTACCAGTCCTACTCTCGTAACTCCTTCCCAGGGCCTTCCTACAACAAGCCAGCAGGATTCCAGTCAAACCAGTCATTTAGCAAGTATTGAGGAAGACTTAGTGCAGGTACAAGGGATTGTAGAACAGTTTGAAGTGGAAAGCGGTTGTTCTTTAAGTGTAAAGGGTAATTTGAGGGCTCACATTGATTTTTGGAAATCTATAGGCGCGCCTGATTTCATTCTATCGATTATTGGAAACGGTTATCAGTTACCATTTGCTAGTTCCCCTGAACCTGTAAAGTTAAAAAATAACAAGTCTGCTAGACTTAATGCCGATTTTGTGGACCAAGCCGTCAGTGAGCTTGTGCTTTCTGGCCGTGTTCGGGAGGTTTCTCAACAACCCTTTGTAGTCAACCCGTTATCAGTGTCAATTCAGCCATGTGGGAAAAAGAGGCTAATTCTAGACTTGCGTCACGTGAACAAGTGTCTAGTTAAGCAAAGGGTTAAGTACGAGGATTGGAAGGTCGCTCTCGCTTATTTTACAAAGGACTCGTTCATGTTTTCCTTCGACTTAAAAAGCGGGTATCACCATGTTGATATTTCACAGGAACACCAAACTTTCCTGGGGTTTTCCTGGCGAGCATCTGATTCCGGGGATGAATTGTTTTTTGTTTTTACCGTCCTCCCGTTTGGGTTGTCCACTGCCCCTTATGTATTTACAAAACTCTTAAAACCCTTAGAGAAACATTGGAGGTTACAAGGGGTGTGCATTGCCATTTTTCTGGATGATGGTTGGGCCACAGTTCAAGATAGACAAGTCTGTAGCATTACGGCGCAGGCTGTAAGGAAAGATTTGTCCAGTGCGGGGTTTATAACCAACGACGAAAAATCGGTATGGGAACCAACCCAGATTTTGAACTGGCTAGGTATCACTTGGAGTTCGGTTCTAGGAATTTTGAAAATTATGGACAGAAGGATCACAAAGATTTTATACACCATTGATCAAATTATCGACGCGGATTTTATGGTTTCTGCGAGAAGATTAGCTTCGTTTACGGGTCAAATTATTTCTACTGGTCCTGTGGTGGGTAACATTGCTAGAATTATGACCAGGCATTGTGTCATGTCTACGTTGTGTTGTGACCAATGGGATTTAGAATTTTGCCTTGACGATTACTGCCAGGAAGAATTGTTCTTTTGGAAAAATAATGTCAAACGTATTACAGTGCTGAGCGCCGAACCGTGAACACCTAACAAAGTTCGGTACAAGTTTTTGACAAGTTTTTGACAACTTTGATGAGTCGCGTCAGTTGACCAATCAGCATCGGAGGTTGAGAAAAGCGCGGGAGAGTCAACGGTAATCCTCGAGTTTTTCTTCTTTAGCTTCAGGCGCCAGAATATAATGAATGCTTTTCCTATCAACGCTTGTAAGTATTCACCGACAAAACTCTATTTTAGTCAATATTGAGGTGTTGCTGCAGTTCGAGATCGAGTTCTTTACTGTCAGTTCAGTTTCATTCATAAGATTTGTTTTCATTTTAGCCGGTGTACAGCTACGAGTGAATAGTAGTGGAGGGATTTTTGACAATGGAAGGGCTCTACCAGATATGTACAGGGAAAGAATATTAGACCTGCACAACGAAGGATGGGGTCAGCGACAAATTGCACGAGAACTCCACAAGAGCGCAAGTTATATAAACAAAGTCGTTAGCCGCTATAACGAAGTAAATACTTCTCTTCGTCCCTTGAAACAATATTCACAAGAACCCCCAAAACTAGGACAAAATGCTCTAGAATTTATCGAAGTCCAAAAAATCCTAAAGCCAAGTGTTTACAGCCGAGAGCTTCAAGAGCGACTATTGCTGGACGGAGTGATCCATCCCGCAGATATACCGAGTGCATCCCAGATCAACTGAGTTGTCCGCAAAAAACTCGTCATGACCAGAAAAAAAAACAGTGTCATACCCCTTGAGTCCATGACTCCGCAAAATCAACAGCGGATTGATGAATACCTTACTGAAATCTCAAACCTCGATTCTAACAGACTACATTTTTTCGACGAATCCAGCGTGATAAGAACAACGGGAAACAGAAATTATGGCAGTGCTACATTAGGCGAAGTTGCTTTCGAGATGCAACGCTACGCGTCCAACGCCACTTACACGCTCAACCTCCTACATTCCTTCCAGGGTGTAGATTATTATAACATTTTAGATGGACCGTCAAATGGGATGGAACTGTTACAGTTTTTTGATGAAGCATTGCAACTTGAGCGCGCAGATGGGAGCGCAGTTCTTGAGCGCCAAGACTGCATAGTAATGGACAACTGTGGCTTCCATCACGCGCGCCACATTGAACCCGTTCTCAGAAATATATTGGCAGAATGTGGGGTTCGACTCATATACCAGCCGCCCTATTGCCCCCAGTTCAACACCTGTGAGTTCTGCTTTCATCAGATCAAGGAATATCTGCGAATGCACCAAATGTTGGCAGAACAAGAGACTAAAATAGCGATTGCTGATGCAGTTCTAAATATTTCGCCTGCAAACTCATTCGCCTATTTCAAGCACATTGGCTATTTCTAGTTTGGGGAAAAATTTCAATTCTATAGTTCCTCGGGACAAAAACAATCTGCCGCTATAGTATAACTAGCTTTTCTCCGAATTGTAGCTCGTCAAAGAATGCAGTGTAAATTCGGACAATGTAAACATTGATAGTAATCAGAAAACTCAGAACAGTTGACATTTTATTCAGTCAAAAAATTTGTTCCATTTGTTTGTGATCTAACAAATTCGATACATAATATTCATATTCCTCGTTGGCATGAATAAAATAGATAGTAGATAATGAATACACAGAAATAAAATCAAACCAAGGAGTAATTTCTAAACAAGAACGTGATAAACATCAGGTCAAGGGCTCATAATGTGTTCCGTAAACAAACTAGTTCTTTTTGTTCTTTGTATAAATAGCCAACAATTTCAATTTATGACCTGTTGTAAAGAGCTTACATTTTGCCAGGCATATAACAACAACAAAAACAGTTTCAAGACCTGAAATGAATGAATCTTCATCAAAGTTTCAAGACCTGTTGTAAAAAACTTACATTTTGCCAGGCATATAAATGTTTACATTAGATTTCTCGTATTGTTCTATTATCTGCGTGAGCCGCCAATCTTCACTTTCATCCCAATCAGGAACATTTCTAAGCGCTCGTTGAAGAACAAGGAGATCGCGATCCAGAATAGCTCTGTTCCCACTTCCATATCGAAACATGTTTTGTGCTTTCAAGCGCGGTCTCATGACTGCAAAGAAAGAGCCCTTGCTTCTCTCGCGCGCAGCTTTGAAATTCTTGAGATTAGACTCTTCGTCCACATACTTATTCTCTAGAACTTTGATTTCACGTTGAAGTTGTGTGATCTTTTGCTTTTCTTCAGGGTGTTTTTCCTTGATTTTGCATTTATTTATGTCAGTACACGGTACACTATTACACGTTGTTTTAGTGTGACCGCCTTGGTGACAATTGTTGCAGACACGACCGCGAATTTCTGCTAGACTGCGAAACTGCTGTTGGTTTAGATTTAGTTTCGCTAATTCTTCTTTCGCACTTGACAACTGAACTTTGAGAACCTGTAGGTTGTCCTCGATTTCTTTTTGTTGAGCGTCTAAGGGACTTCTGGGCTGATTTGTCGCACAAGCGGCGTTATTTGTAGGAGTCGTAGGAGTAAAGCACAAATGTTTTGGTTGTAATGCCGCCGTGTTCTCGTCGGAGTTATACTGCTCAGTTCGTCGGCACTTCCTGGGCATTGGAGAATCAACTTCATTTGCCTGAATATATATTTTTCTCAAGTCTCTATCGTTCATAACCTTTGCACTTCTCAGCATTTCTTGAAAAGAAAAATCATCGTCCGAGCAAAGATTGACCATATCTCCATCTTCGTCGCGGAACCGAATCCTTATGTTTGAGGACGGCAGATGAGATAACGGCGAACAGTGCTTTTTGATCTGATTGAGAAGCGTTTCTAAAGATAAGTCACCATGATTGAGAAGAAAAGTGCTGAATCGTTTTTCGCCGTATTCAACCTTCACCTGATATGAAGCCATTTTAGCGGGAAATGGCGAGATCTCGATACTATCGGGAAAGGACAAGAACAAACAAACGGCCAGGCCTCCAATAAATCCTGAGACGTGATTGGTTTGCGGGAAACTCAAACTCATCAAAGTTGTCAAAAACCTGTCAAAAACTTGTACGGAACTTTGTTGGTTGTTCACGGTTCGGCGCTCAGCACTGTAACAGTAGAGATTGATTTATGAGCACGTGTCCTAGCCATTTTGTTTATTCTGATGCCAGCGCTACCGGTTGTGGCTCTGTTATTGGATTTAATAATGAATACGTGTGCCATAAAATGTGGACAGAGTTTGAAAGCTCGCAGAGCTCTACATGGAGGGAACTGTATGCAATCGAATTTTCCTTGCAATCATTTGCTCCAGTGCTTAGAGGGTCACATATCAAATGGTTTACTGATAATCAAGCCGCTGTGAGAATCGTCGAAGTAGGCAGTATGAAATTAGATTTACACAGAATGGCAAGAAATATTTTCAATACTTGCATTCAGTCAGGGATCTACTTAGAGGTTCAGTGGATTCCCCGTACTTTAAATCAACAGGCCGATTATATAAGCCGACTGCTGGATACCGATGATTGGCAGATTACCGACGATTTGTTTTTGTCTCTGGATGCTCGCTGGGGACCGCATACTGTTGATTGTTTCGCTAATTATTATAACCATAAGCTGCCCAGATTCTTTTCTCGATTTTGGAATCCCAATACCGCTGGAGTTGATTTTTTCATTCAACCTCTCAGGGCAGAGAACTGTTGGGTGGTCCCGCCTGTTTCTATCGTTCCGAGGGTACTACATTACATGAAGTGTCAAAAGGCTGTTGGGACTGTCGTTGTACCGTTTTGGCCTTCCGCTCATTTTTGGCCTTTAGTAACAAATAAGTATCTCAAGTATGTATCCGATTACAGCATGCATGTTGGGAACCAGTCCCTCCTCCATGGTAGGAACCCCAATTCCCTTTTAGGATCCGAGCACTTTAAGGGTTACATCATTGCTCTTAGGATGGAATTTGTTGACTAGCCACTCCTCTTGTTTGTTTATCACTTAAACAAGTAGGCACCGGCCACACACTGTGAGTGATTACACCTATAAAATTGTGATATTATGTTAAGCATGCGTGTTTTCTTTTTCACGGTGATAATAGTTACTGTACCTTGTATTTTATTGTTTGGACGTTAGCTTTACCGTTAGTTTGACTGCACCCCATTGGATGTGCGGGGGATTTCAAGTTTTCTGACCTTGTGGGCACTGGCCCTTTTTGGAACGGAGCATTATTACCGTTGTTTTAGTTAGGTGACTGCACCTGTCCTTGTTATTGTTTAGGCGCTTGCCATACCTTAAGTCGTATGCATCCGATTGAATGTGCGGGGTGTTCAGAGTTCCTGACATTGTGGGCACAGGCCCCATTGAGAAATGGCATTGCTAGCGTTGCTTCAGCTGGGTGACCGAGTGTCATTGATAATGCTTTGGCGCTTGCCTTATCCGACGGTGACTGCAACCGATTGAATCATGTGTGGGTTAAGTAGCGTTCTGACCTGATGGGCACTGGCCTTGTTGTAACGGTACAAAGCTAGCCATACTATGGGTGGCTACAACTTTTGCCTTATCAGAGGGTGACTGCAACCGATTGAATCATGTGCGGACTAAGTAGCATTCTAACCTAATGGGCACTGGCCTTGTTGAAGGATACAAAGCCAGCCATGCTATGGGTGGCTGTAACTTTTTGCTTGCGCCGCTTAGAAGCGAGTAATGTTCTGTTTATGGTCTTCACGAGCCTAGCACCCTTCTTTTACTTTTGAGTGTTTTGCTTTGTCATTTCAGATACTTCAAGCAGAGCTTGGGAGCCTCTCCTGTGCTCTTCGTCATTGAGCTTCGATCAGATTGTAAGGGTGATGGCACAGTCTCGATCGAATTCTACCGCTAAAGCCTACCTCCGGGTTATTAAGAAGTTTCCAGAGTGGTGCGGAACCAGGAAACTAAGCTTTCAACTGCCGTTTTCCGTTATATTAGCACAGTGTCTCTTTATTTATTTGATGTCCATCAGTCTTGTGCGTCCAGTGCATCCATGATCCAAACTCATGCGGCACTTAAATGGTTTCACTCGTTCGTTCCTAGCCTCGATCGTAATCCTCTTGATAGTGAATTTTGTAAGAATATTATTGCAAAACGCACCAAGGCTAAACCAGTTGTCAAGAAGAAGCCTTTCTCCCCTCATATAATTAGGGCTATTCTTGATTCTTATAACAAGGAGGATGCTAATTTGAAAGACCTTCGGGTAGCTGCGTTATGTTCGTTAGCCTTCGCCGGTTTTTTCCGATATAATGAGTTATGTAATATTGCTCCAAACCATATTGAATTTTATAGTGAGTACATAAAGATTTTTGTGCCTCAGAGTAAGACCGATGTTTATAGGGAGGGTAATTATGTTTATATCAGTTCATCGGGAACGCGATATTGTCCCGTTAGTGTTCTTAGAAGATATATGGCGTTCGCTGGTATGGATGCTAATAGTAATCTCCCTTTGTTCCGACCCCTTGTTTTTCACAAGAGCACCACTAGTTACACCCTTAGGAGTGGGAAAATCTCTTATACGTCGTGTAGGGAAATTCTTAGGAATGCACTAAAACAACTGGATTTTAACCCGGATGACTACGGTCTCCATAGCTTAAGGTCCGGGGGGATAACATCCGTTGTTCGTAACAGTTGTAACTCGGTTTCGGAAAGGCTCTTGAAATTACATGGCAGATGGAAGACGGACGCTGCCAAAGATATGTATGTCGAGGAAAGCCTCGGTAACAGGCTACAAGTAACAAAGTATTTAGGACTCTAATCTTGTTATGCGATTAGTTCTGATATTTGTAACAGTAAGTTATACCGATATGTAAGCATTTAAGTTCATAATAACCTTATTGTAAAAAAAAAAAAAAAAAAAGTTGTAAGAAGTTCTTTTGTTTCTTTTCTGCAGTTGTAAAATGCTTTGATAATGTATTAAACTGTTTGGATTCGCTTGCGTATCCTACCATACTTCTTGTCTGTTTTATTGTTCACGGGAATTTAAGTGTAAAATTATTTACGTTCGGTTGAGCGTAGCGAATTAGAACGTAAGTGTCTGAAGTGACACCATCTAAAGCATTCATTATCCTCATTTTTCATATTAATCAATCCCTTTTCACTGTTTCTGAGTTCTTGTGGTAGTTTAATATATGAGGAGCCTCTCATTGGTTGATATTTTACTATATTAAGATAATGATTGTCAACAGATTGAATAGTCCAACCAGAACCTTGAGATACCCACTGAGCTATCTTATTCAAGATTTGCTGTTTTGATAATTGTAGTGATTCAGTAGGTAAAGTCGCACACGAGCCAGATGGCCCAAACGGCCGGAGCTTAACCCGGTTTCTGTAGCATGAAGCGACTAGGAATATTGCTACTCCCCCCTGGATGAGATGCTAGTCCAACGCAGGGTTACCCCAGCATTTTGTCGCCGGTACCCATTTATACACCTGGGTGGAGAGAGACAGTGTGGAGTAAAGTTTCTTGTCTAAGGAAACAACACGACGACAGAGACCAGGCTTCGAACCACCGACCTTCAGGTTGAAAGTCCGACGCGCTAACCACTAGACCACCGTGATTCAGTAACTTCCAGATTATTCACAATTGTTTGAGCTACACTGTTGAAATATGCAGTTTTATACACTATTTCACCATATGATAATTTTTTGAATGTAACCCTAAGCGTTTCAATAAATTTTAGACCTTTCATAGATGTTAGTATACTTATAATATGATATGCAGTGGCCTTTCTTGTGTTTTGTAGTTGCGCTAGCGGGTCTTTGTTATTTTTTATATTAATTTCAAAAGACTTTGTGCAGCCTTTCAGAGCTTTATCCACTTGCTCTATCTTAGTCCTTGGTAATGGGACTGGTTGTTTGGTCCTTGGTAATGGGACTGGTTTTTTGGTTCTTGGTTTGGTTATTGGTTTTTAATCATCCCTAAATTCCAATGGTGGAAGAATTATGTTGTCTTCATACTCCTGCACCATCTGCTTTACACTCTTACGAGGAGTTGGGATTGGCTTCCTTGGTTTGTAGTCGTTGTCAATTTTAGGCTGCTGTTTCACATATTGATGCCACAACAGTTTTATTTTCGCATTTTGCTGCAACAACAGGTTGATTAGCTGAGATTTGCTTTGTTTCTTGAGAGTACTCTTATCCATGTTATTAGTTGAGATAATTTTTTCCATTCTTTATTATTACTATAGTTTTTTCTTTAAGTCATTTTTATAGTGCGTTTAAACTATGATGGAATTGTGCGTTTAAACTATGATGGAATTGTGCGTTTAAAATGACTCAATATTTGGTTCATTTTAAACAATGATGGAATTGGTTATTATATGTTATTCATTGCTTCAGAATTTCTCATATGCTTTTTTGTCTTTAGATGGCTCCATTTCCCAGCTAATGAGTAATCCCAATTTCCACATACAGGGCATCGCCATTCTTTATTCACCATGTACTTGGTCTTGCTATGTTTAATTGCTTGCTTTCTTTCTTCTTCACTGAAATGTTTTTTTGGTCTTCCCATCATGTATATACTATATATATAATATCTTAAAGTGAATTTTATAGTGCGTTTAAATCCTTCATAGGAATCCAGCTGTTAAAATCATCACTATATCCCTTCCACTTCACCAAAGCTTGTTTCTTCTTATAATCTCTGCGAATGACTTTATCAATACGGAAAACATCTTGTCTGGCTTTTAATAATTCAGGTTCATAAAAACTCCCTTGAATATCTTCATCTCTAAGATCTTTTACTTTGTATGTTATTGGATTAGCGTATTGGATCTTAACTGTAAACACTTCTTCTGTCCAATTTGGTGTGTAACCCTTGTCGAACACATTCCGTTTATACTTAGATATTCGGACCTTATCACCAACTTTAAATTTTGGTTTATATGATAATAGTTCCATATCATATAGATTGAAACAAACAGTTCCTTCATTCTTTTTCATAGATGCTTCAATAGGTTTCATTTTAATACTTGAATGCTTTGTACTGTTGTATTCATTTAATAGTTTTGGTAACATGTCTAAATATTGTGTTGTATTTTGAGCTGTAAATTGTTTCCACATTTTAGATTTCAATGTTCTGTTAAATCTCTCAATAACAACAGCTTTACCTTCATTGAAAGTAGAATACATCTCAATATTATTTTTCTTTAACCAGTCTTTGAAAGTTTTATTATAGAATTCAGATCCTTGGTCTACCCAAATAAATTTAGGTTTCCGTTTTGATTTTCTAATAACATCATCAAATGATTCAGTAATTGTATCACCTGTTTTATTTTGAATAGGAATGCTCCAAGCAAATTTCGAAAACACATCAATGATATTTAATAAATATCTATATCCTTTATTCCATTTTGAAAACTTCTGCATTTCTACAAGGTCAGCGCTCCAAATATCATCTATTCCATTAACAATAACTCTTCTTGTTTTAAATTTTCATTTGATTGGCTTATGTAATTCATCGGCTAATTGTTGAGCCCAATCATTTTTACTCAACGCCGCTTTCCGTTTTTTGGCTTCCTTTTTTGTTTAACACCAAGGCCTAATTTCTGTTTGATATCAATCGTGTTTCTAGCCAACCAATGACCCCATTGTCTCTCATCATATGGTACTTCATCTAAAGCTTTGACCATTTTTCTGTCTGCTCTATTCTTGCACTTTCTGTCGTCTTTACAAACACTATAATCAACATCGTGCTGCATGGCAATGGCATCCGTTCTTCCTGTAGGTTGGTCATATATTTCTAATATTTGACCAGTTGTTGGGTCATATTTCACTTGACTCTCTAAATCATTATAAGGCCCAGGGTATTTATGACCGGGTAATGTCCAACCGCCTTTAGGTTTTGGTAATTTACCGATAGCCTTATGAATATCAACAGCACCACCATGAAGAGGGTCCAGTTTTCGGCTTATATCACCAGTAAAACTGTCAAGCGCTTGATCAAGGTATTTGTTTACAGTACCTTTAATCTTTTGTTTTGCAAAATCAGATTTAATTGCCTTCGATGCTCCGATTCTACCTAAATTATACAAACCTTTTAAAGCGCTTTTAGCTGCTATTTCACCAAGACTGTGACTACCTTCTATATCTAAAAATCCGCCAGCCATCTCTGACTGGCTATTTAGTTTAAATTTTTTTTATTGGATACAAAACGTGTCTTAGTAGCCCCACATTCACTACATTGAGATTTTAACATAAGACGATTATTTTTAGTTTTAACATATTTTTCAGTACATGGTACAGATTCTGTTTGCTTCTTCTGTTTTACACAATAACTTTTCACCATTTATATAATATAATTAGATATTTTTGAAGTAATGTATGATGAATTGACGATTGACATGTTGATCCCTCATATTAAACAATGGATTGTGAATAGTTTCTAAAATAGTTTTACCCGTCGGTCTTTCATATAAATAGTATAAACACCAGTATCCACACAAAACAGAATCTCGTTCTTGTATTTCATCTCCAGAATAAAGTATTTTTTCCCCACTTGATGATAAATACGTTTGAACCTCATTCGGCATAATTAAACCAAAACTATCAAAGTATTCACAAAATTGGTTGATGTTTCTGTAGCATACCCAATGGGTGCCAGCCCCTATTTTTCTATCTAAATTAATAATACCACTTTCTTTTTTTAATATCTTGTCTGGTAAATTATCTCGACTGAATATACCTCTGAAATGTTTTATTTTGAGTTTATTAATCCATTTCATTAGATCGAGATTGCTGAGGGGCTTATTAGTGAATCTTACAGAATTGCTCCGATTAATGGGATTGAGTTGAATGGGCTCTTTTTTCCTAATAGCAGTCCCTTGCCTTTTTTCCCTTTGCGTTTTTTGGGAGCTTTTTTTTTGGTTGGTAGTCCCATTCCAATTGGATTTTTCATTTGTTCCCATGTTCCGAAAAAAGGTGGTGGTTGAAGCATATATGGATTAATTAATCCTCCTTTTGATTTTGGTGGAGGAGGAACATAAACAGGTAATGATTTTCTAGATCGTTGTCTATCAACCTGTAATCCTTTACCAGTTAATGCATTCAACAAGAGTGGAACTCCAATACTAGCCAAAAGAGTACCTAAAAATCATCCTTGTTGTGTTTTTGTAGGTTTAATAATTATCTGTCCACCAGTTTGAAGAGACTTTAATATTTGTTCTTTCTGTTTTTTAGTTAAAAGGTTTTTATGTGCTATCAACTTATCTATTTTGTCTTGTGGTATCAGAAAACCACCTGTTTGTCCTTTTCCAAAAATTTTATCAATCCCAAGGCTTCCTAAAGCACTCATAGCGTCTGTTGCTAGAGCTGGAACTGCTTTTGTTACTACTTTTGTAGCATAAGGCAATAGTTTAGTTCCAAGTGAAATCAATGATGACCATAGACTACCACCATGCTTTACAGCTTTTCTTATCTGTGTTTTACTTATTTTTATATCAACGCTGGTACCATTATTCATAGCTTTTTTGATTCTATTCAGTTCTGTTAAGCATGAGTTCATCATTACCAGTCAATTCATTTTTATCTCGCAAGCGCATTAAGCGAGATTTCGGAGTCGAGTACTAAAAAGGGACAAAAGTTGTTAACAAAATTTTGTGGACTTTTGTCCGGGGGGGGTTTCTTGTTCGTTCTTTATAGAAGCTATATTAGGGCATTGAGGATATGGTTGGTTAAAGCGGTTAGGATTTCAAGAAGGGCGTCACATACTGCCACTAAAATGTTTGGGGAGCACCCCTGGACCTATTGTTAATTTCCCTAGGGTATTGGGATGTCAGAACTTGTGATGAACTTGTCATATCTCGCATTACGTTACCGCAAAGGTATTAGTCCTTGTTAAATTTCGATATCTCACGTTACATATCAGTTTCAATCATTTGTCGTAAAGCCATTATAGCTACTTTAAAAGGGTAAAAATAGGTTAAATGCGTTTTCTTGGGAAACGTAGTTTGAGAATTTCACGGTGTATTTTACTAATGGAGAGGTTGTAAGAAAGTTAAATGGGACAGGAAAGTTTGTGTGTTAATATGAGCGGTATGGCAGAGCAAAATAGCATGAACTTTGCGTTTTTTTCTATTGAGTTGTGGTTACAGACACCTTGGGTTTGGGGCCTTCCCAAGGGTTAATGGCTTGGGTTCGGTTTATCTCAGGTTTCATCTTACTCTTGGGGATGCGGTTACACAGTAAAAGACTCCCCAGGGTAAAATATAATAAGGTATGAGTTCACTGACACTGCAGTTTACGCGCGAAAACGTACAGATCGACATGGATGACACGAATCGAGATCTTGTAAGTTTAATTTCAGTCATTCTCCTGCTTATCATTCGATAAATATAACAATCCGGCAGGTTTTTTTTGCGAGAAGACACCGAAGACGCCTTCAACTACGCTATCTTCAAGGTTTGTTGGCGTTTTATTTACATTTAGGAGCTCGCCACGAACTTGCTCGCCGCCAAGGAGGGCTTGGGTATTTCCACGACCACAGAATTGGTTTCAGCAACTTCTAAATAACAATGCACTCGATCGGACGTTAGTCAGGTCGTCGTACACGAGCCATGAGCCCGATCACTGGTGGAAAGAAAACTTTAGAGTTACAAGTAAGCGTGCAATTAAGCAAGCGTATCAGAGGTCAACTCAGAGAGCAGCAGCAGGCGATTTCCTGTATTAGCTACGTTCTGCATTATGATTGGCCAAGCGGTTTGATTGTGCAATAGTATGGTAAACATGTCATAGTTGTGTTGATTTTTTGGCTTATAATGATGACGGTTGAATGGAATTGCGGCAAGCCTTCAATGGCTTAAATTTTTGCGTCTTTTGCGTACTGTTACATAATGAAACTGTAATAGCAATTATTAATTGTTTTAAAATAGCACAAAAGCGAAAGTACACGGGTCAGCCAATACTATGCTACCGGTGCCAAGTGCAGGTTCAATCAAATTAGTTGCAACCTGTAGGTAAACGAACTTAAAATATTCACCTTTATACGGACTTCTATTTTATGAAAGGGGTCAATCCGGCAATTTTTTTTTTAGTCATATGGGAAGTTTAACTGAGTCAGAGGCTGTCCTATTCAGTACATTTGATAGCTGCGTGGAGCTAATTAAGGCCCAGTTCAAATGTCGAACTTCACATGTGCCGAATCTAATGCAAATTAGCAAGAACAATAGATTTTGCTCATTTGCATTAGGTTCGGCACATGTGAAGTTCGACGTTTGAACTGGGCCTAACACCACTCTTATTACTAATCACGTTAAAAGTGACATCAAATATTCTAGATATGACTTGTTCTCAAAAGAACATGCTATTTTGCTCTGCCTTTTAAGTCGCTTAGCGAGTGACAACCGGAAATATCGTGAAAAGAAAAATTGGTAAGAATATTCTGCTCCCGGAGGGGGGGGGGAATCCTATAAGTCGTCAAGCGGAGGTGCTCGTCAGGAAAAAAAGTGAAACCCTGAACACACTAAAAGATACCATTTTCTGGGAAAATGAGTTTTTTTTTAATCATATATTCTAAAAGATACCTAGATCCCCTAATTTTAACCCCTAAAAGATACGACGAGCACCCCCACCCAACCACATATGCGAGTCCTCCTCCGGGGTTCTGCTATACGTTGTCTACCCGGTATGATGAACAGCGAGGAGCGATTTTTTATGTCGCTTAACGAATGTCAAAGTGAAATCTCGTGAAAAGAGTTAATTTTACGATTCGTTTAAAGTCAACTCGCTTAAAGTTAAACGAGTCAACTTTTCGCGCTCGACAAAGCTGAGAAATCTCACGCTGTATTTTTGTTCGCTTTTTGAGTTGTAATCTTTGTCTGCTTTTCCAATAGTTATTAAATATTTAGGTGTCATGATTATGCAATAGTATGCAAGAGAGGGTAGATTTTGCTTATTCAGCTAACTAAAAATGTTTCGGTTTGATTATGCAAGAGTATGGATTTCGGTTTTGTGCTATTTTAAAACAATTAATCATTGCTATTACAGTTTGATTATGCAACAGTACGCAAAAGACGTAAAAATGTTCCTGATTTTGTTTATAAAAGTTATCAAGGAAGCATTTTAAGAAGCATTTTATAAGCGATTTCAGCGTGTTTATTTTTTTAAGAGAGATTTTGTCTCTATTTGACAAAAAGACAATGTATTGTTTGAGTGGCAAGTAAGGGAGAGAAAACGTTCTTGGCGTATAAAGTCTATAAAAAGAAGACGAATATCAATTGCGTGTCGTACTGATAACATTGAAATCCTAAAGCGGACAAGAGAGTTACCTTAGAGTGCTCAACGTAGCTTGATTGCATTGAAAGCCTGACACAAGAGAGTTGCCTTCGAGCGCTCAACGTAGCTCTATTAGCAAAGAATATAGCACACTTAAAGCAAGAAAAAATATATTTCAATCTATTATTTCGTTAAACAAAATTATCAATTGTTTGTAATGGTTGCTTTTAATGGTTCAATTGCTATAGATTCAGTTTTACTACTAGAAAGTAGGTTATCTGAATTAAATAGAATTGCTCTTGATGTTGGAGGAGGTGGCGATTGTTTTTTTCGTGCCGTATCACATCAATTGTATGGCGATGCTACGAACCATTTTTATATACGTAGTCTTGGCATTGAATATTTAGTATATAACCCAGAACAGTTTATAGAGAGTAATACTGAACACTCTTGGCAAGAATATTTGAATAATATGTCATGTCAAGGAACATGGGCTGATGCGATTATCATTCAAGCTGTGGCTAATTGTCTCAATTTATCAATTTATATTGTTGAACCAAATGAAACTTTTGCTCCTGTCACTCTTGTTGAAGCAGTAAATGCCACAAGAGCTTGTACAAACATTTATATTGGGCACATAGGTGAAATTCATTATGTGTCTACTGTAGAAAAAAGAAGTTGTCAATTAGCAAACAATGAAAATATTGGTGTTACTTTACTGCAAGAGAAAGTAAGTGATAGAACGAGAAAACAGAGAGTTTATATGAGAGATTATATGACAAACAAAAGAGCTTATGCGGAAGAAAAAGGAGGAATAGATAAAAACAAAAAACGTAGGACTTATAATAAAGAACACATGAAACTGAAAAGAGCTGATGTAAAACGTAAAATAGAAAATGCAAAAGAAAAAAATGAAAAACGTAGAGTTTATATGAAAGAATACATGAAAATTAAAAGAAGCGATGCACAATGTAAAGAAAAACAGGGAAAAAAATTCGTGAAAAAAAGAAAGAACAGGGAAGAAAAGTTAGAAGAGATAAAGAAAATTCAAGAACCGTCGTCTAAACAAGCGCATGTAGAAAATAGACAAGTGATTATAGAAGTAAACAGAAATGTTAAAAAAGCCAAAAAAAGGGGTAGCAATTTATATAAAACTGCAGTAGCTGCTGAAATTGAACTTAAAAATGGAGAAAAACAATGTGCGTTAAGAACTGACAGTCATCAATTACAATCAGAGAAAAAGGAAAGTAATGCAAGTTTTATGATAAATCAATTTCACAATAATATTAAATGTGGTCCAGAATACATATGTACGTGTTGTGACCAGTTGTGGTTTAAGTGTTCAGTAGTAAAATGTAATAGTAATAAATACAAAATATGTTCACAAAATATTGTTAATTCTTGTGTCACTGGGGTAAGATTAAGTGTTAATGATATTGAATGGATTTGTAGAACTTGTGACTCAAATCTAAAACAGGGAAAATTGCCTGTCTATTCTAAAGCAAATAAAATGACTTTCCCTTATAAGCCTGAGTTGTTAAATCTTACACCATTAGAAGAACGGTTAATATCCCCTCGTATTCCATTTATGCAAATCCGCGAACTACCAAGAGGTGGACAATTGTCTATTCATGGAAATATTAGGGCCATTTATACGAGACCAAATAAGTCGCGACTTTCATAAGTCGCGACTTACAGAAGACGCGAACCACTCGTATAAATGATACAAAAATGTGTTCGCATCTTATTTAGGTCGCGACTTATACAAGCCTCACTCGTATAAATGGTCCAGTTCGCGTCTTCTGTAAGTCGCGACTTATGCAAGTCGCGACTTATTTGGTCTCGTATAAATGGCCCTATTGTCAATGTACCAAGTGATGTAAATTCAACTGTTCATTTTCTGCCAAGGCCTATAAACGAATCTCAGACAATTCCAATAAAATTGAAAAGGCGTTTGAGCTACAAACATCATTATAAGTTTCAAAATGTTAGACCTATAAAAGTTTTAAAAGCAGCTAAATATCTCGTAGAGAGGAGTGATTTATTTAAAGTGAATTGGCATAGAAGTGCAAAATGCATGGATAGATAACATAAGTAGTGTGCAATCCAGTGACAATAAAGAGTGGAGTGAGTTTATTGAAAACCATAACACACCTATACCAGATTTGGAAATGCATGAAATTGTTGACAATGAAATAGAAGATTGCGAAAATAGTGTTTCCGTTACTGATTTTAATAATGGGACCACCATAGAAAATCGTCCCAATTTCCAACTGCTTAATATATCCTACAGAACTACCGCCTTTTTCTTTATACAAACAAAATTAAAAAACGCACATTTGTTATCAACGTTTAACACGCAAATCTTCGCTTAAAAAAAGACCGACAACGGCACGTTATATCCTTTGCTAAGTTGTGCTAAAAAAATCGCTCAAAAGCAACGCATCTAACTTACAAGTTCAATCATGCTATTTTTACACTACTCTTAAGAAATTTACTCAGAAAACCCCACCGTCACACCAACAGCCTATCTGCACCCTATTTCCTATTTTTTTTCTATAATCCAAAACATAGCCATAAAATTAAATCAAATAAATTGCCGCTTTTATACTCTATATTGTTTAACACTCAAAGAAAAGAAACTGCTCGTAGTCTAAACGAACGTCTCTGTAAGACGCTATTCTCTTCTAAACATCACATCTTTCTTACTTCACGAACGACCCTTACCCCCCCACCCCTCCTCCAAGCACTCATGAAACGCACTCGAAGACCCCAAAAAACAAGAAAATTTATCGCTTATCTCCACTTAGTAACAGTAACAATGACGCTCATGACAGCTGTTTCTTAATTATTACGCATCCAAGTAATAACTATTGTATAGTCATTCAGCAAGATTCAAAACTTTCCAACTGCAACAAAAACTGTATACCCGTCTACGAAATAACAATTTCATACAAACTAGAAGACGAACAGTCCAAAGCCATTTTCACCGCATATTGTTACCCATCATATCGCTACACCACCTGTCTTTTTAAAAACATGTCACTCAAGTTTTATCATTAAAAGCACTTTCATCAGATCTCCTTCCGCTCGCCTGAAACGCTTAACAAAATAACGCCTATTCTGCAGGCTACGCATTCCACTCTACAACTACGGCCAGTATATCCTAGTGCTACTACCAATTTGCCTTACCGCAGTTACAAGGTCATTACAGTTACATGAAAACCACGCTTTAATAATAATCAATAAATGCGATGTCGATTTAACATATCCAAACAAGCGTGTGCAGAGAAATATCACTTTTTCTCCCCTCGCGCTCCCCGCTCATCTCGCGCTTCGCAATCGTCTGTCGCGTTCACCTGAAAAGCTTAAAAAAAAATAACGCCTCTTCTGCTCGCCTTAATCTATTGAGATCCCTTGAATACAAACACACAACAACATTAAATCATTCCTTCAACAACCATTGACAAGTACCTAATTATTCCATTTAAAACAAAGATAAACCGGTAATCTTAAACCGGAAAACGCGTAGATACTTCGGCCCACCCACAAATAAACAACTTTCCAAAAAATATTATACATCACAAAGCATTTAATAAACCCATTTAAACATTCTCCAATTTCTTAGCACAAAAAAAAAGGAATGCGAAAACGTTATTATAGTTAGCATATTGACTAACTATAACATGCCATATGTGCAATCTGAACCTTCATCTTTCACGCAATCGGCAAACCCTATTATCGCAAAAATAGACATACGCTGTTCTGACAACTAACCAACACCACAGCTGCCCTTAAAATAACAAATAAGTGGCTACAAGTATAAACACAATGAAACTTCAGCACGCTTCGAACATAAATTCACCTTTCGCGCTCTTTAAAGTCTATATAATATTATTGATTAGTTGGATACTTAAGGATTAAAAAACAGGTGTCATGTGCGTCATGCCTTCCACGAGCCATTGTAGTCCAAGTATATCTGCTGCCTACTGTGTAGGGAGGGGGAGGGAGGGGGAGAGAGTGGGAAGTGTGGTGTGTGAAGTAAGAAAAATCTCATTTTTAGAACACAATCGCCTGTTACAGAGATCTTCCTTTCGACTACCAGAACTTTGTTTTCTTTCAGTGGTAAAAAACATAGAGTGTAAAAGTGCCAATTTATTTGATTTAATTTCGTAATCATATTATTGGAGAGGGAGATTGCCGGCTCTGAATCGCCGCAACACCGCCAAAATATATTACAGAACACCGCATCACTGCAAGAAAATTCGACAACACACCGTCACCGCAATATATCTTTTTGTCAAGTTACCACCAGCAGAGTATTTAAGATTAACTAGACAGTATTCTACATAATGGTACGTGCTTTTCAAAAATACAGTCCGACCTCTATTAAGCGGCCACCTATTAAGCGGCCACCCTCCATTAAGCAGCCACTTTCCAAAGTCCCGATTTATTTGTCAGTAAACTGCTGTATTTGATACCTCTATTCAACGGCCACCTCTTTTAAGCGGCCGCGGCCACCTTTTTGCTCTCGCAAGTGCATTATTTATATGGTTTTTTATCTCCATTAAGCGGCCAGCAAATTATCTTTCCAAGCGAAATAGTGACAGATTATATAAGGTGATAACTGATAACAACAAGAAAGCAACAACTGCAACTAAATCTCCACTATAACAAGTCACAAGCCGCGTGCACGTGCAAACTTTTCACATCCGGCGCTATACAAACATAACAATAGCCAACAGTAGATCGAGCTGTCCCACTATTTTGTTACAACCAAAATCTGTACAGGAAAACCTTACTACCACTGTACTGAAAATCTACAAAAATCCTTGCTCCTCAAGTTTTGATTTTAACCATTGAATTAAGAACTCGTCTCCTGTGAAGCAGTACTCCCATGGAATTTCTAAACCATAGCCGGCCCCTCTGTTTACGCGCTCGCCTTTCACAACAGCTCTTCCTTTGTACCTTTCCACTTGATGTTTTGTTACAATGAATTTTGGATTTATCTTAATATATGTTCACTTTTTAAAACCATTTTGCTATATAGAGTCAATAAAATCATGTTTACTGCCATTCCTATCCAATTTATATCGTACCTCTATTAAGCGGCCAACCTCTATTAAGCGGCCACCCTGGAAAATTGAGAAGATATTGTGTGGTAGTTTGAATAATAACAAATTGCGCATGTTTGTTTAAATGAAGATCAATTGCGATTTAAGTAAATTTCTTTTCGGAAGTATCGTTTCAATTGCTTAGTTTAAAATTCTTTCTGCTTCATTTCGTGTTGTTGTGGATCAGTGGGTAAGTGTATTTCCGGTATGATGTCGTTCGTAAGTATTGAACACATATTTGGTACTTAGCGATCGGTCTGCTATAAACCTCAAAATATAGTGTTCACAATGTCTTCTTAACGACCCCCGCGGACACGACCGCAATAAAATTTCGTAAAATATTCTATTAATATCCAAGTCTTATGCGATACTCATATATTGGAATACACATGCTCTGTCAAAATTACTACCTATTCCATTCAAAACAAATTACTAGAACTGCGCCCATAGCAAACGTGACCGAAAAATGACCACGTGTTCACCATTTTCCCGCCATTTTCACGTCAGCGAGAAAACTCTGCAGTTCTCTCAAAATTACTACCTATGCCAGTATGTAATATGGGGGTGGAAGGACTGCACGACTCTTACGTCATGCTTTAAATGCCATTTGCTCCTTCTATATGTTTTGACTGTAGAGTGTAGACTGAATTTTAAAACCTTTCAAAAGCCGCGTGCAGCAGACTAGAGGTCAAGTCTGTCCGTTGTAGCTTCCCGTGGAGGGGGACATTGGGAGGCTCTGAACACCGCAACACAGCAAAAAAAATTACCGAACACCGCATCACCACAAGAAAAGTCGACGAAACACCGTCACCGCAATACATATTTTTGTCAAGTAACTTATAAATGAAAAGGGCTTAGGATTGGCGACCGGCAGCGTATTGAAGATTAACTAGACAGTATTGGACTGCTTTTTGTTACAAATTAAACATAATGGTACGTGCTTTTCATAAGTAAGTACGGAATAAATAACATATAGAGGCTAACTTTAGATCTGACAAGGGTCAAACAGGAAACGGCAACACCGCAGATAATTTCGTTCCACCGAACACCGAAGACTTTAAAGCGCAAACATCGCACACCGTAGGGTTTGAGATCACCGCAACACCGCAAGCTGGGATTTTATTCACCGCAACACCGCATTAAAAAATAAACAACACCGCAACACCGCGAATCCCCAATGTCCCCCTCCCCGTGGTGTCGCGCTTGTAGATTTTGACCTCATTTTAGCTTCCTTTTTTGCCTATTGTTTTCCTTTTATGTCACGCTGGGCCTACCTATTTTAATTTTCATGATCCAATGTTTATAGCACATAGAGTTGTAGCTTAATAAGCTATTCAACTTGCAGAAATTTGAAGTTTGTCTCAGTCAACGCTCTAATTTTAGCTTCCTTTCGCTACGCTTTATATCTCTGTGCAGCTCGCTGCCAGTTTATCCTAAAACCTCCGTTGTCAATACAGTCTGGCGAGTGCTTTGTTTACGCCACTATTGATCACTATTTCATTCAGACAAGACCATGGTTTCGGTTCACCTCTCGCACCTCGTCAGTTGCCAGGTATGTATTTGCTAGTTGCTACCTTTTTAGCAACGCATATTTTTGTTGAAAACGGTCAAACCATTCTGCTCGACATAATTTTCTAATGTGTACCGTATTTCCTCGAATAAACGCCGCCCTCGAATAAACGCCGCACCCCTGGGTGCTGTAAAGTTTGATCGGTACAGCCAGACAAAGAACTGTATCTTTTTTCTACTTTTTAAGTAAAGTTACGGTTGATTGTTTAACAAAATAAACATCATTTTAAATAAACGCCGCCCTCGAATAAACGCCGCACCCAAATCGTGAAAAATTTAATAAACGCCGCGGCGTTTATTCGAGGAAATACGGTATTTCTTTGGAAAGCATTATTTGAAAATTTTAGCACTTTCTTCTCTTGGCTGAATTGAGAATATTTCTAAATGTGAACGCTTTCGTTTAAATATCGGAGAAATAATGGGATAAACGAAGCACACTCGCCAGACTGTCAAAATTGACAACGGAGCGAGCTCCACACTGCTATAGAGCGTAACGAAAGGAAGCTAAAATTACAACCTTGACTGAGGTAAACTTCAACTCACTACAAGTTGAATAGCTTATTAAGCTACAACTCTCTCTGCTATAAAGCTTAGATCATGAAAATTTAAATCCTGCAAAGACAAATCTAAAATAGCTGGGCCCAGCGTGACATAAATAGCAGGAAAGACATTCATGGACAACAGATCATTTCAGTCTGTCATTTCAGATTCTGTCATGTCCGGTATTTCAGACAGTAAACTTAGAGAAGTTCAAACCTTTCCTACATAAAAATCTACGTGCCAATACTTACACGCAACCGCCAGGCAAAAAAGGACGCTAAAATGAGCTCAAAATCTACAAGCGCGACACCACAGGAAACTACAACCGACAGACAGAGACTTGACCTGTAGTCCGTTCCACGCGGCTTTTGAAACGTTTTAAAATTCAGTCTACACTCTACAGTCACTAAAATCCTCCTTAATAAACAGCTAAATGTAGAATACCCGTTCAAAACATCTAGAAGGAACAAATGGCATTAAAATCATGAGCCATTTTACACTCTCGTAACTCCCGTCTTGCTTTTGATTATGCAGCTTCGATTTCACATCTAATTTATTACACCCAGGTTTTTTAGGTGTCCGATGGGCACGTGACCAGCCAATGCCAGGGCCTTTTCCCGCCGCCCCTCTCTCGAACGGAAAAGCCCTGGGAACCAGGTTGCATAGTTTGTTGTAAAACCAGAGAAACAAAACATCCAAGAACTGACATTGTAGTCCATTCATCAAGACTGAGTCTATTCATCAACGTCACTAAAAAGCTAGCGAGAATACAAAAACTCAATAACAGAATTCATATCAACATAATCAGCACCCTTTACCCAAACACGAAGTGACATTACCACACAACCCACACCATCACTCTCCGACACTTCTACGTTTGGGTCTTGAAAAACTGGAGCACTGATAACAGCAGATCCCCCAATGCTGTACAAAAAAGTTGTTAACAGAGAGACACAGGTTCTCCTCCTTTTGCAAAATAAAAAGAACAATAATAATCAAAAGTAAACACAAATGGCTACTAAAATAAAACTACGCCCATTTCATGAACACAAATTTCTATTGGCTGATTTGCATCATATAATGTTTGCATGTACCTATTTAAAGAACACTTGTTCTAAAGGTGCCCTACAACAGCATCTTTACCAAATAAAAAAAAAAAGAATTGGAAAACTTGAGTTCCTTTGATAGGTAAATATAGTCAAAAACAAAACCCCACCTAATACCTTTCACAACAAACATTCTTTTCTTTAATAACCTTGCATTATAACGCATTAACGAGATGGCTTTAAGAGCCCTTTGATTATTTAATTGGATTGTTATTGCTGAATTATTTTGATAAGCTCTTGCTAATTTTTGTCCTTGTCCATCTGATAGACATACTCCACTGAGAATAATAACTAGTCATTTCTGTTAAAGTATCAACTTGAACTCTTTATTGAACTGATTTGCATACCGGCGTGCCCGAGGCAATTTGCATATCACGTGCTTCTAGAATGTTCTGAATATATTAATGAATGTAAACAAGTGTAACATATTTGTATATCATAACATCCCCCCTTCTCTAAAATGTTCAAAGTGGTTACATATTAATAAGTCTCTGTGGGGGCTTGCTGATTCTTCCTGATCTGGTCATCACAACATTATCTGGTGGTGCTGCATGACGAGGTGGAGAGGTTGTCGTCACTGAATCATCTGACAATGGTTCTGGTTTTGATTCAGTGACAATATCCGCTGTATCTGTCTTAGCAAAGACTTCCTTGGTGGTGTTGATGTGTCTTCTGTTGCGGCGATAGGTGGCTCCATTGCTGGCTTGAACTTCGTATGATCTTGGTTCTGCTAGTTTTTGTGTAACAATAGCAGGATCCCAGAGTTTGGTGTTTGGGTTCTGTATTCGCACGCTCTGGCCAATGGCAAGATCTGGTAGATCATGAGCTCCGCTGTCATACCGCTGAACGTGGCGTTGTCTGTGCTGAGTAATCTCTGGTGCAGCGCTCTGCTGAAGCGAAGACTTGAATGACAGTCCATCGTCGATTTTACGTTGGAACATAAGTTGCGCTGGTGAAGGCACTGTAGAGGCTATTGGTGTGTTGCGAACAGCCAACAGGGCTAATGCTGGGTCTTCATGCGTTTCTTCGCATTTCTGTAGAGTGCTCTTCACAGTAGCTACAAAGCGTTCCACCTTTCCGTTGGCTTGATGGTAGTGTGGGCTGCTCGTTGAGTGCTCAAATCCATATTCTTTGCTGAAGTTTATGAAGTCTTGTGATGTATACTGAGGGCCGTTGTCACTCACTAACTTCCTGGGTATGCCAAATTCAGAAAAGATGGTCTTGAGTTTGCTGATTATGTCTGGCGAGCGGGTTGAGGATAGTTTCCTTAAAACAAAGTATGAAGAATAATAGTCAACAAGCAATAAATAGTTGGCATTGTTCCAATAGTACAAATCCGTGGACACGACTTCCCAAGGTCTTAGTGCTTCTTGTTGGATGATTGTCTCCTTAGGGTTAGAGACTTGGTGGTGCTGGCAGGCAGCGCATCCTTTTACCACGTCTTCGATGTCTTTATCGATGCCACACCAGTAAACTGCTTGTCTGGCGCGAAGTCTGCATTTCTCAATTCCTTGATGTCCTGTGTGTATCTGGCGAAGTAACTCGGCTTGACATGCCTTTGGAATAATGACACGATCACCTTTCATGAGAATACCGTCATGTACAGCTATCTCGTCACGGAAATTCCAGAACTGGTGAAGATCGGTCGGGCAGTTTTGGCGATGCTCAGGCCATCCGACCATGACTTGGTGCGTAAGCTTCTGGAGATGTGTTGCAGTCTTGACCTTGTCGAGTCGGCTAGTGGTCATGTGTACAAGAGATCCAATGCTGACGTCAAGTTGAGGTATCTCTGGTCCCGGAAGTGGTGATCTTGAAAGCATGTCGGGAACTGGCATCTGTTTACCAGGGACATACTTAACGATGTAGTCGTATGGTTGAATCTTTAGTAGCGTTCGCTTAATCCTGGGACTTGCAGTCGAGACTGGTTTCTTAGTTATGGATTCTAAGGGCTTATGATCTGATTCCACTAACACCTGGCGTCCATATGTATAGTGATGAAATCTTGTCAAGGCGAAAACTATGGCAAGCATCTCTTGTTCTATGTTGCTATAGTTCTGTTCTGTGTTGGTTAGTGTTTTGCTGGCAACTGTTACTGGCTTGTTGTCTTGATAGAGTACGGCTCCGAGTCTGTCCATCGATGCGTCACACTGAATGGTCACAGGCTTTGTCGGGTCAAAGTAGGCTAGAACTCCAATAGAGGCGATGTTGTCTTTGATGCGTTCAAAGGCCTCCTGATGCTCAGGTCCCCACTGAAAGTCGACGTCCTTTCTAGTGAGTTTGTTGAGTGGTGCGCAGAGATCAGACAGTTCTGGGGTGAATGAAGCGAGGTATTTGGCTGATGACAGGAATGATAACAGCTGGCTCACATTCTGAGGTGGCTTCATGTCTTTAATGGCAGAGACTTTGGATGGGTCTGGCTTAATCCCTTCACTTGTCAAGATGTGTCCGTAGAAGCTGATGCTACTTTGCTTAATGTGACATTTGTCATAGTTGAGGGATAGACCACGTTCCTTGGTTCTCTCCATCACGCGGATTAGATTCTCATCATGTGTCTTGTCATCTTTGCCATAAACTACAATGTCGTCTGCTATGCAGATGATTCCTGGCAGACCGTCGTACGTTTCGTCGATCTTTCTTTGAAAGATATCCTGGGCTGATACCAAACCAAATGGGAGGCGTTTGAAACAATAGCGACCAATGGGAGTATTGAATGTCGTCAAAAGCTTTGATTCTTCATCGAGAACCACGTTCCAATATCCGGATCTGGCGTCAAGTTTACTGAAGACTTTGGCGTTACTCAGTTGGGGTAGCACGTCATCAAGTTTCTGAGTGTAGTGGTGCTCGCGTATGACAGCATCGTTGAGTCGCTTAGGATCCAGGCAGATCCTCACGTCACCATTAGACTTGGGCACTACGACGATGCTACTAACCCAGTCCGTAGGTCCATCGACTTTCTCTATGACGCCAATGTCTTGCATGCGTTTGAGTTCCTTGCGGAGTGGCTCACGCTGACTTTCTGGCACGGATCTTGGAGCGTCCTTACACGGAACGGCGTCCTCTCGAATAGGTATCTTGTATTTTCCTGGAAGGGTACCAATCTCCTTAAAGCATTCAGGGTATTGCTTTAAAAGAGACTCTTTTGAAATCTGACCATGCTGTAAGGGCTTGTGTTGTGTCTTAATCTGGCATATGTCTGGTTGGCTATTACACAGGTTGCAGTCTGTGTCGCAGCTCTCGTTGATCAACTTTAACTGGCGTAGAGAAGGTAGACCAAGCAAAGGGGTATCGTCGGTTTCGGTCACAAGAAACCGAGCTTGCGCGGTTTCTCCGCCATGGCGAATTGCGGATGTGAAATACCCGAGGTGTCGTAGCTCTGATCCACCATATGTCTTGACTTTGACTTGGGCAGGCACAATTTTTGCTTCTGGCTTAAGCTTTCCGGAATTATCAAGGTCGCTAGGGAACAACTCACTGTAGATCCTCTTTGAGATCACGCTGGTAGGCGCTCCGGTGTCCACTTTGCAGCGGAGATTGTACGGTCCTCTTTCTCCATGAATTCTGACAGTAGCGAACAGTTCCTGTCCCTTCAGGGTGCAGTACTCTAAGGAGTCAAAGGTGATATCAGTAGTGTCGTCATACTCGCTATATGACGCTCCGGCGTATTCCAGTGAATTGAAGTTGGTTCTGGCGGCTGACTCATGTCTAGCAGGCTGCTGGCTTTTGTCTTTCTGGTGATACTGCTTTGTGATGCAAACTTTTTCCCAGTGTCCACGTTTTCCACAGAAGTTGCAGTTATCCCTTAAGGCTGGACATGTTGTGTCTCGATTGTGGGTGAGACCACAATTAAGACATCCCTTTTTGACGTTAGGGCGAGGTTGTGGTTTGTTGGGCTGGGTTGTTCGACCACGCTGAGTATTTTGACAGCTTGGAGTAGATTTGACCGCGCTTATGGTGTTAGTTTGTTGAAGTGCGGTCACGTGCTTTTGGGTTGCTTCCTCGGCGCGTGCGATTTTCATTGCATCATTGAGTTTCAGAGAACTATCCTTGATGACTGAAAAAACTGGCTTAAAGATCCACAAAATCTGACACCATGTTAAAGTATCAACTTGAACTCTTTATTGAACTGATTTGCATACCGGCGTGCCCGAGGCAATTTGCATATCACGTGCTTCTAGAATGTTCTAAATATATTAATGAATGTAAACAAGTGTAACATATTTGTATATCATAACAATTTCTTGTATATAATATATGTTATATAATTTTTTGGTTTATGAAACATATTTAACTAAAGAATTGAAATTTAAAATTGAAGAATTTATTTAGTATTTAATTCAAGATCGAAGTAACAATTTACCATCCTTCTGTTGCAATTCTACTTCTTGCTCATAAAGTGTTAAAGCATAGACACTATATGCTGTTGTCCTAGATAATTCATATCTGAAAGTCAGCCTTGTGGTTCCATCTTTGATATCAATTTTTTGTTTAGTTAAATCAAAATACAGGAATGGAAATATAGTGCTGAAATTATTTCTATTAAGCAATGTACCTCCCTGGAAATCATTGTTTGCATGAACATATTTCAAAACATCTCTATATACTCTTGTTATATCTGTTGATGGTGTATAGTTAATTTCAGGATATACATTTCCATTACCAACTTCTAAATGACAATTTAAAAGACTTCTTGGATCAGTTGAGACACTGAATGTATTATATAAAAATGGATTTGTTGTTTGGCTATCTATGTTTGCATCATTGATTATAAACACAAAAACATGGCGAGGTCTTGATATTCCAGATGTTATTTTGAAATTTCCACTTCGTTGTTTTGAACTATTACTCCTTTCCACATTTTCACGTAGGTAAGTCTATTTTTTTGGTTTCAGATATTGGCTCATATACAAGGAATGACCTTCTGAATTAAAAGTGATCCTTGGTACAAACAATTGCATCCTAGTAATGATAACTCTACAGTTATCTGCCGCCTGCCAAATCAAATTGCCATCACTTTCAATTTCAAAATTTAGTTCAATCCTTGTGTTTAGTAATAGTTCATCCTCAAGACTTTCAAAAAATGAATACCTGTTTAATGGAATTTCAGTATTTACTGTAGAAGATACACCTAGAAAGGCTTTTCTAGCACCAAAACCTTTATTATAAGCAGGTTGATTAGGTCTTTCTTCTGCATGCCTATTTGTATCCAGATAAAAAAATTCATTTGTTGCTGTACTTTGAGCATATGTCGGACTGTACTCTAAGAGATTTTTTATATTCACACAATGGTTAGCATTATACCAATCAAATGGTGTTACTTCACCACTATTATCAGCAACAAAACGATACCCATCCTTTTTTTGTCTAGCATTATTACCCACAGTTGTATTCAGAGCTGTTTCCTAGTCAAAAACTACATCTTCATATCGTTCTATATATTTTGGATTTCTAAAACTCATATATAATTAGATTAGATAAATTTTAACTTACGAAGTTTTCCACCAGATAATAATTGATTTACTCTTTCATTAATCTCATAATCCGTTAATGGTTGTTTAACTGTTGAAGTTTGTTGTGTCATTAATGGTGTTCCCATTTTGTTTCCTTTTTTGCTTAATAGTTGAATTATTTTATCTCCAGCCTTTTTTGCTGCAAAATCACCAGTTTTAGTAGCTGCATTCTCAATAGCTTTTTCGGCACCTTTTTGAAGTCCAGTTTTCAATGTTTTTTTTTCATCGTTTGTCCAAATAATTTTTTACCAATTGATTTAAAAACATCTGTTATTCCTTCACCATATTGTGTTTTTATGTCTTCATTATAAATATGTGTTTTTACATATCGACCCATTTCTGGATTATAATGTCTCTTATATTCACATTGTCTCATGATTATATATTATTACATTAGATTAAATAGGTGTTGATCTGAGAATCAAGGTTAGAAACCAATCTATACCATTCAGATTTATTGGTCTTCCTAAAGCATCACTAACATAAAACCCGCATTTGACTTATATGATTTGAGGCTACAGGACAAAATAATAATCTTTTCGGTTCATATGAAAATGGGTATGAACGAGTTAAATTGTCTGTAGGAATGACAGCGAGAGTATTCGTGTTCTGCCCATCAACAAGTTGTCTGTTATACCATCAGAATTCATATAAATAATATCAATAGAATTTGTTATATTAGGTAAATCTGAACCATATTCTGTTTGTGTAACTAGTTTTTGTTGAAAACCGATTAACTCTCCAAAATTAGTGTTTCTTAGATGTAACTGATAATTATTGTCAATTTCAATAACTACTTTATATGATGGTAATACAAATATCAAATTAATATGATAATTATTTCCTGTTTTATGATTTTTTCTGTCCATATATTGATGTATATAATCATTTAAATCGGTATATGAATACATGCCATCAACAAAAGTTACTGTTTCCCATGTTTTTCCACTATCAGTGCTGTATGTGATAACATTGTTTTGATATTCTGGATTGATATTGTGCCAAGAATATGTCATTGTAAGTCTATCTACAGCTATTTCATTTATCACATCATCTCGTAATTTTAAGATTGGATTGAATTTAATTAAAAAGTCCTCAGCTTTGCTTGTTCCTATTTTTTCTCTGTTAACTGATGAAATATGAATTGCTCTTTCTTGCATTGGTATATTATTATATTATATATTCTTTGATCAGATCATTGAGTTGATGGTTATCTATTGCTCCGAGTTTGTTTAATGTGTGTGCAATTTGTGAAAATTCGTCTTTGACACCATCATTTCCTGCCATTATTGAACCCCCTAGCAGCTCTAGACGACTCATAAGATCATGCGGATTGTTATAATGAACAACACCACTACCTATCTTTTTATATTTATTGGAAGTTCTATGTATTGGTATTTCACTAATTCTATTCAAGTCATCGAATGCCTTTTTTGATAGAGGACTATATTTCTTCCTACTGTTGAACCGCTTTGTAAGCAGATCAAGTGTATCAAAATCAACTTGTTTATCATATACTTTTTTCTTATTTTGGTAGGCAACTAATCTAAGCTTACCATATAGTTTAGGGATATCAATGGTTAAATTTCCATAGGTACCAGATTCTGGGTTAATTTTATATGCATTTCTTTTTCTTTGTGTGTAAATACCCTTCCCTACTTTAAGAGTTTTTTGCCCTTCTTCTATTATACCTATTCTCTTTCTGTATTTTTGTAAAGTTTGAATTTGCTCATCATATTCAGCTATTTTATCTTTATTTTTTTTCTTTGCTGTTTTTGTTGTAGATAAATGAGCCTTTTGTCTACCTAAATTCTGATTCATTACACTAGATTTCTTTAATATCTCATCGACAATAGTCGGATCTTTTAATGTTTCAATAAAAACATTACCTGGTAGAGGCAGATTAGATTTTTGAATAAATGCTAATTCTTGTTCTGTAAATCCTTTATTCATATCAGATATCATTTTTGGAGATTGTTCGCCGGTAGGGCCAGGCAATGCTAATTTTTGTACTTGTTCAGAATATGGTATGATTTGTTTTTTCTGATATTCCTCTCTCAAATTACTGATTTCATCAATTTCTTTTTCTAATTGCTCAGTAATCGGTTCAAATTCTTCCTTCTTTTTCTCGAAAACATCTTGTTTAGAAGTTTGTGTTTCTTTGATGACATCACGAACAATTTTAGTCATTTTCCCAGACTCGATTTTAGGAATAGCGATTTTCTTATAATGATTAATGTCCATTTATATTAATACATTATATAAAGTTATCTAAACTTATCTCAACTTATCTCAACTTATCTTTTAATATAATGTAATAGCATAATGGAAATACCTTATTATGACTTCAATGAAGATGAAAATACAAATTTCAAACAGCTTTATAGTTATATGCCAAAATCGAATTTCAGGATGCTAATTTGCGGGAATTCAGGCTCGGGTAAAACAAACCTCTTATATCACATATTGATGCAGCCATTAGTTTACTATGACCAGATCCATTTATATGGTAAAAATCTCGAACAAGAAAAATACAGGCATATGATAGAAACAATGAATGACATAAGTGGCCAGGTTGGATACAACATAATGCATTATAATAATGATGAAATCAAACCTGTTAATAGTCTGGAAAATGATTCACAGAAAATTATAATATTCGACGATTTTATTTGTGATAAAAATCAAAAGCCACTTATTGATTACTTCATTCAAGGACGACATAAAAACTGTTCGGTAATATATCTCAGTCAAAGTTTTTATAAAACTCCAAAAGACATCAGATTAAACTGTTCGCATTACTGTATTTATGATTTTCCATCTACTAATGAAAGAAATTTGATATCAAGAGAATTGAATGTCACCAAAGAGCAATATCTTAAAGCAACTGAAAAACCGTTCTCATTTTTATATGTTGACAAACCTATGAAACGGGCTAAACGGAATTTTTACGGAAATATCTAAGTTAATAATATAAATGGGACTTTTAAATGAACATAGTTCAGATTCAGATACTGGTGGAAATTCAAAGGGAATAAAGGGAGATCGAGGTCCACCTGGAATTGGCTTCAAATTGACAGATGATGGTAATTATGATATACAAGATAAAAAAAGTAGTAAATATAGGAACAGCTGCTGGTTTGAATGATGTAGTTGATTTCAAATTTGTTAGAAATACATTTGTTAGTAAGCATTTTCCAGAGAGAGGCACAGTATTGCGTATTATCATTATATCAGGACTAATAATCAGTTATGATATATCATGTTTTTTCTAATACATCTCTTCTTAAAAATATTGCTATTATCATGATATATCTTTGGTGATATAAGAGGTTGATTTTTTGATATTCCGCAATGGGTTTTTCTCATATAAAGATATGTTATCATGATATTATCAGAATATTTAATTAAGTTACTATTTCTTCTTTTCCCTGTGATACAGTGATTTATCATGATATTATCAGAATATTTAATTAAGTAGAATTTGTTCTCCTCCCAGTGATAGAGTGATAAATCATGATATTATCAGAATTTTTAATTAAGTAGAATTTGTTCTCCTCCCAGTGATACAGTGATTTATCGTGATATTATCAGAATATACATAATTAAGTAGAATTTGTTCTCTTCCGAGTGATAGAGTGATAAATTCAGATGTCAGAATATTTAATGAAGGAACTTTAATCTCTACTACCAGTGATGGAGTGATAAATCATGATATTATCAGAATATTTAATGAGGGAACTTTACCTGTACTACCAGTGATAGAGTGATAAATCATGATATTATCAGAATATTTAATGAGGGAACTTTACCTGTACTACCAGTGATAGAGTGATAAATCATGATATTATCAGAATATTTAATTAAGTAGAATTTGTTCTTCTCCCAGTGATAGAGTGAAAAATCATGATATCAGAATACTTCTGTTCCCCTCGACTCTAAACCCTAACCCTAAACCATAACCCTAACACTAACCCTAACCTTAACACCGTAAAGTAACCCTAACCCTTACACCTGCCCCCGCCAAGTGCAATAGACAATACTATGTGACTAATTTGTGTCTTTTATTCCTTAATAGTATCTAGCCTTCTTTTTTCTATCAATTACCTATACACTGTACTGTTTTCTTGTTTAATTTCTGCGCTTTTTTTGGAAACATGCGTTCTACTTTACTTTACTTTGTCTTTTCTTTTGTGTTTTTGTCTGTTCCTTTATTAAGGCAAACTTGAAAACAACATGATAAACTTTCAACGCTTGATATTTGCTAATACGTGCTTGCTTTGCAATATGGGTTTCAAAAAAGAAAACTTTCTATGCTCCTAGATAGGTGGACAATTTTGATATGATCATGATATATCACAATATCATTGTGTCTGTTATGCTTGGTAAAATGGTGAAATCACTTGAGTGAGATTTGAGAATGATAGTCATACATGATGATTCTAACTTGATAGTGATACCTTGATAATGATAATTCGAAAATTCTTCTAGCAATTATCATGTAAATATGATACGATAATGATATTTTTGATATTTAAAATGGAAAATTATTTTTTGCTTTTATCATTCTGTTATCACCCAAATATCACTGAGATATCAAAATATCAATTATCAAACTAATAATATTCTATCACGATATTATAAAACTACTAATTTAGCAACACCTAAACCAAATGAGAATGGCGCTGCCGTAAATGTTTCATTCTTCAACACCGAACTCAATGATTCTAATACAAACTTGTATACACGAATAACAGACGATTATAAGAGTTATGTAAACAAGTCACACATAACTTCCTCTACTGCAGAAAGACGTTTTCAGATACCTGATGGAAGATGTGGATGAGAGCTCGTCGGAGAGTAATATTGTTGTTAATGGAATTATCAATTTTGTATCAAGCCCACACAAAATCAATAAGAAAGCCTATGATATAACTCTTACGACAGACAATAAAGATGACTTCAGGTCAAGGATAGGTTTTAATGCATACAAACTTCCTCAAGGTGAGTTTACTTTGGTGATCGAGTTTTTCGTTCGAGATAAAGCTCACATTAATTTGACATCTGTCAATGTTGTCTCATCAGTTATTAATATCGAACAGCAAACTACAAAGATATTCAACACTGAAGGATACACAAAAAGCATTGTTCATTTACACAAGTATCAAGTCTCTCCAACTGAATATATAATGATAGATCTTCATGGAAGTATATCGAATGGTAATACAAAGAAAGCACATCTAATCGTTTATGGTGTTCAAGGACATGTCTCGAGTGTCGATCCAGATGTATTTGATACTGTTTTTGTAATTGAGGGTGGAAAAATGACTATGCAAACTGATTTGAATATGAATTCACACAAAATCATGAATGCAACCCATCACTTATTTGGACAATTAAAAACAAATGAAAATGAGGGTAAAACGTTTTTATTAAACGGTTGTGACAAAATAATAATTCCAAACGGCTGTCAATTAAAAAAAATAATAGGTCACTATAATCTCTTAGATTTTTCCTAGAAAGCAATATCCTTAAAAATACTCCATGGATTCTCTTTAACTCAAATAACAACCTATAGTTTATCTGGAGGTCAAAGACAAACGATAGATATAAACTTAGATTTACCATATGGTCATATGGCTGTGGAGATGGTCGAACCGATTAAGAATCAGGACATATCAATACTAATTGAATATACCACACCATAAATTAGTATAAATACATTATATAATGACTAAAACAGACATCTTCAATTTTAATCATATTGATAAGAATATCAGCCAGGAAAAAGTATCTGAAATAAAAGCGTTGTATAAATTTTATCATAAACGATTTTGGTGCTATAAGAAGGCTTTCAAATATTTCAAGAGATTGAATTTAGCTATGAATTTATTTCCAATTATTTGTTTATAAAATAGGCTCAGAAATTTTTTTCAAAAGTGTCTTATTTCGTTACAGTCAAATGAACACCGCGCCATATAGTGGGAACATTTCACATTGAATGAATGACAGCGCTTCATGGTTGCGCACTGTTCTTGTCAAAAACAGAGCTAAATTTAGTTTGCCAAGAAGTTGAAAGTCGTCTCTAAAAGTTTTTACAGCCTTCCTACCGCCAAAAATGAACCGTAATACATGTGAATCGGCGTGTCAAGACGGAGAATCAAAGAAAGGGCTGAAACTAGAGCTTATTTCACTTTGTGTTTAACTGTTTTTCTGTACAATTCCAACGGTGGCATCGGCTCCGGCACTGTACTTCATTGTCACCTGGCAGTTGTGAAAGTGGTTCAAAGAAGAGCTTTTGGGCTGTGGTCACCCAGGACACGCTTCTGCCACAGTTGTTCTTCGTCTTCAAAGGTGAGCGCTTTTGTTGCATTTGGCCTTTTCCCGAAGCCCTGTTCACAAAGTCCTCTTGCTTTTCCTTCAAAAACTTGTCTGCATTTCACAAAATCTCGATCCTCGTTATGCAATGTTTGATCTCGTTTTCCCTGAGATGTCTATCTAGGGCCGACAGCATAACTCGTAGGCTGTCAGGCTCATATTCAGAGCCATCGTTTTTTCACACTTCAGCAAAGAAAACAGCGAGAGTCGCATCCAATTCTTGGGCTTCATACTTCAAAATGTCGTCTTCTCGGCCCTTGCTGTTAGCCCACGTTTTCCACACATTGACCCACGTATTTGTGGTTTTTGTCATATTTTTGTTTTTCGCTTTTTTAGCCAGTTCAATTTCGTCACTCGAAACTTCAGGAAATCTGTCCACCATTTTTTGGAAAAGACAAAAAAATGTAAACACGTTGCTTGGTAGTCATAGCAACCGTGTTATACCACTGCGTCATTGCTGAAATACTTTGAAATACCACTATTACGTCAGAATAGTTCTGTCATCAGCCAATCAAATTTCCCAAATTTCTGAGCCTATATTATAATAGGAGTAATTAGTGGTAGTGGTTTATTGATTAAGACATACAGCGAAATTAGAAACTATAAAAGAAAAATAGAAATGTCTAAATTTGCATACACAACATATGAAAAAGTATTAGTTGATTTACGGTCTTGTTTAAGAGGAAATCAATTTAACCATACCGCATTTATAAATGAAATGAGGCTGATTGATGAAATAATCATTGATCTTTGTCCTCTTGCTGATAAATTTGAGAAACAGTATGATAAAAAATTCGTGTAAACCTTCAAGTAAACTTTACTAACAAACTTCATTCAATAACTCATTTATAGGGAAACCCCCTTTGCATGACGTATGACTTCCTGTTTTTCTGAGAATCATGCAACAGGTCACCTTTTAATAATTTTGTTAATATCATTCTTTATTAATTTATAAACTTGTTTCCACCATTGTTCATAAAATTTAAATGTCTTCTTTGATTTTGAAAGTGGTATAAATTCATATTCCATTCCCAAAATTTTGAATATCCGCATCAAAACATGTTTAATACTAATCATCCGTTTACGGTTCTTATTAACTTTTGGTAACACGTTGTTTATTAATGCAAATATCTTATATATTTTGTCACGGTCTTGAAAACTCAATTGAATTTCTTTATTATATTCATTTATGGTATTTTCGATTTGATATTTTCTTACATACACACTCTTCGTCCTTATTCTATACATATTCTCATGAAAGTCAACATATGGACTAACTAAATCCTGACTATGAACAGTACCACAACTTAACAAACATTCATTCCATTGTCATTAAACATATCTTTTTTATCACAACATGATTCAACAACTTCCGTATTTCTACCAACATCTGCTAATCGTTGGTCACAAAAGGGACAGGTCAACTCTCCCATATTCTCAAATTCATCATGAATTTCCAAATTACAATTCATTCTATACTATTATGAGATTATATTTTTATGTGACTGTCACTAAAATCCAAAGAAGTCATTACGTCACGGCACAGCTGTGCCGGTCTCAAAAACGAAGCAAAACTTACTTTAAAGTATAAATGTATGACGTCACGGCACAGCTGTGCCGGCCTACCGAAATAATTCAGTGCTTCAATGTTCACGTTTATTTCTACCGAACGATGTGATGTCACGGCACAGCTGTGCCGGCCTACATACAAGTGCCACAAGCACAGTCTATTTCATAACCTGTGTCACGTCTCTTCCAAATCCATATCATCGAACAAATCAGATAAACCAGTTTCACTCTCAGCCATTTTAAGATTAAACTAAATCATAAACTTCTAGATCTCTTTACCAAACACTACAAGACAGCCATATGACGATCATATGACCTAGAATACAATAGAACAAAAAATAGTCAGCAGGGAAAGTCCCATGACATCATCAACTTCCTATTTTTCTAAGAATCAAATACTTTCTGTGTTTCCGAGAATTGTGTCACGCAAAGGATTCTATTAAGGTCGGCACACACGATGCGACTAGTCCCTGCAACTAGCCACAGGGACCAGTCGCAGGGACTAGTCGCACCGTGTGAACTTGTAAGTAGTCCCTGCGACTAGTCGCAGGGACTAACTTTAAAAAAGTAGCAAAAACTGGGGGCAAACGCTATCTTCGTTTCACTCTGCAGCTTTGTTAAGAAACCAAAATTATTAAAATAGCAAGGTAGCATTGAAATAAATCAGCTTATTATAACCGCAGGTAGTTCAGCAAAATTATTCAGTACTTGAATTGTTTATGATTCAGTTTGGATAGAAGCGAGAAATAACGCACTGCTACCAATTATTTTAGATGTTGCCAATACAGAAATAAAACGGGACGAAAATTCGATCAAGATCTTCAGTACTCATGTAAATTATTTCAAAACTGGTTTTTAATCCCGGAGAGGAAACATTCCTGAAGTCACGCAATCGCTTCTGTACATTGTGATTTTGGCGGGAAAATACGGCGGGAAAAATCTATTTACCAAGCGTTTGAAAGATGGCGTGTAGAGCTAAGAGGAAAAAGATGTTATTGCTTATGATGATGATGTTAGACGAGGAGATGCCAGTCACTTATGAAAGAAAAATGTGGGCTCGACAGTGGCTACTACGACGAGGAGAGAGAGGTGCGTTTAATACGCTTTTTCAGGAACTAGCCGTCGAAGATAGGGCTGGATTCAATGAGTATATGAGGATGCCATATCCAAAATTTGTCGCTTTGGCTGATCTGATTGGGCCATATATTAAGAAGCAAGATGCTTGTATGAAAATCTCCATACCTGCAAGCGAGAGGCTGGCCCTAACCATAGGTTTTCTGGCGACCGGGGAGACTTTTCAATCGCTTTCCTTTCAGTTCCGCATTGGAAAGGCAACTGTTAGTGGAATTGTCACGGAGGTGTGTGATGCAATTTATGCTGTGCTTGGAAAAGATTTCCTTCAGACACCCAAGCAAACTGAAAAATGGGCTGAAATTGCAGAACTGTTCAACTCAAGATGGAACATACCGAACAACATTGGGGCCAACGATGGAAAACGTATTCTTATACAGAAACCTTCTCATGCAGGGTCACACTACCATGACTACAAAGGAAACGAAAGCATCATTGCCCTTGTGGTTTCGGGGCCCGATTATGAATGTTTGTACGTTGATGTGGGCACCAATGGAAGAAACCCAGATAGACATGCCTGGGGCAGAAGCCCTCTTAAACATGCACTAGATGATTCAGACAATCCATTAAGTATTCCACCTCCACGTCCACTTCCTGGCCGAACAAATCCAGTTCTTTTTGTTCTCACAGGGGATGAGGCATTTGGGTTATCTAAGTACATGCTGAAACCCTACCCTAGTAGGAACCTCACTGTAGAACAGAGAATTACCAACTATCGCATTTCAAGGGGAAGACGAATTTCCGAAAATATTTTGGGAATTCTGGGGAACAGGTGGCGTTGCTTCAGAGTCCCTTTTTTGTTAGCTCCATTTAAAGTAAAGGGAATAACCCTAGCTGCACTTACCCTTCACAACTGGCTAAGAGCGGATGCCAGCAGTCGTAACATTTATAGTCCACCAACCCTTATTGACAGGGAGGATCCCGAGACGGCAGAGGTTATTCCTGACTCATGGAGGGAAGATATCCCAACAGATTCTTTCCTTAATTTACAACCTTCAACGGCAAGGAATTCTTCTAATGAAGCTAAAAATATGCGTGAAGAATTCACTCAGTGGTTTAATAATGAAGGTGATGTGTCATGGCAAAGGCATATGTGTGGGCTATAAACCTTTTACATGGGTAATTGGAAGGCCATGCTAATCACAGGGAGTCCCATATCAAGTGTTTTACCAATCATTTTGATCACTTGTTCATGTTTGCCACCCCCCTCCCCCCCCCAACCCCCCAAGAGAAACCTAAAGACAAGCAACCCCTTTACTTAAGAGGACATGTTAATTTACTTGTGGGACATGCTTATTGTTTTGTTTTGGTTGCTGTGTATTATTGAGTATAGCCCATCATGTTGTGTTTAAATCAATGAGGTAACAGAAATAACATACTCAGTTATTCAAATGTGTAGCTATTCAAATCTCGGCATTATAAGCAAGGTTTTAAAACACCAAAGAAAGCTTGTGTAGGCTGCACGATCAACAATGCACTAATAAATCATTGCAGTTTGCAGGGACGAAAACCAGTTGAAACAATGCAGTGTTTACTTTTAGATGTAACTTCACAATAAGTACAATAAAATAACACTTGTTGAAACAAGTTGTTAGTATTTCTTCTTACCAGCAGGTTTTTATGACATGAACAGGATGAAATAAATCCTTGAAAAGGTCAAAAGACCAATATTAAATATTCATAACAACACATTTAAACTGATTAACAATGAAATGGAGGACATGATGGCAATTGAATCTACCATTACGTCTACAAATCCATCTTTGCCATAAGATGGCTGATGCCATAAAATTCCACCCTCAACTCCAACGTTTGGCAAACTTTGTTGTTTCAGCAACCACTCTGGAAATTTATTAATAACTGATTTACATAGTCATCTGAAAACCATTTGTCAGGGGAGCCAGTCCATATTATTCAAACTTATCCAAATAACAACGCAAGGTGATTCCCAAACATTTGTACTTGATTATATCAATATATCAATTAGAAAAACACTGGGCTTTGTAAGCACCCATATTTAAACACAACTACCTTTGTCATTGAGCATGACATATCGAGACAAGACCCTAACTTTGTATCTCTGGTATTTAATTAGTAATACTCCATGGGTGCAAAGGAATGCATTTGCTGCATGGTTTCATGAGGAGCAGGGATGTTCTGCTGATAAATTTGATTTGCTTCACTTGAACTATAAGAACTAATACTTGGGGCTGGGCTGTATCTACCATGTGTACTAAATCGAGTTGCAGCACCAATGGCAACCTCCATTTCATCACTCTCTTCTATCTGAAATAATATATCCCCTATGCACTTCTTTGCCCTGCGAAATTTCCTTGGATTTAATTTTGACAAGGTTATACGCACATAATTTGCAAATGCTGCAACTTCACTATTTTCGACTGAATTAGTTTGTCCCTGAGGCATTTCAGGTTGTCTCATTGCCACCACAGCCTCAGAAAACAATTCTAGTTTTCTATCCTCACGACTGTCTTTTTGCTGCTGTTTAGAGGCCTTCTTAACTTTGGGTTTTGAAGGCTCACTTATGGAACTGACAGTGTCATCTGTGTCATCACAGATCACAGTCACATACTTGAGTTGTTCATAAAATTCCCACGATGGTGTGTAAATTTCTGCTGTTCCAGCTCCAGATGGTTTCACAGATGCCTTGGAATACTCTTGTTTAAATCTTTTCAGCACCTCTTTCCACTTTTTCTTGATGTCTTCAACATCATACTTGTCCTCCGGTTCTTTCCCAAGTAGATCATACAGCAAATCTTTATTGCTATTCTGGTGGTACTCGGCATTGTTGTGATTCCACAAGCACTCATTTTCTTGGAGGAAGGCTATGAGAATCTTTAAGACAAAAATACATACATGTATCTTGGGTCTAACACCATAATTTTGACTCATTCATAGTGCTATGTTTGAATTAACTTGACAATTGACTATAATAGTTTATTGAAAGTGATCCATTTTCTCCTGTTTTGAAATAATTGAAGAGGTGTGTGGAATAAGGCCTCAAGTGACTTTTGATGTAATGTGCAATTCTCTTATGGAAGACAAGGAAATTTGCAAGGAGAATCTAGCATTTTATCAGAGTCACTTGGAGCTTTTATCCAGGCACCCCTTCGATTATTGATCAATCCCAAGTTGGGGGAGGAATTCTTAAATAGCTAGGGTTAGTAAGAGGTTGGGGATCATTATAGTAGCTGGGCACAGACCCTTATATAAAAACAGTTCTAAAATTTAAGATACAACACCCTATATAATACATCCCATGGAAATGACCGTATGTAACTGGTGCTCATTACATAAGTGACTTCAATACGCCGTTTGTAAGACTGCTTAAATACGCCGGTTGTAACTATATCGTTGCAAGCCGACTTCTTAAATCTGGCGTTAACGGCTTTAAGAGACGTGGAAACGCCAGTTTTCGGAGTCCTTATAAACGCTGGTAAAACGCCGTTTCTAAGAGTCCTTAAAACGCCGTTTGTAAGAGCACTTAAAACGCCGGTTGTAAGAGTCCTGAAAATGCCGGTTGTAAAAGTCCTTAAAACGCCGGGTGTCCTTAAAAAAGCCGTTTGTAAGAGTCCTTAAAACGCCGTTTGTAAAAGTCCTAAAAACGCCGGTTGTAAGAGTCCTGAAAACGGCGTTTGTAAAAGTCCTTAAAACGCCGGTTGTAAGAGTCCTGAAAACGGCGTTTGTAAAAGTCCTTAAAACGCCGGTTGTAAGAGTTCTTAAAACGCCGGTTGTAAAAGTCCTTAAAACGCCGTTTCTAAGAGTCCTTAAAACGCCGGTTGTAAAAGTCCTCAAAACGCCGGTTGTAAGAGTCCTCAAAACGCCGGTTGTAAGAGTCCTTAAAACGCCAGGTGTAAGAATTCTCGTTTCTAAGAGTCCTTAAAACGCCGGTTGTAAGAGTCCTTAAAACGCCGTTTGTAAAAGTCCTTAAAACGCCGGTTGTAAGAGTTCTTAAAACGCCGGTTGTAAAAGTCCTTAAAACGCCGTTTCTAAGAGTCCTTAAAACGCCGTTTGTAAGAGTACTTAAAACGCCGGTTGTAAAAGTCCTTAAAACGCCGGTTGTAAGAGTCCTTAAAACGACAGGTGTAAGAATTCTTAAAACGCCGTTTCTAAGAGTCCTTAAAACGCCGGTTGTAAAAGTTCTTAAAACGCCGGTTGTAAGAGTCCTTAAAACGCCAGGTGTAAGAATTCTTAAAACGCTGTTTCTAAGAGTCCTTAAAACGCCGGTTGTAAGAGTCCTTAAAACGCCGTTTGTAAAAGTCCTTAAAACGCCGGGTGTAAAAGTCCTTAAAACGCCGGTTGTAAGAGTTCTTAAAACTCCGTTTCTAAGAGTCCTTAAAACGCCGGTTGTAAGAGTCCTTAAAACGCCGGTTGTAAAAGATCTTAAAATGCCGGTTGTAAGAGTCCTTAAAACGCCGGTTGTAAAAGATCTTAAAATGCCGGTTGTAAGAGTCCTTAAAACGCCGTTTGTAGGAGTCATTGTAAACGCCAGTTTTAAGACAGCTTAAAAAAGCTGTTTGTAAGACTGCTTAAAATGCCTTTTGTAAGACTCTTTGAAATCATTAGAAACGCCGCGCCGTTTCAAAGACTTTTTCAGAACGCCTAAACGCCGTTTTGACTCTTTAAAATCAAAGTTTGTAATTGGAGAAAGTGCTTCATAAGAACTGAATGGGTAACGCGCCTGACTGGGATGAAAGCACTAAACATTGGTCTAAAATCAAACACGTAAACTATGGGAAATGAACTTAGTGCCTATTGAAATACTGAACCGCGAATTCGTTATGATTTGAGGAGGAAACGGTGGTTGGGGGAGGGGGGGGGGGGAGGGGGGAGGTGGAGAAGGTAGGAATGAAGTGAAGGTAAGCGCCAAGCCTGTAACTAAAATACCGCCTGCCCCAAATGTGTGTTTTTCTTAGAGCGACAATGTTAGGTTATCTGAGAATGCAGTTTTCCTACTCCAACGCCTATGAACTGGTTGTCTCCATTCGGGGATCACTTGAAACTTTATACCTTGAATACCATAATGATTATGAAATTTTCAGTTAGACTATCCTGGCCGATTCGCCAACAAGAATTCTGGAACCTTTGCTTCTATTAACGACACACGAACACTTGAACAATTTGAACACTTTAATTACTTTGTTTTACATGTATCCTTTCCACAGAGCTTTTGTTCCTAGGAAAAGATGATGACCCAAAAAGGACAGGGCACTAATTTTAGGCAAAAGTTATCAGCAAAACCAAAATACACTCTTTTTTTTATAAGAATGTATATTTTCATGCCGAATTTAGGCTGAAAATATTCTTGTGTAGTTAAATAACTTCCTTCAGAATTTTATTAATACGACCAACTGTCATGGATATCTTTTGTACCTTTTATCCGAATTGCCGATATGTCGATCATATGTCTGGTACTAGTTTTCATCCTTTTGTTAGCTAGTTTTGTTAGAAAAAGGAAAGAATTTACCATACTTTTCAATGGTATAATAAAGCTCATTTAAAATATTGTGTAATTTTATTGTATTTTTCATCAACACACAAAAAAATGTTCTTAACAAAATCTCAGCCTTGGATATATTCTTCACTTATTCTTAAAATTTCGCCAAGTTCGGCCTCAATATTCTTTAAAAAAAAAGAGTGTAGCGACATGTTTTTCACAGCATCAAGACGTCCTCAAAGTCACCTGAAATAAATGTTACAAAAACAGAGATTTCAAATCAGTAAGTCATTTTTTTTTCACCTATTTACTGGGAGGCAGGCAAGTTACAAGAATTTGATTCAGTGATAAATAAAATTCTTACCGTTTCACTGTCGTCGTCTTTACTGTCATCGCCATCATGACGCGGGCGTTTAGAAGCCTCTGGGTCCCTCTGAATAGTGAAATAAAGCACAATGTATCAACTATTGGCTTAGATATTGTATAATTTTAAGGTTAATATTAAATTCATTAATTGTTTCTCATATTTGCAGTTTTAACATTCTTACCTCCATTTCCAACCTTTCAAGTCGTCTTTTTCGCACCTAAGGGAAATAACAACAAAGTCAATAATTGCATCTGTATCATGTCTTTCTGACATGCACATGCGACGCATGCAGTGATCTACCACTCTCAAACGATTATAATTATTATTATTGTTCAAACGAACTGTCATCATTACCAACGATAACGAAGAAAATTCTCCCAAAATTCCCTACTTGTTAGTGCACCGTGCGTCACATTAAATACTGTAATCACCGTGGCATCAATAGCGTCGCGCACAAATGACGTCAGTACTCATGTTTGTCTGAGTTTATAATTTATTCTTGTTTATTCTTGCATTTCTGACAATAGAAATTCCTTATTAGGAATCCCCTGAGAGTCACTTTTGGTTTGTTTGTTTGAGTTTTAGTTCTATAAATAGTAATTGTGTGCTTCGCTATTATGTTTACTCAAGTCAGACTCAAACTATCAAAAATTTCAACGTAAGCGATTAATAAAATGAAATAATAACTAAAATAGCTGATAATTTAACGGCCCTGTCAAAATGCGTTTAGATCATGCTGCAGATATTTTTGTTTTCATAAGTATGTATTTATTTTCAAAAGCACTTTTACATATGAACAGACAAATAGCCCATGTTGTACGTGCCTGACAACACGTTTTCCGATTGAAATCCAATGCAATCAGTTGGTTGCGATCTGCGGTTTAAACAGGCTTCAAAAGCATTACCTCTTCACTGTCTACCACCGTCTCGTCAAGACTTTCAGCATTATCATTAGAACCGTCCTACAAAACAAAACATCAACAAAACATGTTAATATGCAATTTGTATTGTCAGTTGTTTTAAAAATAACGTGCTAACCCGAATGATTAAAATGCTCTTTCAGTCCAAGATATGAAACAGAGAGATAGCATAATTTTCTGTGACACCCGCTTAACATGGATGTCTCGTAAAAAGGAATTAATTTTGTATGCCCTGATAAAGATAACTTAAAACTACAGTATGTTCGGATCAAGGTTCTTATAACGCCTTCGAATGAAGTTTCTTAAAACGCCGTTCAATGAAGTTATTTAGTTTCTTAAAACGCCGTTGGATCAAGTTTCTTAAAACGCCGTTGGATCAAGTTTCTTAAAACGCCGTTGGATCAAGTTTCTTAAAACGTCGTTAGATCAAGTTTCTTAAAACGCCGTTGGATCTAACCTGCGATCAGGCGCTCTTTTTTTCGGAGCTTTTTTTCGCCAAGTCACGGGAGGGCACGGGGAGGGAAAAAAGAACGCCTGATACAATCTTTCAACGAACCGTCTGCCGCCCCCAAATTAAAAAATCTGTCAACAGATTGTCAACAACGACTTCATCTAATTGTTCCGTGCTTCCATAAACAATGTTGTAATTGCCTGCCTCAATTCCTTTATTGATTTAAACGGACTCTCCGATCGTGGCAGCACTGATTCCGCAATCCGTGCTTTGCAGGTTAGCAAATCATTTCTTCCGAATGCATTCGAAGCGAGCGGACTGACAACAATAACCGAGGCTTTTGAAGCACTTGAAAGGCGATACATATTTTCCAACACTTTTGGAATCAACTGATAGATTGCGCTCTTGCCAAATCCCGTCGAAAAAACGGCTAAACGTCTTGACCCAAATAAATGATTCTTCTTATACACTCTTTTTGTTCTTCCTTCAAAGATCTGTGATTAAAATCTCATGGGAATTCATTTGCTCTCGATGACCCACGCGACAGCCGCCAAAACAAACTAGTGTCTGAGCTTGCTTCAGACCGAAAATTGGATATTTTTAAAAGCCAGGTAACCAATCAGTATGCGGCCCATTGTTTTTACGTCCAATCAGAAAAAAAGGGAAATTTTGCCATTTTGGCAGACGTTTCGTTAAAAGATTGTATCAGGCGTTCTTTTTTCTCTCCCTTGCGCCCTCCGACTTAGCACACTCACGCTCCGAAAAAAAAGCGCCTGATCGCAGGTTACGTTGGATCAAGTTTCTTAAAACGCCGTTGGATCAAGTTTCTTAAAACGCCGTTAGATCAAGTTTCTTAAAACCCCGTTAAATCAAGTTTCTTAAAACGCCGTTAAATCAAGTTTCTTAAAACGCCGTTAGATCAAGTTTCTTAAAACGCTAAAGGCTCTCTCCAAGCGTTATTTCGTATCATATCATGGATACTCAAAGGCCAGCATAACGAGATATAAGGCGCGTGTATTGTGATCTCCCATGGGAGAATAGGTAGTATAGGTAGTGTAGGTAGAATACACAATGAACAATTGAACAATTGTAGGCCTTAAACCACAACTGTATACTTTTGACAAGTATACAGGGCAAGCTATAATTAGCTCGCAAAACTCTTCAACCAATTAAGGAACTCAAATTTGCCCTTCATAATTATTGGCCCAAATGGGCATGTGCGGTTTGAGAGGTTAACTGACACATACACTCTACTTACCTTTTCATTTGCCCTTTTTTGTCTTTCTACGCATTCCTGAAATAAAGATAAAGTCATACGTTCTTATTTTCTCTCCAAATCTTTCTCTTTATTATTCATTTAGAGTGGCGTCCGCCTGAATATTGAAGTCCGTGACATAAAAGCTCAGTTAATATGGTTCTTATATTATTACGGTTGTATCTGAGAGACTGGAACGGCTTACATGTGGTAGATATAAGAGAGTTTAGCAAAGTGAGAGCCAGCCTCTAGGCGATGCCACCAGGCTGCGTGTCATAAAATATTTCTATACTTTTTTTTCAAATAAATGGGGTGCGTGAAATAGGGCCCTAAGTGGCTTTTGGGCCATCATCAAATTCTCCCTGTGTTTCACAAGGGAATACAAGGCATTTTGGAAGGAGAGTCTGGCAGTTAATCAGAAGTCACTTAGGGCTTTTTCCAGGCACCCAGTCAATTGATGCCCTTGTTAAAGGCATGTGAACTTGTTATTTTGCCTTTAATTTGCCCACTGTTCGTAGAGGGTATAGTCTCAGTAAAACAAGATTATTACTTTTGTAATGGGCCTGAATGTCCACCTAACAGGGATACATGTAACCATTTTGCTAGAGTTGACTGTACATTGCTGTCGGACAGAGAAAACTTTTGTTTATTTGTGCTCACCGATTGCTTTAACTGGCGGTCTTGCTCTTCACGAATCTCCCTGTCATGACAAAGAAATAATGCTCCTTTAGGTTGTAACTTTTCTGCATGTACTTATTTTACAACATTATGCACTGATGACAACATGTAATGGACCAATACAAATGGACATGTTTTGCACAATATCGGGAGCCTAAGAGAGTGCAGGGGAATACAGTGGTTGATGGCAATTAATTTGCAGCTCTACTGTACTATTAATCCAGTCCCATATAGCTGCTTTACCAAATTTTGGCATGCTTCACAAACATGTTAATTCTTTTCAGAGGTTGCAATGACTGTGGAATAATTTTATGTGACAGGATTTAATTAATTGAAAATTCTTGGTTTAAATCAGTGTGCAGCATTAAAGAAATACATGTGTATGGTTGGTTTAATGTATTACCTTTGTGCGTCCACAGCCTGTGCAGCCTGGCATGCTTCTTGAACTGCCCTTCCAAGATCCTGTGAAATTTCATGTCCTGCGAAACACAAGTTGGCAAGAAAGTGTTGTATCGTGTTTAAGTTTAGTTCTGCTATCAAACTGTTACAACTGAATTGTATTAACTTCTGATTTGCACCCACCTTCCATAACATTGCTGACAATGAATCTGGCTGAGGACATTGTGGGCTGCAGGAGTCTAACCTCCAGGTCAGGCATGCCCAACATGTTTCTTTGTTTTCCACAAGCTATTAAGAGCAAAAATATAAAATTTTACCACAATTGCCGCTAAACTCGCAATCTGATTGGTCGACGTGAATGGTAAATGAGAGTCCAGACAATGATGCTAACATCACGTGCGCTTGAAAACAACCAATCAGATTGCGAGAAAGTTATAGACAATGCTTGCTCTTTCTTTGCTGTCACGTTTTGTAACAAGACTTCGATTTTTCCTTGTATTTTTTTCTAAATATTGTTGTAAAAAACAAATTTACACCGGTTTTCCGTGGTGTGGACTCTTATTTGCCACAATTTACGTCATCACATGGTCAAAATTTGTTGCTGACTCACTCGGCTGCGCCTCGTGAGTCCACAACATTTTGACCATGTGATGACGTAAATCGTGGTAAATAAGAGTCCACACCACGGAAAACCGGTGTAAATTTGTTAATTTTACAATGGGGACTACTTTCATTTAATAACTTTTTCATTCATTTCTTCTTTGTTTTGTCTATATTATCTATTTCTTCTTTCCAAAATCATCATTATTATTATTGCGGACACAAATAGTTCCAACACACCTCCTCTAATTGCAATAAATTTCAGCATAATGTACACTTTATACCTTGCTGATCAAACTCTGATCCCATTAAAGCCACATGTACGTAGCAACTCAGCAATTTTTCTACAAGTTGTTTATTTGTCATCAGAGTTCTGCAGGTCAATAGGAAATGATGTCATAGTTACTTATTTATTAAATAGAAAACAGTTGTATTTTTAACATCCAATGGTTACACATTCCTGTTATTCCTCCCCCTTCAAAGTTACAGTAACCTTTTGTTCTGTCCATTTCTAACAACTACATTTGTATGAATTTTTACCCATTCACAAAATGTAAACATTACTTCTCTTAAAATTATCACTGACCTTAATTGCTCCGCAGACCTGTTTGTAAGTCGATATCTAATCAAGCATACTGGAACAGTGTCCCAGTGGCTCTGTAGACGCATCTGTTAATCAATATTAATTTTTATTAAAAACAATTCATTCATAAAGTGCTTGCATTCCTGTTGGATGTTAGCCCAATTTCATCAAGAACTGCACTTTGTATATACATGTTAACATTTATGTATTTTTTAGCTTTAATTCAAGCACTACACTTAGCTTATGATATAGCCTGCACTAGTAGTGGGAGTGAAGTATTCTATTTGAACCGACATGTGTGATTTGGTACTTGAAGTGTTGTAGCTGCCAGCTGACAAATTGAGTGGTTTTTTTTTTAATATTAAGTTAAGTAAAATAAAGCAACTGACTTACACAGCCAGACTGTTGTAAAGAATACACTGCACTGTATGTGATTAAATTTGCCTATGAGGTCCCATGTTGTCCAACAGACAAACGTTCTCTGGTCATTACCTGCTCTGCTGTGAGGCACAAGAGAAGTAGTGGTTGATGTATACGGTTGGCCCTCAAGAAGGTTTCAAGAACACGAACATCAAAGGAAGGACCACTTCTTTCATCTACCAAAAAAGTCACAATAATGTCAATATTTTTAATTTGTTCATCTGTTACAAATTAAAGCTTTTACTGTTTTCTACTCACTAACATTTGTATGATTGTATGATTGTCAAAGAGGATGTATGCAAAATTTGAACGATACAGTTTTAGAAATAGCATGCATGTGATTTGGGAATGCTTGTTGGAACACAATTTATTCTTTCGACAAGCAAGCGTTCATGAACATAACTACTTGACAAGTGGTTGTGTGTACATTGTATTATTGTTTCTAGAGAAAATGAATACATTTGTACCAAAAGTAACTTACCAATTTCCGCTGCTGTGAGGAGATCAGGAACTTCTTCTATGTCTCCCACTAATAACAGACAAAAACAAAAAAAGGTTTTCATTTGCTTATTATAGTTAACTGATGTAATGTGCAGTAACACAACATGAGGGTTTGTAAGAAAGAAATGCAAGTGTCAATTTAATCCCAGGATCTTCTACTTTTGAAGCCTTTTGCAAACTTTTGTTTGTCCCATGTAAAATCATGTGTTCAATATAATAGTTGGTTTCTGTGCCTGTACGAATGAAGCTACAGTGTATTTTGAACTTACAATATTGTATAACTGACTCAATAGCAATAATTTTTATAGCATAATATAGTCACCTTCTGTAGCATCCTTCTCCCATGATGGGCTGTCATTTTCCTGGCAACGGATTCTTATCATGGGAACTTTCACAATTTTATCTACAGATTGCAAAACCATGATACACTATACACTGTATATTATTTGTTGTATGAAGTGACTTTTTTTATAAAGTTTTTATGTCAGCTTTTATCTGTATTGTGAAAATTAAATTTTTCAGATAAAAATTGTTGAGTCACTTGGGCTACTAATGACACAGGTAGAGCAGAATAATTGAGCCCTGTGTAGCTGTAGGTATCATAAATTAGAGCATCAGAATTGAAGAATGCAATCTTTTAATTTGATCAAACATGTAAAGAAATTCACAGAACCCAGTACATTTCTTGCTCTATACTGTCTTAAATGATATAATTTTTTAAGTCTACAATAAACAACTACTTACCATGTGACCTTTTTGAAAGCCTTTCCACAGTGAACACGCTGGAGCCTTGACATCAAATAGAAAAGAAAGTTAGAGATTAACACCAATTTGGGGTAATGCCTCATTGCAAGAATGTTGCAGGAATGTTCTTGTTCATTCAATTATTTTACACTCTTTATTGGACTAGAGCAGATTAATACCAGATAAAATTGTTATCTGTAGGAGTGCTAATTCACTTTTTGTTTACTTTGTACAATGTACATACTCGCCTGAGAAAAAAAAATGCATTTGATCCGATGATAAACAAAGTCCATTGGAATTATAGTTGGTAGAAATTTGAAAAGTGAGTCCCAAAGTGGACTTAACAAGTTCTAAGCTTTTCTAAAGTCCACACCCTATGCCTCTGCGTCTGCTTATAAATACTTCAAGACCTACCTAATCAAATAAATTGACGTCATGGAATTTAAAATTCTGCCCGACAAACTGTGGATATGATTTATTAGTCCAATGATTATTTCTAAGCGAAATGTGATGAAAAACTTGTTATACATATGTACCTGCCAAGAGTTGACTTGCAATTGGGGATGATTGCAGACGTGGTAGCGGGCTTTCTTCGTCATCACTAATGTCAACTAAAAGGATAAAAAAAAGCATGGTGACAAGCTTAGGCTGTTATGTCACTTCTTATTATAAGGGCTTGTGTTGCTATGAGGTATTTATTTCCGTTTTAATTGTGTTTTCTTTTGTATTGAGTCGAATGAATATTGTTGTGAAATCGTATAAAAACCTCGTGAACGGATGCAGCAATAAGAAAAGAAAAGGCATCTATGAACTCGTTAATTGGACGAATGCTCGGTTTAAAGCTAGTAAAGTCGATTTGCATTCGGGGATTTTTAACTCCACATCAGCGAGGCGAAACAACAAACGAGGTTGGTCACTTTCCTTACAATATCCCGCGCGATTTATGTACGGAATTGATAATACTGGTGTTCGACTTCTCAATTTCAGTCGTCACAGCGGTACATTATATCGGTATAATGTACTTTAAAAGTCGTCGTATCAGAAGATGGTACTCCTGCCAATAGATCTTTGGACAAAATTATCAATGTAAAATGTGCCAGAAAAAAAAAACAGACCAATAACAATGATATTGCGTATGCTCATTTCCTTTTCAGGTATCTGGTGCCTTCGCATTGTTCGGCTTGCCCAAAAGTGGCCGAGCAGTGCGAGGTCAATGGCTGCGGCCAACAAATCAGAAGAGAAGGAAAACACAGCCATCTAAAGGATAATTTGCAGCGCCATTTTGACCTTGTGACAAGGGAAAAAGGGAAAATCTTGTGGAAAACAAAAATGGTAAGCAGAGCAAATTTCCAACCATAACTTAACGTGCTTTGAAAACCCCTTAAAATGCATCTCATTGCCAGCGACACATTCGAGCGTTATCTCACCAACTTCTCGTTTAATTTCTTCTGTAACAAGATAACTTAACTGGGCTGGCAAAGACTTCTCATACTGATAGGGAGCTACTTTCCGTAAGCGACGGGTATCGTTTCTAAAAAGTGTATTGTGGATAAACACTTATTGAGGTTCGACGGTATGTATCTGCTGCCAAGATTTATTGTCCACTAAAAAGTAACAAAAAAGAAACGAAAAACACGGACACTCAAACCAATACAATACAAATGCCAAATCAACCTAAATTAAACATTTACGCAAACTCATACTAGCAAAACATGAGGAAAGCATGCGAACAAGAAGTAATTATTCTAGGCAAAAAAATACAAAATTTGCATGTTGTGCTTTTCTAATTGCAGGGATCGTTGAGTGTAGCACCAGAACGATCGATGAGAGACATCGTTATAATGAATTGAGTTTTGCAACCAGCGACAGGGCCATTAGCATCACCATACTTCGAAAAGTTTGAGAGAAAATGGCGACTATTCCTTGATGGAGGAATCCTACGCCTAAAGTACGTCCAAGGCCTAGATGACATCGCGATCGTAGCGAGGCAAGTATTAGCTAAGGCCTTTGCCTTGCCAAGCTAGTGTGATTATCATAAATGGAAAACAATAGGCTCGACTACCAGCCGCTGTTCGGGAAACGAGCCCGAGCTCCTGTTCTTCTCAGGGAGGCTCAGAGACCGGACGCGAGATAGCAGCGGAAATCGAGCCTAAGAAAACAATAGATGCAATGTATGGCCTTGTCGGCCTCTCTTTAGGTGGACAAGCTTTTTAGAATTATACTCATCTTTTAAAGACCAAAACAAAAGGGATGGAGGTTGACGTGGGGTGTGGGGGGCGTATCGTAACATTCTTCCAACTTGCTGATTGGATGGCAGGCGGCGTTCGATAAATTAAAAAGCCTTTGCAAAGTCCTTTGCAATGGCCTAGAAGGAACAAAATGGATCTTGGGCCATGGAGCTGGCTCAAACTCTGCTTCCCTGATCATTATTCGAGCAGTTTGCAAAGAAATTTTTGAATTTCATGTTAAATTTCACAAGTACCTTATTACATGAAATTTTCGCGACACGTTGATTTCGCGATTTTGAGGTTCGCATATTTCGCGACACCTAAATTTCGCGATTTTGCGAAAACTTTGCATTTTAAGTCACTTTAATTTCGCGTTTTTGAGTGAGATACTCTTTATCTTTTTGCCAATATTATTTAACATGTCCCTGAATTTGATCAAACAACAATGTCCAAATAAACGGAAACGCAACTGATTATGAAAACAGTAACAAGAAAGATGTTCTCACAGTGTAGTGACTGTAGTAACGATGAAGAGGACCAGAACACTACCACATAATAGTTCAAAATGATTGTTATAAACGTGCGTAATGGTAATAAAGTCGCTTTTTAAATTATTGACATAATGTGCGTCACTTAATTTTCGCGTCATGTTATTTTCGGGACATTTCATTTTCGCGTCACTTAAATTTTTAAAGCGCGAAATTCGCGAAATTAACGTGTCGCGAAAATTTCATGCAATAAGGTATATATAAATGAAAAGTTATAGAACAATAACAAATGACCCTTTTTTCTTTGTCAACAGCTTTCTCTTAAAGACCCACGATGGCAAGATAGAAGCATTTAGAGGTGTTGCCGAGTTTCGTGCTATTAAAAGAAGGGGAGTATGTACAGATCGATACACAGTGCAGCGGTACACCTCCGCAGTCCATCACCGCCAAAATACAAAAAACAGAGCCTGCATATAAGTAGAGTGATGTCACAAAACCCGTGAAACAAATTTAACAGTCATTGGCTAAAAGACAAAACTAAAAAAACTAAAAAACAGCAAAGAATGGAATTAGTGTCAAACCACTCTAAACTAAACAGGTTTTAATTATTGTTGTGCAAGAAAATTACGTTAATCGGCGATATACCATCGAATTGTTTTTAGTATAGTTAAATAAGTTAGCTTTTTCAATGCATGTTTATTATTTGACCTTCTACGTTTCGAATGATTGTGCTCGAGTTTTTTAATTACAGTTATAAATAAATATAAATAATCATATCTAAGACGTGTCACGTGACCTATGGGAAAGGTTATTATACTTAAAAATGTTAAGGACTGTGATACCTTTCAATGAACCAAATTTCGTAGTCCGTTAACTAACAAGAAAAGGAGGCGTTTATAAAGTGGTTTTCATTCGATTAAAGTATTTCGCGCTAGGTTACATTTAGCATAACTACTTTCTACGATTGGTAAAAAGAGTAGAAATGCACTGTTCACTCCAGCAAACGGGCGTTTTTTGAGGGGTTCCGCTTTGTACATTGTATTGTGTAATTGTTACAGTGGAGTTGGTTTAAGGACACTCAATTGAAAACCGCTTTAGATAACATGGGATGTCGTTTACGATTGTTTACTTATATATTTCGTAAAGCTTTTAGTCGCCATCACATTTAAAAATTGGCGATGTATCACCAGATGTATATTCATATGAGGACAGGGAACTTAGAAAATTTAGTTTGACGTTAAAATTATTGGCACTATATAGTCATCGTATTTTATGGCAACAATAAATAATAAATAATAATGAGACATTTAATATTGTATTGTTTTGATTTTATTAGAAAAATACAACTTTCTAGTGGCATACAACATGGCGTTTTAAGGGCTCCTATACAACCGGCGTTTTAGGAACTTTACGACCGGCGTTTTAAGGACTCTTACAACCAGCGTTTTAAGGACTTTCACAAACGGCGTTTTAAGGACTCTTACAAACGGCGTTTTAAGGACTTTTACAAACGGCGTTTTAAGATCTCTTAGAAACAGCGTTTTAAGGACACCCGGCGTTTTAAGATTACACCAGGCGTTTTAAGGACTTTTACAACCGGCGTTTTAAGGACTCTTACAAACGGCGTTTTAAGATCTCTTAGAAACGGCGTTTTGGACTCTTAGAAACGGCGTTTTAAGGACTCTTACAAACGGCGTTTTTAAGGACACCCGGCGTTTTAAGGACTTTTACAACCGGCGTTTTAAGGACTCTTACAAACAACCGGCGTTTTAAGGACTCTTACAAACAACCGGCGTTTTAAGGACTCTTACAAACAACCGGCGTTTTAAGGACTCTTACAAACGGCGTTTTAAGGACTTTTACACCCGGCGTTTTAAGGACTCTTACAACCGGCGTTTTAAGGACTCTTAGAAACGGCGTTTTAAGAATTCTTACACCTGGCGTTTTAAGTACTCTTACAACCGGCATTTTAAGATCTTTTACAACCGACGTTTTAAGGACTCTTACAAACGGCATTTTAAGATCTTTTACAACCGGCGTTTTAAGGACTCTTACAAACGGCGTTTTAAGGACTCTTACAAACGGCGTTTTAAGGACTTTTACAAACGGCGTTTTAAGGACTCTTACAAACTGCGTTTTAAGGACTTTTACAAACGGCGTTTTACGGACACTTACAAACGGCGTTTTAAGGACCCTTACAAACGGCATTTTAAGATCTTTTACAACCGGCGTTTTAAGGACTCTTACAAACGGCGTTTTAAGGACTCTTACAAACGGCATTTTAAGGACTCTTACAAACGGCGTTTTACGGACTCTTACAAACGGCGTTTTACGGACTCTTACAAACGGCGTTTTAAGGACTCTTACAAACGGCATTTTAAGATCTTTTACAACTGGCGTTTTAACTTACAAACGGCGTTTTAAGGACTCTTACAAACGGCGTTTTAAGGACTTTTACAAACGGCGTTTTACGGACTCTTACAAACGGCGTTTTAAGGACTTTTTGAAACTTCACTTCAAGTAGCTTATGTAGTGAGGGTACGTTACATAGGGTCATTTCTATGGGATGTATTATATAGGGTGTTGTATCTTAAATTTTAGAACTGTTTTTATATAAGGGTCTATGCCCAGCTACTGATAATGATCCGAGGTTGGTGGGTTGTTATCGGATGTGCTTGGGGCATGCAGGCTTTTGGCAGGAGACTTAGGTCACTCTAAATCTGTCAGTTATCATGTTCGCTGGATTTTCTTTCTCTTTTGTAACTTTTGCATGAGAAAGTTTATCATGTGTTGTATATATATTGTATACTGGCCAGTTGTGCCCTTTCCTTGGGGCCTTGTGCTGGTGCATTAAGTGAGGAATACATTTCCACATGGTTTTTCCTATCTGGCGTAGCACTGTTTTTATTCCCTTCAAACAACAGATGTAACTTCCAAAGTTCTATAATAGGATACATTGTACATCTGATGACGGACTGACAATAAACTTACACATGGAATGTCTTGTGTTTATTAGTTTAGTCAGAATAGTAAGATTGATACGCTTACCTATATCTTGGTTACTCCACTGTATTTCACTTTCCGTTTCCTCTGCATTCAGACTTTCTCTCAAAAACGATAAATCCGACCAATATGTCCACTTGATATTTTGTTGCTCAGCAGGCGACTTCTTCATGTACCTTTGAAAACAGCTTTTTATACCATGCCAACGTTTCTTGATGTCATTCAGGCTTCGAGGAGGGCTTGATTTCTCAAACTTTGCGACTAGGGGAGATAGTACTTTGTTGGTTTTGCTTTTGTTACTGTTGTCTTTATGATTTTTGTCCCACAGTTGTCGATTTTTTTGTATCAAATTCAATCAGCATTCTGGTGGAAGTGACACTCCAAGCATTGTCTTCCTCCACGTGTTCCGCCATCTTGAAACAGAGTCCGTAAGGAATTGTGGGAGCATGTGATACCGATTTGTGATTGGTTTATTTTAATTTGGTCGCAGGGACTAGTCCCACGAACGGTTCACACGGAGTGTTACGTGGGACTAGTTGCAGGGACTTGTCCCAAAAATTCAAACCAGTTTGAATTCGTGGGACTAGTCGCAGCGACTAAATTTTGGTCCCTGCAACTAGATTTTGTGGCAAAAATGGCCAGTTCACACGATGCGACTAGTCGCAGGGACTAGTCGCATTGTGTGTGCCGACCTTTATGTGGAATCACGCAATGAAATACACACTTTGTTTTTTATAAAATATAGTATTATTTGATTTTGCCATTTAATATTTCCATTATAGAATCCCATTTTCGATTCCCATTTTTGATTCCCATTTTTGATTTCCGTTTTTGATTCCCATTTTTTTTATCCTAGGTTTTGATCCTAGGTTTTGATTCTAGGTTTTGATTCTAGGTTTTGGTTCCAGACCTAGGTCCTAGGTTTTGATCCTAGGTATTGGTTCCAATAATTATACAGAAGGCGTTTGGTATAAATCCCAAACATCATAGACGAGGGCAGTCCATTGTCGCTCCGCTCCTCCTCCCACCAAGAACTGCCCTGGGATTTTTAACGCTCCTCCATCCCCTGCTCGCCTCTGGCTGTGCTGCCGAGGAGCTAAATCCCTGCTTACGCTTGCCCCCATCATAGGACCCCATTTTTGATTCCCATATTTGATTCCCATATTTGAATAATATGTAGATTTCCAAAAATTTGGTACCATCATGGAATCCATGTATCATGTTTTAAAACTCTATATATGATGTTTATTTTCCAGCGTACCGCAAAAATAAACATAATCTATAGAGTTCCAAAACATCACCCATGTCAATCAAAATTTGGGAACCATTATGGAATCCAAAAATTGGTTCCGGCATATGGGTTTCCCAATGTTTGGGTCCAGCATATGGTATTCCAATGTTTGATCCCAGCATATGGAATTCCAAAACTTGGTTCCAGCATATGGTATTCCCAATGTTTGGGTCCAGCATATGGTATTCCAATGTTTGATCCCAGCATTTTATCACAACAACGGGGAAGTAGCATAGTAGTTGGATGGAATGATCACATTTTTTTCAAACTGTGCTCGCACCCCCAACTACTATACTACTTAAAACAAAGACAAGAAGACTACAACAAAAAAGTGAAACTCTCCAGACCTAAAGTCGCCCAATTTCATGTTGATGATTATGTAAAAATAAAGATTGATAAGGTTGATAAGACACCTCTGCATCCAAATACATTACTTGGAAAAATAACTTCAATTGAGCCTGCGAATGGTTATGCCCAAGTAGTAACACAATTTGGAATAACAGACACCCAAATCTCACCTAGTCGTCTTCATAAGAGTTAAAACACAGAAATAGCATTGGATTACTCCAAACACATCACATTCTCCTCTACTTGCAATCTCGCAATCAATCAATAATTACTCGTGGCGAAGCACACGAGTTGTAAATCCGGCTTTGACTTTTCCTGTTTTTTTTTTTCCTGTTACATTAGCGCATGCAAATTTATGCACGCATATTTAAGTCTATATCGACGACTATATGGCCTTCGCCATGAAATGCATACCGTAAAATCTCTGCGTGTGTTGACTCGAGAAGCAAGATAAAGAACTACTGCGTATAAATGCACACTTTTAAGACAATTCAAGGCATTCATGGATGGATAGGACCGTTTGATATTGTGTTCGCCGCTTATTCCTGTGGGATTTTTGCTCTAGCAAGTTCTGTGTTTTATATATTAAACTTGCCATTTGCTTAGCGATCGAGCTCCGGGTCGAGCTTAAGTGTCAGCTGCTGAATCTAGTGAATGCAGTGTTGTGTTTTTGTGAAAGCATGATGAACGGGTTATCGGCAAGGGTGTTTAAATAAAATTCACTCTTTCACTCACTCGCTCCTTCCATCAGCTGTAAACTTAGTGAGCAAATGCTTTGTTACGAACACGTTTCGTAACAGGAATTCAACGTGAATCCAACGATAACAATAATTGATTTGATGTAAACGAATATACACAACAGATGTTTCGCATTTGGAGTTTTTAATGCAACGTTAAAATCGATCTAAAAGGATTTTGCAACCTAAACACGCGTTCTGATGCGTATCTAGGTTAAAGCAATAAAATTTAGTCCGTAGGTAGTATGTGCTCTTGGACAGGGCAGTGATTGAGTTTGTGGCTTAGTCCCGGACAGCCCAAGTTCGAATCTCCATAAAGTCCTCTTTATATTTTTCCTTTTTTCTTTTTTCGAACCGGACATTATGAAAGTGATGTACTTTTTTTTCCGTTCGTCAAAAATCCTTATGTTTAATTAAAAAATATATATATATCGAACTGTGTCAGTGTGAAAACGTAAGCTTACGGCAATATTGCGTATCGCGTTACACGTTATGCATTAGCATTTCTTCTTCTCGGGTTGGCTCTTAGGAGCCTTTGATTAGACATTTTTAAGCTTATGTTTCTCTGTAAAAGCACTCAAATCACTTGGGAATCAATGCTGCAATGAGTTAAAGGCGCCACGAATTCAAGCTGTGTACAGCTTCTTGTTTCCTATGTACTTTGAAGAGATACACTTGAACATTTAGTGCTTAACCCTAATCACTGAACTCAGCATAATTATACCCTAGGTTAAAAAATTAAACCTATGTTAAAAATTCCAAACTAGTTAAAAAAAATTATAACCTAGTTTTAAAAAAATCGACCTGAAACTAAAATTTACCTGCAACATATCACAACAATTTGCTTGATTTATTGATGGGACATTTTGTACCTCAATAGTCAGTTTTCCACCTTGATACCAATTTACTACCTTGATATGAATTTTCTACCTTGATATCATTTTTCTACCGTGATGTGCCATTTTCTACCTTGATGCGACATTTTCTACCTTGATATCATTTTCCTACCTTGATGCGACATTTACTACCTTGATATCATATTACGCTACCTTGGTGAAATTTTGTACCTTGATATCATAACTCTACCTTGATGGCTTTTTCCATTTTGATAGAGCGTTTACTCTTGATGACATTTTGTACCTTGATAATAAATTACTGCCGTGATACACGATTTCTACCCTGATATTCTTACTTTACTGCATTGAGACACGATTTCTACCTCAATGTTACTTTACTGCCGTGATAGACGAATTACTGCCGTTATACACGAATTAATTCTATCTTGATGTCACATTACTACTGTGATACACAATTTCTACCTTGATGTTACTTTGCGGCCGTGATAGACTATTTCCTATCTTAATGTTACATTACTGTCGTGATACACAACTGATTTTATACAGACGATTTTGAGATCGGGATGGCCAGCCTAAGGCCCGATTTATATGGAGAAACGTTGCCCCAGGTATCAGACACAACCCTCCACCCCCCGAGACAACTTTGATGAGTGTTTAAATGAGAATGTTGATGCTGGGCTCAGAAAGACTGTATCTTCTCGAACACAATTGGCTGAAATTCACATAGCCAATAGAGAAACAAGTTTTTCGATCCTCCATACGAGTATGAATTAGAAAGGGAACACCCCTTTTTCGAGACTGATACTGAGAACTCATCTCTATCAGTCCCTCCATTTAATCGGTAACTGAAGAGATCCACAAGATTAGGATCGAAACCGCGGTCTTGCCTGACCATTTGCCATTCAACAAAATGTCGCAAAACATACTAACGTCAGATGGGCTACTAACTGCCCCTGGCCAAAGCAATGCCAAAGAAGCATCTGAGAGCATGGAAACCATAAGAGAAAGCGCTGACTGACGAGGACGCTCTTCTTGGCCTTCCTGATTATGAAGACACCCCTCTGCAACAGCCTAGATGCAAACATCAGAACAGAATGGAACAACCATCCAAAGACATCACCAGAAAACCAACGATGGAGAACGTGAGAAAATGGAGCCACAGCCAATCCGCCGAAGAGAAAATCACCCAAGCAGAAAAGGCGATAAAGGCCATTAAGAGACACACTGACAGAGGAACTTGCCCAGAAACCATACAATATAGGGCGAGGGCCAAAAGAAGAGCGGATAACAACTTTAAAAAAGACAACATGAATCCCTCGATGCACTGACAAGCTTTCACCACCGTGAGATAGATCGCTACAAGAGCGAGATCAATAAAAGCAAAGAAATCAAGATTTCTGCTCCTGAAGCACTAAACTCTGCTAAGAATAACAAACCAGCACGCTTGGCACCAGCTGTAAACACATTAGTATCGATTGAGAGCATTAAAGAAATTGCTGTAAATATCCAGGCGAGCATCGCCAATTTCAGCAAAATGATGGAAAAACTTGCAGACATCGAGAAAAAAAAGTGGAAATTATTAACATGTATTCTGACTCCAATCAAACAAATGTGGCCTCAAACAGGGGATCAAAAACCAACCTAGCAAATATGAAGCACAGAGAGCGCAAAAAGATCAAACGCCAAAAGCGATTACAAATACAAATTAATAGAGGCAAACAAAAAGCACATCAAAAACCTCTCAAACAAAGAAATTATGAATGACCAGATCAATTTACTGGCAAAAGGGCTAACATTTATCCCAACACCCGTGACAAAACAAACACAAATAAGACAAACGAAGGATGCGCCTAATGTACATATTTCACGGGAAGATCAATGAACCTCACCCTTTCCATGTCAAATCTACATGGAAACCACTTATACAAAAATCAGTTGCCCTTGAAAGCTATCTAGATGAGGTTAAGAGTCAACTCGCAGATGTGAAACTCACAAAGCCCAAGAATAATACACGGATCGCGAATCCCAGATTGCGCGTTGCATCATGGGTACGTTCAAAGGTCATTCGGGCATGAAATCATTCTTTCCTAAGTGTTTGCACTTGAGATCCTCTGCGCTAGCGCGATAATATTCTATTTCATTCTTCGAAAGTGAGTTCCTTTGCCCTGTAACTTTGATCAAGGTCTTACGGAGGATAGTTGGCGCTTTTCTGGATCGTTTTACGGTAAGAATATTCTTTTTATTATTGATAAATATAAGCTTACATATTCATTTGTGTTGTCGAAGGCGAAGTGTTCAAAAGTTATGTGTACGCCAGTTAAAAGTTCTCAATTTTTAACAAAACTCAAGTTTTCAACGCTGGACTATATTGCATTAGAAGTCAATGTTCTAAAATTGAAGGCCTTCTCAAAAATGTATGAGCGTTTTCATACATTTGATTTGTTGAATTTTGCAATGTCTGTGTCGTCTGATAGTGACATTATCTCACTAAATGACTAATCACAAGCATACAGCCTTCACTCTTCAGGTTTGTTACTTATAAATAATACTAACAGAAACTTTTCATATTTTGTATGAAATAGTTTGAATATGGTTGGTCACAGGAATTGTGCTGTCATTGGATGTGCAAATAGTGGTGCTGTGTTAAAAAGATGGATGAAGAAAGTATGTCCAATCCATAAGTGTAACCAGGGAGCAGGTTGTTGTAACTGTCCTCATCCTTTCACCTTGTTTACATTCCCAACAACACTGAGGGATAATGAGCAAAGGAAAAGATGGATTAAGGCTGTTAACCGAAAAGAAGTAAATGGAAAAAATTTGGGAACCAAATAATGATGCTAGAGTGTGTTCAAAGCATTTTCCTGATGGCCGTCCAACAGTTGAAAATCCTGATCCTTGCATTGAACTTGGTTATACGCCACTTGCAAAGCCCAAGAAAGCAAGGAAATTGCCTTTAGTGAGATTACTAGAGGAATCTCCTGTCCCTATCAAGAAAACAAGAGCAGAACCTGAGCAGAATTGCACTCCTCCATTAACTGATAATGACAAAGTTAATGTTATACAAGTAGATGATGAGCACAGTGTATATGATATTCAGTCAGAAATGTCAGAAGCTCAAGAGGAAACATTTACAAATTTTGATTGCCAAAACGAAACATGCCTGAAAAATTTAAGTGAAAAAGACAAAGAGATAAGGGAACTCAAGCAATCAATTAAGAAACTTAAGAAAGATGTTAGGATGTGGAAATCAAAGTTTCAAAGTAAGGGTAGGGAGCAGTTCAGCTACAACTCTTTAAATTCTGACAAGAAAATAAAAACTTTTACAGGGATCCCTAACAAAGCTGCTTTTGTTGCGTTATACAAGCTGCTGGAAAAAAAGGCACCAAAACTTACTTACTGGCATGGTCCCAGTAAACTATCGACAAAAAGAAAATTTTCCTCTACACCCAAAAAGTCAGGACCTCGCAGAGCATTGTCACAAAAAGATGAATTTGTTTTGACTTTGATGAAATTGAGACTTGGATCCATAAATGCTGATTTGGCTGATCGCTTTAGAATTTCTGAAACCACTGTTAGCAAGATTCTTAACACATGGGTGCGGTTTTTGGCCAAAGAATTGAAATGCCTAATATATAATCCGCGGAAAGAAATTGCGATGCAGCACCTGCCTAAAAAATTCCAAAGCATCAGATACAGAAATGTCAGGCATATCATCGATTGCACTGAGATGTTCATCGAAACGCCAAAAGACCCAAGGATAAAGGCGGCTACTTGGTCAGATTACAAACACCACCAAACGCTGAAAGTTCTTGTTTCAATAATGCCCTGTGGTGCATTTAATTTTGTTTCAGAAGGATGGGGTGGACGAACTTCAGATGTGGCTATCACACGGGAATCGGGATTTTACAACCTTTTGGAACATGGTGATGAAGTGATGGCTGACAAGGGTTTTACCATCGCAGAAGATTTGCTCATCAGACACACTCGTCTGCACATTCCTCCTGGAAAACGAGGGCAAGAGCAAATGGGAAAGAAAGCAGTGGAGAAAACTAAAGAAATTGCCAATTTGAGGATTTTTGTTGAGCAGGCTATACGAAGATTAAAAACATTTCGTATACTGAAAAATGAAATACCAATTTCACTTTTGGACAAATTTGATGACTTTGTTATAATTTGTGCAGCTTTATGCAACCTTTATCCAAAGCTAAGTACATAAATTAAAACATTTTTGCACAGGTTACAGATATATTAAGAAGTTGCCGTTGCATGCATATATTAAGAGACCAATTAGGAGTCCAACATTTAACAGATTGAGTGAATAATTTATGCAAATTATTTTGTCTGGAACTCAAAATTGGTTGTTTAATTCATGTGTGCAAAGGGGCTATAGCTTGCCCATAACTCCTAATACAAAATACAGTATTTAACCACAGGCTTACCATTCTCTGTTTGTGTGGTGTCCTGTGCATTTGCAGGGCTCCCGGCAAGAACGTCCTAAGTGACTTTCTGTCAATTTTATAGAAAAATTCATTGCCTGACGAGTGAATTCCACGTTAAATTTCACGCGAAAAACCGATATCGCCCTCATCGCTTCGCGATTCGGGCGATATCGGTTTTTCAAGTGAAATTTAACGTGGAATTCACGAGTCAGGCAATGAATTTTTCTTGAATCGCATAAGTGAAAGAAAACACGCAGGGCTTTTTTTTCTTTGTGTATCTGTCACTCTGTTTCTTCCGCGCGAAAAAAAGCCATTTCAAAACCACCTGTCAAGAGCCAGCGAATAGAAAACAGGCTAAAATTCAACACAGTCAGCAACTTTATTTTTTGAACCTCGTGATGTGACATCAACGCCGTTTTGTAGACAGCAAAAGTTGTATTTTTCAAAGCGTTTTTTACTGTCAATTAACACTTTTTTACGAAGAAACAGAAATACAAAATCTGGGAAAAATGACAATCGCAATTGTAATATATTTCATTCAAACACATTGGCTTCGTAAAAAAAAGAATGGCACTGAATGAACGTGGAAGAAAACTTCAAACAATTCGATTACTTCAAAGAATATCACTCGTAAGTACTTTTAAAACTGCTTTACAATCAGCGAAATCTGATAATTTTCAAATGTTGAATTTCATGTTCTTCATTCAAAAGAAAGAACTTTAAATTCAAGCTTGAACTTCAGTCAACTGTACGTGTCATCATGTTCGATTACAGAGAGCGACTGCTTTGCGGGTTAACGTTTGACTGGAAGTTGATGGAAATATTCACAGGAGAATTATTGAAAGTTACTCCAGTAAACAACCCAGCCACTGCTCCTGCCATACAACGACTGGTACAGGTGTCGACAGCAGCTGCTGTGTTACTTGTGGTGGCTGGTTGAATCTGAGCAGAGCTGTCAACAAAAACCTCTTGCAAAACGTGCCTGGCGTCGCTGTTGTTGTTTGCGGTGAAACCAGCCAACTTATTTGACATCTTTCGTTGTTTATCCAGAGGATTATGGCTGTAACTGGAAATGGATTCTGAATTGGCATGGCCTGTCAGCTCTGAAATTTCTAGAGGGTCGAAGTCATCGCGTAAGGTTTGGATAACTGTCTTACGGCCACTTGAATTTGTGAACTTGCCATCCAGGGAGGCAAGAGAGGCAATACTCTTCATTTGCTTCGCCAGTGTATTTCTACCCACTGGAGCCATCTTATACCAGACACTGGACTTTGGATTGTCCACTGGAGTGAGGAAAAAGTTGTCAGGAACTCCGTCACCTTTGGGACGATGGCCAACATACTCAATAAACGCTCGGTAAGGGTCTCGCTCTCCACCGTTTGTTTTCCAGATTTTATTGTTGTACTTTCTCACTCGTTTCCTCGCAGTTCCTCCGTCTCCCTGGCGGTTCTTTGTTTGGCGTTCCTTGTACTCGATGTACTGTTCAGTGACATTAAAGTCTCTCATCTGGCAGTCATGTTGCTCTTTAAAGCCTCGCATCCCCAGGTGGGTGACATTATTCCACCAAACAAGATGGAGTAAAGCTCGAGGATTTTGTAAACCAATCGCTCCTGACGACCACATCTTCTCAATTTCTTCCACTTCAACTGGCTGAGCTGCATTTGGCTTGTTCCCTAGGCCTTTCTTCTTCAAATCTTTTTTCTTGATGGAAAGCATGCTGGCAACTTCTTCAAACTCAATACCTGAAGATTTTTCGATGTCGAAGTTGTCCGGTGCTGGTGGACATGGCCGCTCGAGAAAATATCTTCGTAAACCGTTTCGGTAAGTTTGTAGAGTACCCGGCTCGTATTCTTTTCCTTTGTTTTCTTTTGTTGTTTGTCGTATTTCCAAAAAGAAATGCTTTAGGAGCTTCGGTGCTTCTTGCTTAGAAATAGTGTTGAGGTATAGCTCGTTGCCATGTTTTTCTTGGTACCATGATTTTAAGCGGCGTACGGATGTGTTTGTACTCTTCTTGGTGTTTTCTGATACCATACTTTCTTTAAAGGCGTCAATTTCGGCGTCAGTGTACGTAACGACAGTAGCAGATGCTTCGGCAACTGTAGGTTGAGTTTCTTCGTTAACTACGACCTCTTCAATTGATTCCGCCGACATTTTCTTCGTTTCTTGTTTTTGCTGGCGGTTTCTTGTACTCCGGAGCGTGAGCGGTTTTTTCAGTCTTTCTAAAAAGTCTAATTTCAGGTCAAAACTTGGAAGCTCTTCTGTGGTAAATTCGTTAATTTTCAATGACTTGCTGTCTGACATTTGTGCAGAGTATATAGCTTACTTTAGTGCATATTTGTTTCCATAAGTAGAAACAAAACAAAGAAATTTGCTCGCGACTCACGTCATGCAATATCACTTTTCGCTTATGCAATTCCACGCTAAATACCCTCTCTTCGTTAGCCAATCAGAATTCGAGTTTTCTTTTACTTATGCGATTCTATTGTAAATGTGGTGTTTTTGGCGTAAAAAAGCGCGTATTGTTCAAAATGATGACAGATTCATGGTCAAATAATTGAACCCGATCCAACAAGAGCAAAAAAGTCCACTTTTTGAAGGAAAATTTTTTTTGGCCTTGGACACCCTGGATAACCTTTCAGACACCCTTCATAAACTTTTCAGAATATTTTTTTGTTCTCTTGAAAATGAACAAATTTCTGACCAGCGAGTGCTTTTTGAGGTCTAGAATTTAAGATTTGTGACAAAATTTGTCCAGAAAGTCACTTAGGTCATTCTTGCCCGAAGCCTTCATTTGTAATGCCATATTGGTTTATCAAACTAGCTTTACTAAAGAGGGAATTCTAGGGCTCTTAAAACCGATAAAAATGAAATAAAACTTGTGAAAATCATTGTCAGGTTGTTTAACTTTGTTTTTCTGTGTTTATTTTGGCAATTTGGGGCTCGCAAAAGCGGTATTTCTAATGTATTTTCAATATACAGCTCGACTCGATCAAGAGTAGAAGGGGTTCAGAGCCACCTTAAATTTTCGAACATTTAAGGTGGCTTTAAACCCCTTTCCTTAGAATTTTTTTCAACTTTGCAAAAAATCGTATCTCAATATGCTAATTAGGATTCCTTAATAAAAAATAGGGGTAACCAAGCTTGTTTTTTAGTTATAAGCACTTAAAGCTAAAATTAAGGGTTTCTTTAACTGGCTATACTGTTACTATGGTAGCCTGTTACATCATGAAAGAGAACAAACCTGTTCACCAATGATTGGGCATTTGTTTGATACCATTATTGTATCACCAACTTATAAATAGTGGTAGTATTGATCCATCACAATGTAAGTACTGGAAATTGTTGTGAGCCAACCTTAAATACCATTGATAACAGTGCTGCACAACTGCACATTTCCAGTATTCTTATTAGTATTGTAGTACAGTATTCATGCTTTACAACATTACTGTTTTACAATTATTGTTAATTTGTCAACCCGGTAGCCTGGTCATCTTGATCTCTCAAGAGTCTGTGTTTCAGGTTGGCATGTACAAGTCCTTCTGCTAAGTAATTCTTAAAAAAATATACCAAATTATTTAATAACTTACACCAATAATCATTATCAAAATATATCCGTTCCATGAAATACCCTGCATGTGTATATACAAAAAAATCACAATATTTCCTCTTGGCTAATGCAATTTCACCCTGAACTTGGGCAAAATAAGCATGATTTTGTTTAAGTTTTGTTATGCTACCATTTACATGTAAATAACTCAAATTTTCTGCTGATGGAGATTCCTGGGCAATTGAGTAGGGACACTTAAATTCCGCAACTCCTTGTCCACGACATGAGCACTCAACCAGCAAATCTGGAGATGCCCCTAAAAATGGGTTGTTCTGATCAATAAATAATCCACATTCCCTATATGTAAACTGCTGGTGCTTAGATTTCATCAGGGACAAATATTGGTTTCTTGCAACAGGCTCAAAGGAACGGCCATGTTTCAGTGCAGGTAAGTCAGGATTGTTGCCACCATATCCCATCAATTTTTTGACGAGGGGTTCCATGTTATGTTCATTTGACGGTTTATCTTTTATGGAGTTCACTCTTGTGAAGACAGAGTAGAAATTTGATGCTGTTATTCTACCTTTGCGATTGCACATCCACACACTGTTTCCTGACTGAACCACTGTCATATGTTCAATTTTCACCACATCCTCTTCTGTAACAGCTGTCATTTTAGTTAGAAACTCTTTCGTGGTACTACAAGCAGCTGCTAATACGATTATCTCATTATCACTTGGTGGAGGTGATGTCGATGATGGCAGAGGTGATGTTGGAATGTCACTTCTTGTTGTTGCTGGTTCTACTTTCTTGAAGAAGGAAGTAAAGCATCCATTTGGTATTATGTGGTTTAATTCATCAAATAAATGTTGACGACTGTTGCAAAGAGCCTTCTTTGTCTCAGATGGACTTGCAGTCAAATCAGGGCAAGGGTCAAACAGTTTGCGTTTAGCAGCAGGTGTTGATGGAGCTAGTGAAAAAATAAATAATGGAACTTAGATGTGTATTCTATGGTTCCAGAAAATATATATGCCCATCCCAGGAAGGCAAATCAACTGGTACCCCCTACCTCATGGATTTTCCTAAATGGCAAGCGGCATTATATTGACCTGTGAACCCTCCTGGGGGTCATGGATATTTTCTAGAACTACATATTGTTGCTACTCAATTAACCATGTAAAACTCAAAAAGTAGCATATAAACTTGTAACTGTATATGTTGTGGCTGAAATTTTTTTTAGAAAAACCAGTTTTAAGAATATTAAAACCAATTAAAAATTTGAACCACAACATATATACTCAAGTGAGTTTGGGAGAATTTGAAAGTACTTGTGTAAACCCTCGCCTATGGCTTGTGTTCACATAAACTTTAAAATTCTCCCAGACTGCCTTTCGTGTTTGCATGTACAGCTGTAATACGTATTTATTTATTTATTTTATCTATTTGTTTTTTCAAGTTTCAAATTTTATACTACAACGGTAACTACAAAGGACAAAAAATAACGAAAATTTGAAGACAGTCTATAAATAGAATTCAAGATTTCATAACCTACCTTTGTTAAATTTAGCTGCCTTAAACATCATGTCTTTTGCACGTAATGGTTCAATTGTAGTCTTTTTGGCTGGTACAGTCCAGGAACAGAGCCTGGAGGTACAAGCAGGGTTGGTGTATCCTGCTCGAACTGCTGCCTCGATCCTGAAGAACATTGCAGTTATATGGGCACATGAACCACCAAGTCTATAATTATGTAGGTAGGAAAAACAACACTACATGTAAATACTTTTTGTTTTCAACTATATTGTAATTATTATTAATTAAGTTAAAATAAGTCTTGCTTGGTGATGTAATAGTAAATAACAACATAAGCTTTATACATTTACTTTATATAATATATAACGCTTACTATGTTTCTTACCCTGCAGTACATGAACAGTAAGCACTGTGGATATCTCCACTCACTTTCTCAGCACAAATCCACACTTTATGAGCCACATTATTTATTTTCATTGATGGCGTACATTGAGCTTTCAGAAAGCAAAATTTTGACTTTTCATCAATAAAGTTGATGTGGATCGTACAACCGATACGCTTTTCCCTCTTTGTACTCGTTTAAAAGACGTTTTTGCAATGGAATGTCATTCCCAGGATGGTCTTTCATGATGTACATTGTAATGTCACTGAGGAATATTGGCGGCCACTGTTCCATTCCATGTAATTCGCCTATCCAACCATCTTTTATCGTTGATGGATCAGGTAAATCTCCTTCGGCAGTTGTTGTTAACAGACTCCTTTGTTCGAGTTTTGTTTGAAGCACTAGTTCAGCCGCTTCTAAACACTCCGGTACATTTTGCTCAACTGCAGCAAATACACGAGCAATTAGCTCTTCTTTTCTCCCTGTTACTTTCAGTCCTCGCTTTCTGAGGTGTCTTCAGTGCGTCTACCTTCCACATCGAAATCGAGTCATAGGTCATGTCCTCCTCCATGACGCTCTCACGCTCGGTCGCTTTTCTTCTTTTAATACCAAACTAAATGCTACTTACAAAAGTAAACGATCCAGAAAAGCGCCAACTATCCTCCGTAAGACCTTGATCAAAGTTACAGGGCAAAGGAACTCACTTTCGAAGAATGAAATAGAATATTATCGCGCTAGCGCAGAGGATCTCAAGTGTAAACACTAGGAAAGAATGATTTCATGCCCGAATGACCTTTGAACGTACCCATGATGCAACGCGCAATCTGGGATTCGCGATCCGTGTATTTGAACGTGACAGAGAGATAAACCTCAAAAAGGCCGATAAAAGAACAACTGTAGTCATGAACACACAAGATAAAATTAAAGAAGGCCAAATCCAACTAGACAACAACGACCACTACAGGCCTCTTGCAGCACCCATGGTTGTCGAGACTAAACAGAAAAGTTGACAACTTATTAACGAACTCTACCACGATAATCACAGACGAAATGACTAAAAAATGGCTTTGTGAAACACCAAATCCACTTCGTATTCCAGAATTCTACACCCTCACTAAGATACATAAACCAACTACGGTCGGTAGACCAATAATATCAGGGTACGAAGGCCCGACAGAAATTATTATTTGTTGACAAACTGCTTCAGCTAGTAGTACAAAAAACAAAGAACAAAAAACTGTATTAGTATAGTTAAACTAGACTTGCCACGGGAGTGAAGTTGACATAAAAACAAATGCGCATCATTTGTAATAACAGCCATGCATATGGTTCATGTTTGCCTGGTCAGCAGATACCATCCTGACACATGTATTATGGCGAGCTACCATGGCGAAACGTGATGGAAATCAGTGTTTTGATTCAAGTATTTACCCATACTCAAGCAGATTGACGCTTCCAGGCTTCCTCAATGCACTCTCAGTGATAAGCATGGATGAAATTTGAATGAATGACGAGCGCCTGAATGTGGAAAAGACCGCAAGTACAAATGAAAGCATACACCAAGATGGCAGTCACTGATTTCAGTTCAAGGCAGTAAGCTCTGAATTAACATTATACGCATTATGTCGTGTTTTTGATGCTTTATTGTCAGATTAATAATTACAGATGAAGACTCTTGTAAACTTACTTCTCGAGCAAAATTAGCAGTCATTGAACGAAGCAGTATTTTGCAGGATTTTGTGTGCATCAAGGACAGTTAATAGCCACTTTGAAGGCTATCAACAATTTCAATACTGCTGTATACTGATGTATAAAGTAAAGTCGCACACGAGCCAGATGGCCCACACGGCCGGAGCTTAACCCGCTTTCTGTAGCATGAAGCAATTAGGAATATTGCTACTCCCCCCTGGATGGGATGCTAGTCCATTGCAGGGTTACCCCCAGCATTTTGTCGCCGGTACCCATTTATACACCTGGGTGGGGAGAGACAGTGTGGAGTAAAGTTTCTTGTCTAAGGGAACAACACGACGACAGAGACCAGGCTTCGAACCACCGACCTTCAGGTTGAAAGTCCGACGTGCTAACCACTAGACCACCGTATCTCCACTAATATATACTGATGTATATATTATTTTGATATTTTAATGCTAAAATTTTGTCCCGTACTTCGTGAACCAAACCTACCTCAGTTCCACCGGAAAGAAAGAGCTGTTGGCCAAACTTCTATGATCTATGTCATCCACACACATAATACTATCATTGCACAAAGAATCGCCGGAATCCAAGATTTTAATTTTCATAGCTTCTTTTACGGTTGGTCGGTTTACTGTGACAGATGCACTTAATGTTTAACTACTTGGAACAACGATATAGAAACTTTTATAACGTTGTAATAATAACTGGACTTGTACCTGTCAAACAACAGTAGAATTTAGATCTGCATCAAATTTTAAGTGTTCTGAGAAGTTGCCAAAGTTAGGGAAATTTTGCATTTTTCAGACTAAAAAATATCAAATTTGGTCCTCCAGGGGACCCACCTGTAAATTGCAGAAGAAAACATTTTGAGACCAAACGAAATGTATTTTTATAGTTACTAGACAAAGTGTAATTCACATGCAAGAATTGAAGAAAATCTGTTTCATGACCAATTTTGGTTATGAGGATCTTAGGAGACAGCCACTTAAGATCTCAGCTGAGAATCAATGTAAAATAAGCCAGTATGCTGATGACACTACATTAATCCTCAATGGTACTAAATCCTCTATAGAAAGATCTTTTTTCCTGTTAGATAGTTTCGCCGAATTATCAGGCTTAAAAGTTAATTAGGAGAAAACCAAGGCTCTCTGGATAGGATCTTTTAAAAACCAGACAGATAAAATCGCTATACAACAAAATATAAAATGGGCTTTTTGGAAGCTTAAAGCACATGGAGTATGGTTCTCAACGTGTGGGGAGGAAGCTATTGCACTAAATGATAAGGAAAAGAAAGAAAAAATCGCTAAAATCCTAAGTTGCTGGCAGCTCAGAAGATTAACCTTGTTAGGAAAAATAACAGTCATTAAAAGTTTAGCCGCCGCTCAACTTGTATATATTATGTCACCTCCACCTTCCTCACAATCCTACTTGAAATATATAAATCAAATTTTTTACAATTTTCTTTGGGATAAAAAAGGGGATAAAATTAAAAGAAGCGAAATGATAAATGATTACGAAAATGGTGGATTAAAGATGCTTGACATCCAAAGTTTCAACTGCACTTTAAAAGCTAAGTGGGTACAGAAATACCTCGACGACAACAATCACGGTAAATGGAAGCTGTTTTTTGATTACTTTCTAGGACGTCATGAAAGTAAACTACTTCTGACTGGTATTATAAAGCAAGCCGATGTAGCAACTTCGACCATTCAGGATACCTTCACAAATGAAATAGTTAAAATCTGTTCAAGATTAAAACATTTTGAAAAGATCCCCATTTGGTATAACTCCCTTATAAGGATCCCAAACAGGCCAATGTTTTATAGAAATTGGTCTTCGCAGGAGTTAATAATGTCAAAGACATATTAGATCAAGAATCTAATTTTCTAAAATTTAATGAATTCAAATCTTTATACCAAATTAAGGCCCCTTTTTGACCTATCACGGTGTTGTATCAATAAAATATTTGAAAAAAGTTATCCCGTCTCAAAGTAGTGGAAACTCAAATAATAATTTCAGCCGCGGTCAAAAGTTACTATCAGCCTCGAACCTTTGTAGTGAAGCTTACAAATGCCTTATTAAAAATATTTCTTCTACACCAAAAAAAGTCAACATAAATGGATAATTGACTGTAATATCGTTGAAAATTCAATTAACTGGAAACAGACTTATCTTTTGCCCTTCCGTTGCACAAGAGAAAGTAGGTTACAAGTTTTTCAGTTCAAGCTCCTTCATAGACGAATTGCAACAAATAGGTACCTTAATAAAATAGGAGTGTCATTAACTGATACCTGTACTTTCTGTCAACAAAATTCAGAGTCTCTATTGCACCTTTTTTGGAACTGTGAACATGTTCAAACTTTTCGGAAGAACGTTCAATCTTGGCTAGGGCAACATCTAGTGAAACCACAAAATGTGCTTTTGACTTTACCTATTTGTCTCGGGTTAGTTGACAATAGTGAAGATCTACATGTACACCACACACTATTCAAACTGGTCCTTGAGTTCACGGGAGCCGATTAAGAAACAATACTTCATACCAACGGGTGGCATTCACACTGAATAATATTATGCAAGGGTATATAAGGATCACATGTTCTGTGTTAGGCCTCTTTTCGCAAGAAGCGTGGGATCTTGAAAGTGGAAAATAACCTTTATGGCCGCACAGACCCATCCGTCCTCCCCGCCCTCCCAGTAGCAGTTCAAGTCCAGGCAGCACCAGCTCAGGTGATTCCAAAGCCAGCTCCAGCGTTTCTTGTACAAGCACCAGCTTCAGTGACTCTACTGAACACGCCAGCTCCACTAGCTCCTGTACAAGCGCCGCCGGGAGTTCCAGCGTCGGTTCAAGCCGAACCAGATAACCTTGAAGTAGGGGTATTTCACTAGTGTATTTGTGTTCTGTACACCTTCGTTCTGTTTGTTACTAGTACGCCCAAATCGGATTTGTATGTGTGGTTTTTTTTCTCTGTGTAGTAATTTTACGCCACGACGAGATGTATGTTGGCAAAATGCTGGTTGCTCTATGTGACACCACGACGATATATTTGGCAAGTGCTGAGTCCGCTCGGCGAAATTATTCTGTAACAGTGGTTGCTCTGTGTGACACCACGTCGATATATTTGGCCAGTGCTGAGTTCGCTCAGCGAAATTATTTTGTAATAGTGGTTGCTCTGTGTGACACCACGACGATATATTTGGCAAGTGCTGAGTTCGCTCAGCGAAATTATTGTGTAACAGTGGTTGCTCTGTGTGACACCATGACGATATCAGTATTTGGCATAAGTGCTGAGTTCGCTCAGCGAAATTATTTTGTAACAGTGGTTGCTCTGTGTGACACCACGACGATATATTTGGCAAGTGCTGAGTTCGCTCAGCGAAATTATTGTACAACAGTGGTTGCTCTGTGTGACACCACGACGATATATTTGGCAAGTGCTGAGTTCGCTCAGCGAAATTATTGTGTGACAGTGGTTGCTCTGTGTGACTCCACGATGAAAAATTTGTCAAGTGCTGAGTTCGCTCAATGAAATTATTGTGTAACAGTGGTCAGCGCAATTATTCTGCCATGGTGGCCGCCCCGGTGGCCGCTCAGTGTGAAAACACAACGATATATTTCTCGGCGAGTGCTGAGTTCGCTCGCCGAATTTACTGTGTGACAATGATTGCTCTGTGACACCGTTTCGTGGTACTTATCTGCAAATGATAAGTTCCTTTGACGAAATCGTTTTGTTTACAGTGGCCAGTTCGTGGCGGGTGAATATGGAATTTACTCTGTGCACAAAAGATGATTTTTCTTTCTTTCTTTCTTTTCCTTTAAAAAAAGGTGGAAAACAATCATGTGCTTTTACTTGGGTCACGCGTGGTTTCTCGTACTAAGAACAAAAGAGAAATGTTAATACGGGAAAGTCTGCATATTGCACGTCAGTCGACTGTGAAACTGGTCATTTATTGGGTTTTATTGAGTCTATTATGCATTCATCTAGGCTCCCCCCCCCTCCGCATGGTTGGTACCGATCCCAGGGCACTCTAATGCCCTTTGTGCTCGACTCTTGCAGTTGGGACGGGATTGTTACCCTCCGTCGGCCCCATCCTATTTTTTTTTTGTTTGTTCGTTTACTCCGTTAGGTTCATTTTTCGGCGCTGGAGTAGACCAAATTGTCCCCTATATTCCTTTAATGTTAGATCTCTCCGAAGCGGCCAAAAAAAAAAAAAAAAAAAAACTTGAAGGCCAGGCATACATTGTACCAGAATAGGAATTTGAAGAGAATTTTCAGTCGATGTAGGCAGCATCTCAAAACGGTCGCCTAACGGGATCCAGTGGGTTTCTGTCCCAGGGGCCGGTGGTGGGGTGACAATCCCCGACGGGAATCTCCCTTCCATTCAAGAGATATCGAAAGGCCTGTGTCATGGCACTCCACTTCAACTTCGAGTGCGCGTTCCAGACTCCTTTGTCGCCGGTGAAATACATAATCACATTGAGTCATGGGCCGAGATAACGCCTTGCCAAGTGGATGCGACTGAAATCATGGGATGGACTCGGAACCGGGTATCCATCTGAAAATACATGCGCCCTTTCAAAGGCAGCTTTGCGGGGTCAGAATGTAACTCAAATTTTCCACCCCGTCGCGTATTTCATGACTATCACTCATGCAAGGAACTTTCTGATTTTGTAACAAAGGAGCTCACCAGTTGAATAATGGTCGGCGAGGTTAGTGTGTGGGGAAGGGTAAATGAGGTTCTTCCGCCCTATCTTGTCATACCCCCTTACGGTGGAACCCTGTATGCCTCGATAAACGCTATCTTAATCTGTGGATGCGAGACATGCCTTTCTCGCTCTATTCTTTTGTGAAGCTGACACGATATGTGGAAAAGATCACCTACAAACAAAACTGGATGACAAATCAGGGTATGACCATGTGCTGCTCGATTCTATGAGTCGTTCACTCGTCAGGTTTCAGTGGGGTGGCTGGTAGTTAGTCAATAATGTTCTCCCATTTGGGTGGAAGATGTTGCAATATGACTGCCAGACTTTAGGCCTAGCCACCACGCACACCATCCGACGTTTGGGCGCCCCACGTTCACAATCCATTGGAAAATTCTACAGGGATTAGTGAGGGGTGGTTTTTTGTTCGGATGAGTATGGGGATGTTGATTGGGATAAAGAAGTGTAGGGGGAGGGATAGGTGAGGGCGGGTATGCCGTGTTAGTTACCTGGTCTGTAATGAGTGTTCTAAGAAACTGGGTAACCATTAGGAACAATGCTTTCCCAGTTCTCCCCATTCTTAATCAGTGAACCGTGAATGAAAGACCAGTTTGAATATATTACTATTCAAACTGGTCCTTGAGTTCACGGGAGCCGATTAAGAAACAATACTTCATACCAACGGGTGGCATTCACACTGAATAATATTATGCAAGGGTATATAAGGATCACATGTTCTGTGTTAGGCCTCTTTTCGCAAGAAGCGTGGGATCGGAAGTGGGAAATAACCGGGGCCGGCATAGTGAAAGGCTATGAGGATGGGAGTGTGGGAGTGGGTGTATGTGGATGGGAGTTTTTCCCCTCCCAACCCATCCCCTGGGGTGTATATCTAGACTGGGCTTTCTTCTCGGTTCTAAGAAACTGGGTAACCATTAGGAACAATGCTTTCCCAGTTCTCCCCATTCTTAATCAGTGAACCGTGAATGAAAGACCAGTTTGAATATATTACTATTAATTGCAAGGTATCATATCTACTTGTCTAAAATAAAGGAAACTCTACCGAATATAAATATGTTCTCGAAAACATTCTTAAAATGCCTAGAAATAGAAAGACTTTTCGCATACAAAACAAACACAATTAAAGCTTTCAAATCAAAATGGGCTTGTTTCAATTTTAATACCTGTCACTAATTCAGTAGAACGGTCCTTTACCCCCCCCCCCTTCCAACACACACGCGTTTATTTATTTCATTTCTGTCTTCCTTTCCCTCTCTATTTTCTTTTTCCTTTTCTTTCTTTCCAAAGAAACGAATGCATTGTATTGTAATTAGGGTAACATAATCTAAGGTAAAGACAGTAAGTTAATTCTTATTTATGTAAGTAAAGTAATAAGTGAAATTGTATTTTAATTGCGGTAATGTAATTTAATCTATAGATAAGTAAGTAAATAAATAAGTAAATGATTGTGTAATGTAAGTAGGCAAATAAGTAAGACATTTATTGTAATGGGAGATTATTATTTGGTAGCAAAATGTAGCAAATTACCACGGGGGGCAGGTAGGAATCCTACAAGTTTACCCAATCCAATTGCACTGAATTTCTACATGATGACAGATATCGTTTCCTCCAATTTCAATGGTTTGACAAGATCGTCAAATTTTAGTGTTCAGGTCACGTAAGCTAGCATGGCTTCGAAAAAGACGAACTACAAGGGTCGTAGTCCCAATGTATTGCGTTGTGTAGAAAGTTATGGCAGCGAGGTTGATATTAGTTCACTTATTGCCCCAAATCTTGCCGTGGGTGCAAGACTCGCGGCAGAAAATCAGTCTCAAGCGTTAGATGAGAAAACGGCAAGGACGTACGAGCTGCGGCTTATTGCCCTAGAAAATTTTGCAAAGACTAACGGCGATGATGCTGTTCTCTTTGGCCCCAATACAAGGCCTTTCCTTGCGGCAACAATACAGACTAGATTTTTTTCTTTGTTATTTTACCCTGCTGTTCATGAAATGAAAAAAATTTAGTCATGTTTTATGTTGTCCTTTTGGGCGATTTTCATCGGTTTTGAGGGTTTTCTAGGCCATGCCACACGCACAAAATTTTCGCTCAACATGCTGGTCAGAGAAATGCTAGCTATGTTTGTGCAAGCGTATAAAAAAGGTCATGTCCATCCCAAGGTCACCAAAGGGATGATCTACGGGGTCATTTACTGACCGATCAACGGTGGTTCCGCCGGGTTCCACCACGCGCAATGATTATCTCTCGACCGGGGAAACTGGTACCGAGGTTTCGTGCCAAAATCGTCCGGCATGTTTTAAACAAAACACAATTTTCAACTTGTGTAAGATGTTTCGGACAACATTTTTGAGGGTATCATGTCGGCAGACGAAGGTCAAGAAGAAGTCTGCGATGCGGGTTGATCTTTTTTTCCCCTTCTTGCTGTTAATGTTTAATAGATTATTTAAATAGAGTGTAGGTTATGCTGCGCTGGCAATGTATCAGCGGCTAAAAATGTTCAGGATTTTTAGGGTTAAGGTTTTGCATATTTTGAAGGCTTTTGAACAACACGTCTCCTCTTAGGATGGTCTTTGGAATGATTTTATTTTAAAACGTTGAATCGTTTGCAGAGTTATTATTATAAGGTTCAAGTTCTCAAGTCAGTTTTAGTTGTGTTGTTTACATATGGGGTGACCTCTACACTGTATATACCAAATGGTCTATGGGAATGACGACATCCTGTATATTTTTCAATGGGAAGAATCGTGTCATTTGTGACGAATTTTGCTTTAACTTAACGAATCACTGGCAAGAGAAGTTACCTTGTGAAGATATATAAAGCTTACCTTGATGGTTTGTATTGTGAATATTTTTGCCATCTTATGTACATTTCAGTTGCTGTGACATTTCTGATTCGCCACCTTTCTTATAGAAATTATGAGTGAAACAAAGGGGAAACGGTTGGGAACATTATGTTGCCGTGGCCTCAAGCCCCCTGTAATAAGAGGCCATGCTGGTGCATTCAAGTATTGGTTCAATGTCTTTGGACACACTGGTCCTTACCATCAGGAAATTAAAGAGGTGGATGGAATACAAATGATACCTAAAGGAAATCCAATGGAGTCTCCAGGTAGCTTTTTTATCATTGCATAGATAATTATTAGACCAGTTACATGGACCCACCTGATGGACCACCCTTAATTTATTTACCAATAGATCGTAAATCTATTGAATTTTCTCTGACTGTGGAAATTTTGAGATTAATTTTTTATTAATGAAACCTTTTTTCTTTGAGTCGCAAATCCAAATTTGATTTTCTGCTACTTATAATTTGCCTTCTTACACCCTATTCCAAAATGGCAGCTAATTTATTATTCTTTTATATGCATGTTTATTAGCTCTCTTTACCTTGTTTTCGCTTTAAAATTCCTTTGTATTTTGCACATGCTGACGAGGCAAAGAGGGCTAAAAGAATAATAAAATGGCTTCTCGCAGGTCATCATGAAGCTTGTACTACATATTACATAGTTACAACAAATTAATTAGCAGAAATATTCTGTTCTAACCACAGTCCCTAATTCAAATGAAATTCAGTGTGTTGACTCAAAACAATGACATTACACTGACAAATGAGGTTTGAGTATTTTGTTATTGAGGGTAAAAGAGAGTTTGAGTATTTGGGAGGCAACTGCAGCTTGAACTTTGGTGTTTGGGTAGAAGTCACCGTCCTGTGGAGTTGCTGCTAATATGGCAGGATCTGCTGGATTCTGGAGTTTGGTTTTATACTGTACATCTCTGTTGTGATCTTTTATTCTTCCCTGGTGGACCCGTTACTGTCCTTCTTGTCCTGCTACTGTAGCTGTATTTTTTGGCAATTTTGAATGCGCCGAAGTCAAACCATCCAAGTTCAAACCATTTCGACCGGTAGATTGAACCAAGACTTAGTAACCATCATAAAATCATAAACTTTACTCCTCAGCCTTCGGTCTTGCTTTGCATGAAATAATTCATTATTAGGGCTGGTCCATGGAACGGATCCACAGGAGTGGTAGATGGACCAAGAGATCCATGTTTTATTTATTTCACCATAGTAGCATGACTAAATTACAAGTTTCTAAGCTACTATAATATAATATATATATTTTTAATATTATTGCTGCCGGCAGGCAGTCTACTAATCGTGTAGGCTTGTAGAATCGAGAATCTAGAATTCTGTCCTTCTGTCCTTCTGTCTGTCTCGGTTTTCCGATAGTAACAATGAAATATTGTTTGAGAACCAATCAAGAGCGGTAGAAGATCTACGAAACCGTCGGCAGTCTCGGGAGAGCTTCGGCATCCAATCAAAACAAAGTAATGACAAGCCGACTCGAGCATGCATAGGCGATGCACGACTAAGCTGTTTCTGTTTCGACGCCATATTGGACTGGTTTTCAAGCTGTTTTGCATGTCCATTCGACTTGGTAATGTCTAAAAGTACGCTGGAAATCAGTTAAACATGGACAAAGGTTCTTCTCAGGGCCAACGTAGTTGCTGGATCTCTGTTGAACAAGACGCTGTGGGAGCGTATACATGTACTTAGCTTGGGCGTCGTTGTATTATTGTTAGGCATATTGGAAAATAAGCCTACATGTCTTGGGAATCTGCTAAGGAATCTGCATGCACGTTAGTTCACGATTTGATAATAGGTAGTATTGGAATAGTGTGAGCACGCTAACAAAGAAGCGCGTTAACCTTCAAAAACAAGAAGACGGAAACGTGCGAGATCGCACGCAAATTATTAAAATAGCGTGTCCACTGTGTCAGAATCTTTCAGTTTTATATTTTGTCTGGTCCGGAACCGCGGTCAAAACAACTTTTCAAATTGAGAGTTTTGCTGGAAGTATTCCAGCCATCATTATAATAAATTTTGAATGAAACTTATAAATTTAATCAAAGTTAACGACAGAAGTGATAATTTAGGGCGAGAGAAACAAATTTAGCCCTTTCTATATTTTTTTCAGTTGAGGTAAAAATGCTTCAATTTGCATAATAGGGCCATTTATACGGGAGAAAATAAGACGCGTCTTATCTAAGACGTGACTTAAATAAGATGCGAAGTGTACCATTTATACGTTTGCGTCCAACATAAGACGCGAAGATCACGTATAAATGGTTCGCGTCTTATTTTTGATACGGCGCACTTGTTGTTCACGTCTTATTTAGAACACGAAAGCATTTATACGAGGAAGTTCACGTCTTATTTAAGACGCGGACAAAATAAGAACAGCTGAAAACCCTGTTCTAAGATAAGACGCGTCTTATTTAAGTCGCGTCTAAAATAAGACACGAATGCTTATTTTGTACTGTTTATACGATCGGTTCGCGTCTTATTTAAGTCGCGTCTTAGATAAGACGCGTCTTATTTTCTGTCGTATAAATGGCCCTAATGTGAAAAGTAATTTGAAACCTTCCAAATAACGCAACGCATCTTGCAAAATATATCCAATTTTTAATATTCCTCCGTGTCCGAAACAAAGAAAAGAAAATTAAATGAAAAAGGTGATCACTTTGAGGTTATTTTCGCTCGAGAAACATTCACCTGATTCACTAGCGCAAGCGAAACTCGCAAGAAACGATCATTGTTTACATCCTCATCGGCGGTGAATTTTTGCACCTGAGGCTGTTTTGTTCCTCCAACTTCACGACTATAAAAATTCATGAAAGGCAAACAACCGAAAGAAGTGAAATAAATTGGGATTCCAATGACGCTTATATTTCTTCCTTCGCTGTCCAGTGTTCACTTTTTATTAAACAAACGTTATGTTTTCGTCTATAAAATCTGACGCGGATGATTCGAGAATCGGGAAAATAACCAGCACGAAATCAAGACAAATAGACTATTTACATGTGGGAAAAATCTGAGACCTTCCGGAATGCACAGAACTAAAGGATTTTTGCCAAATTCCACGGCGATGGCGTAAATTTGATTTATGCCAACCCGACGTTTTCAAGATTCTTATCCAGCTTAACCAGCATCTCGCAATGAGGCAGCACTTCACTTCCAATATGGAACTACTAGTTTAAATATATATACGTGCTACTTTTAATGAACACTACAGATCAATATTTTTGTTGGCTACTTTTTTGACAGCTAAGTACTCAAATAGTATTGAATGCCATTAAATTGCTTGCCGTAAATATATTTTTTTTCTGTATTTACAGATGTCAAACAAACAATAAAACAACTGGTGAAAAGGTCAGCCAGGCCAACAAAGACTGACACACGTCAGGGTCGAGTGCCTTATGAACCAAAAAAGGCACCCCCCTTCTCACTTCAGCAATTGTTGCGCATGCGCACATATTGCCTGAAAACAATTGAGTTAGAATATAGTTTACAGTATAAACATTGTATGATTATGTGCACTGCCAATAGAAAGAATAATTCTGTTTTATATATTGTTCATAAGTGAGATTGTTTTACTTTTATTGTTTGGCTAGGGGATGCGTGGCTTGTGGCTGTGGACCATAACTTTATTTTCATTTGGATTTTTTTGAGAGGGGAGGAACCTCTCCGTTTAAAATTGCGGAATTTGAAATTGCCTTCTAACTACCAAGGTATTAACTATTATGATAATCCAAACAGTGTACATGATGTTAACTTTCCACTTTCAAGTTCCATGCATTGTGGTTAACAAGCTCTTATATGGTATGGTAGGCTGTTGATAATGAGTTTGAACAAGTTGATCACAAAAGGAACCAGGAAACAATAAGTCTTTTCATGCTCAATAAGTCTTTTCATACTGGTTCATTACACTGGTTTTAAGAAAGCCACATTTTAGAGAGGCAAGCAACAAAACACCAATTTGTTTTTTCACATGTCCTATGACATAGTATTTACTTCTCTTGTTTGTTTGTTTATAATGGGTATAGATTTTGTAACCATGGCTGGACCTTTTTAAGGTTTCAAACAGTTTTGCAGTAGGATATATAAGCCCCTCTACTGCAAGCAATTATAATTTGGGTTATTTTAAAATGTCTGATGAATCGTTTTCTTTAGCTGATTCTAAAAGGTTGCCTCAAACGCCTAGACATTAAAATTCCATGGTCAAAGGCTGACAAAAAAGCAAAAGGTGAGTAATAAAACCAGTTCAAAAGCAATTTAAATTAATTAGTTATTAGTAATTTATTCTGAATAATTTTTAAGCTTTGAGCTGTCCAGTGTTTCTTTTTAATATAAATAAAAAGATTTCATTACACTTTTCGGGTCAATTTTGACAAAAAGCTATATGCCTTATTGTAGGAAATAAATGCTCCATGAAATCAGTAATGGTAATCATATGATGTTCAAATTGCCACTTTGACAAGTGCAATTGAAGGGGTGTGTGGAAGAAACCCTAAGTGACTTCATAAAAGTTAGTTGTTATGTAGCATAAAAAACCTGCCAGTAATTGTCACACCTCTATATTTGGTTTTAATCATTGTCTGTTGACAACTACCAGTTAAATGACAACATAAGAGTGCAAATAAATCACAAATTTAGCAAGAAAACCATATGATTACTTATTAATAGTGATACACTACATTTACATAGAGGAAGTGACGATCTTATCTTCACCAAAGTTTGGGAATCACTTATATGAGGCTCGACAGAGGAAGGATGGAAGGGCTGCACGGGATGATGCCGGGCAGAAGGTGGATGATGAGCGAGTTGAACAGAAGCTGGCTGTAAAGAAGGATGGACATAAGTTGGATAAAGAGAAGACTGGACAGATGATGGATGAGGAGCAGGGTGGACAGACGATGGGTGAGGAGCAGGCTGGACAGAACGTGGATGAGGAGCAGGCTGGGCAGAAGGTGGTTGAGGAGCAGGCTGGACAGACAGTGGTTGAAGAGCAGGCTGGACAGACGGTGGATGAAAAGACTGGACAGAAGGTGGATGAAAAGACTGGACAGATGATGGTTGAGAACCAGGATGGACAGAAGGTGGTCGAGGAACAGGCTGGACAGAAGGTGGTTGAGGAACAGGCTGGACAGGAGGTGGTTGAGGAGCACGCTGGTCAGGCAGTGGTTGAGGAGCAAACTGGACAGAAGGTGGTCGAGAAGCAGGCTGTGCAGAAGGTGGTCGAGGAGCAGGATGGACAAAAGGTGGTCGAGGAGCAAGCTGAACAGCAGGTGGTTGAGGAGCAAGCTGGAGAGGTGGTCGATGAGCAAGCTGAACAGAAGGTGGTTGACGAGCAAGCTGGAGAGGTGGTCAAGGAGCAAACTGAACAGAAGGTGGTTGAGGAGCAAGCTGGAGAGAAGGTGGTTGAGGAGCAGACTGGACAAAAGGTGGGCAAGGAGCAAGCTGGACAGAAGGTGATCGAGGAGCAGGCTGGACAGAAGGTGGTCTAGGAGCAGGCTGGGCAGAAGGTGGAAAAGGAGATGGCTGAATGACAGATGGATAAGCAGAAGCATCTGCAACATTCTGTGTAATGTTGCTTGCCATGGGTGGGCTGTTGGTTGCAGTGCTACTGTTGCCTGTTTTTTTTTTAATTTATTAACAGGAATATACACAGATATTTGGCTATTACAAAGAAATATAGCTATTACAGTGTTAGTAGCAGTTACGTAGTTTACACATATGAAAAAAAAATTATGTACAAAAGTAAACTAAAAAACTAGAGTAGTGGTGCCCAGGTGCGATAATACTTCTGAAGTGCTTTTTTTGTAGTTGCTATTTCTTTAAGAATTTTAAGTTTTTCTTGAACACTCAGTATAAAATATTCGAAATCTAAGACGTTTCTGCGAAGGCTTGTGCAAAAGATACAATATTTGGCAATTAATAGACAATAGTTTAGTGTTTGCCAATGCTTTGTTCTATCATGCCAGCCGTAAAGTATATGGCTTGTAGTTAACGTTATTATTTCACATGTTTTTTTGGTACCACCAGTTTTGAAACAAGGTCCAAAAATCGATTGTGAGAGCACAGTTTATTAGCAGGTGATCTAAAGTTTGTTTTTCGGCATTGCATAAGTTGCATATAGGGTTTTCTAGGAGGCCGTCTCGATGAAGTGAGACGCGGGTTGGGAGTATGTTTTTAATCGCTTTGTATTGAAACATGATTATTTTTACTTCGTTTGTGACGGCGAATGGCACGAGATAAACTTTCTGAATGGTCTTTTTTGTGAACCCATGGCGGAGAATTTTGGTTTCAGCGGTGGGAGGAACGAAAACGGCTTTTAAAAGGGAGGAGTAAATATATCTAGTTGTCTGGGTGTTGACTGGTGTATTGTGTTCAAAATTCGGAGTTGGGCTTTTAAAATTGGCTTTCCACTCATTTGGAATTGCTTTAACCAGACCATAGTATGTCATAAAAGGGACATTAAAATTGAATTTTAGAGCGAACTCGTGCTATTTCAAAAACTCGCTGTTTTGGTTTATGTCGCTTATTTTGGTAATGCCGGTGTTGTACCAATTGTTGTAAAAAACAGGTTTGTTTTCTATCAGGATTTTTCTGTTGTTCCATAATGATTCGTTTCTAGGATGCGTTCCGAGGATGCGTTCCGCAATCGGTTTTCGTTGTGACTTTGAACTCATACCAATATTTTAGCATTATTTTATAAAAAGTGGGGAGTTTGTTGTCATTGTCAAGTATATTTGCTGGGAAGCTGCATTTTGTTAAAAAGACAAGATTTCCGTGTTTGTGCAAAAGATGATTACGGATTATTTTCCAGGAAGCTTGTGAATCATCCTGAGTTCTGCTTATCCAAGCTAGCTTCAGTGCCTTTTCCATGATTTTGAAATCACACATTTTCAAGCCGCCATCTTTTTTTTCTCCGATTAAGGTATTTCTTTTGATTTTAGGGGGCTTTCCGGACCAAATAAAGTAGAAGATTAATTTGTTGATTTCTTGGATATAGTGATCTGGAACAGGCAATACAGAAGCAGAATAAACTAATTTAGAAATCCCAAGTCTTGACAATGTTAATCTTTCCATAAAGAGTTAAATTTCTTCGTTTCCAAGTGTTCAACAATTTCTCCAGGTAAAGTATTTTTTCGCCAAAATTGAGTCTGTCAGCGTTTATTTGATTGTAAGAAAAGAAAACACCGAGTGTGTTAATAGGTTCTTTTGGCCATTTAAAACCAAAAGGTTCATCTGTGTTGTGTTTCCATTCTCCTAACCACATTGCTTCGGTTTTGGTAGTTTTCATTTCTAGGCCGGAACATTCTTTAAAATCGTTTAATAGCTTTAATAGACTTGTAACGGAGTCAAGGTCACGTACAAATACTGTTGTGTCGTCGGCATATTGAGTTACTTTTAGTTCGTGGTTGTTTACTTGGATACCTTTTATAGCCGGTTCGTTTCTTATAGCTCTAGAGAGAAGTTCTATGCCGAGGACAAAAAGGACGCCAGACAAAGGACAACCTTGTCTGACTCCCCGCTGTAAGGAGAAAAAGACGGAGGCGTGGCCGTTGTTCACGACACAACTTGTAACATTGTTATAGAATATTTTTATCCAGTTTTGGATGTCAAGGCCGAAGTTAAACAGCCGGAGTGTTTGTTGAAGATAGTTCCATTCAATGGAATCGAAAGCTTTTTTAAAGTCCAAGAAAATAGCAATGCCTTTTTTATTTAGCTTGTCTGTGTAGTGTATTAGATCGTAAATCAGTCGTACATTTTCACCAATATAGCGGCCCTTTATATAACCTGTTTGATCTGGGTTTATTAAGGTTGGCAGAACGTTTTCTATTCTCTTGGCTATAACTAGTGAGGATTTTGTAGTCAACGTTTGGGACTGAGATTGGCCTAAGATTTTCTAGGATTGTTTTATCTTTAGATTTTTTTGGTATAAGCGAGATTATTCCTCGTCTTTGGCTTATAGAAAGTGTCCCGTAGTGAAAGGCGTAATTGTAGCTGGCAAGTAGGTCAAATGAGATGTCTGACCAAAAAAGTCGGTAGAATTCTGCTGGTAGACCATCGGTACCCGGAGATTTATTATTGCTGAAATCTTTGAGCACGTTGATACATTCATCTTCGTTTACCAATCCTTCGCAGGATTTCATTTCTTCTTCGTTAAGTTCTGTTACATTTTCTGATTTAAAAAATGACGAATTCTTAATTTTTTGGTCATCTATGTTGTTGGAGCGGTACAGTAACTCGTAGAAGTTTTTTTCTTCTTCTAAGATTTCAAATTGATCGTCTATGTAGGAATTTTCACCTATTTTGAGTTTTGATACTGCTTTAATGTGGTGATGGCGTTTTTCTAAGCTATAGAAATATTTCGTGTTACGTTCCCCTTCTTCGTACCATCTCACTTTGCTTCTTAGGATTGCACCTTTTGTTCTCGTTAGCCTGATTTTTTTTAAGAAGTGATCTAGCGCGTTGAAGTTCGAGTATGATGTTTTTGTCGTGCAGAGTTTCTTCAGCTTTAGCTTGGAGGTTATTTAGTTTTTGGTGCAATATTTTTTCTTCATCTCGTTGTTTTTTCGCTTTTCGTTTAGAGTACTGAATGGTAAACCCTCTTATTTCCATTTTAATGAGGTCCCATTTTAGGCCTAAGTCTTGCGTATCTTTGTATTTATTTTTGAAGATTGGAATATTCAACTTCAGTGCTAATACGTACGCTTCATCTTTAAGTAAGGCTGTGTTGAATTTCCAGAAGCCAGGACCCCTTTTTTGACTTTGGTGATTAGACTGCAGAGTAAAAGACACAGCAGAGTGGTCAGAATTCGGCATGTGGATGATATCACTTTTGTTTGCGAATTGAATGAACTCTTGTGAAACTAAAAAGTAATCTAAGCGGCATTGGATTTTCAACGATTTAGTTCTCCAGGTGAAGTTTTGTTTGTCAGGGTTCAGGTTTCGCCAAGCTAAGTTAAGTTATATGAATCACATAGCGTGTTGATTTCTTTGATTACAGCTGATTTTGTAGAGATGGGGTTTCCGCGTTTTTTGTCATTTGAGGTGAGAGCGCAATTAAAGTCTCCACCGATTACGATTGTATCTTGCGCGAATTCTTCCAGTTGTTTGTTTAGTTTTTGAAAAAAAAATAACTTGTTGGGTGTCATTAGGTGCGTAAATGTTAACTAGGACAATAGTTTTTTCATCGAGTGACAGTTTTAAAATAATGAACCTTCCTAGTTTATCCGAAATAACTTTTACGACTTTGAAATCCACAGAGGGATTAATTAGTGTTATTACACCTTTACTATGGTTTGTTCCATGACTAAAAAAGGCTTTGCCACCCCACTCGTTTTCCCAAGAGGCGGCAATATCATTAGAGCAGTACTATTCTTGCAGAAAAGTGACGTGGTGATTTTGTTTATGTAACCAGCGAAAAATGGTTCCACGTTTGATTGATTTGTTGAGGCCCTTAACATTTAGCGACAGGGAATTTAAGATCGAAAGCATTGGCAGTAATCAGATTGTTAGTTTTGTTTTTGACGTTAGTAAACACAAGCTTCGCGGAGTGAAAACTAATAAAAATAAATTTCTTTCAGCACTAACAGAGAAACGGTAATTGGTAAGACTTGTCTCAGATGGGCTTAAACGTGAACATAATCGAGATGTAACAATAAAATAGGGAAAGATTAAACGCACAAATGACCTAAATGATAAGACTGCATGATATCTACGTACGAAAATCAGACGCAAATACACAAATGAACATATATACATCGACTAATTAGTGGGATTTGAAGTCCGAGGGATAGCCGGCAGACAATCTCCGTTTATCAATAGATGGACATTTGTGCTGAACGGCGAAATAACACGTACCTTAGTTAAACATCATGTCTTAGGCGGAATTCATCCGGAATAGAGTTAATGTCAAAAACTTGACTGTCAATAAACAAACTACGATTAATTACTTTTGAGTCATGTCCTTTCTGTTTGGCGACAAACATCGCTTTAATTAGGGATCTTCTTTCCTCCTGGATGGCACGGGCATATTCTTTGGTTATATAAGTATCTTTGTACTTGACGAATTTCTTTAGCCGGCTTTTGGCGGATAGCACCTTCTCCGTATGCTCCCTGCTTAGAAATCTTGCGATGATGGGTCGTGGACGCGATGGAGTAGAATCGTCAGTGTCGTGATGAGTCGTTGCTTTGCCAACACGGTGTATGGCGTGGAAATGGATATTTTCAGTGTTGATCTTTAAATCATTTTCGATGATGTCATAGACTATATTCCGACAATTTTTCGTCCTTGTCCTCTGGTATGTTCATGAACTTTAAGTTCTCTCTTCTTGTGTAATTTTCGAGGGCAGTAAGTTTTTCCTGGGTGTCTTTAAGTGATGGCCGCAGTTGTTCGTTTTCAGCCCGAATTTTTGTCATCTCTGCTTGCAGTTCTTGGATAGTTTTGGTTTGATTGTCCAACATTTCTTGATGGGAACCTTTAGAATCTTTGTGCGCCTTTGTCTCTTGCTGAACATCTTCTATTGCTGCCCAGGCGTTTTCGAGGGACTTTTCAATTTCTTTAATGGACTCTTTGAAGCCGTCGATTTGTTGTTTGAATTCGCATCTTAACTGGGCCATGTCAACGTGCATTTGTGAAAAGTTGTCATCTATCCTTGTGTCCACAGAATTTAGTTTGTCCATTATAAGTCGTAAGGACATCTCTTCTACGTTGTCCAGGTTGTCTTCTTCAATGCTCATCTCTTTGCTTTTTATTCTGTTTCGTTTTGGTGATGGACTTGTGCTGTCACTTGTTGGCGAGCTTATCGGCGAGCGAGTTAGTCTTTTCGACATTAAGTCGAAGTTTGTTGTTTGTTGATCACTAATACTTATCACCAGCACTTCGGGAGTTAAATTTTGTGCTTGCTTGGGCTTCCCCGGCGTGAAGGCTACAGAGCTCGAAAAACGTGGCCGACGGCCATCTTGGCTTTCACACCTCTACACTGGTTACTGGTGCTGCCATCATTGATACAAACACTGACGACCAATAGGCAATCTGCCTAGCTGCATGAAAAGCAGAGCTTGGGTGTGTTTCAGTTGTCGATGATGCATTAAAGGACACCAGACGGGTGGAAATGTCACGAACAGCATTGACAATAGCCACATCCATTCCAACATAACTCGGAATGACATCTTGTTGACCTGCAATAAATGATAGGGAGTGAAGCTGACTCCCTATTTCTTCTGCATCAACGATAATTCTGGATGCTGATGGAACCCCATCTTTGTTTAAAATGTCCAGTATACCGGGGATCTCCCTCAGACTGGTAAGGGCTCCAGAAAACTCTGAGTCCTGTTAGGAGTAATAATGTTAAGTAGAACATAGTTGAATTTCATATTTTATATAAATTTCTCAAAACAGACAGTTTTTCAGTACAGATACATGCACATGTAGACATGGCAAATCTTCAATGTGAAATGGGAGTGTAGTACCTCTTCTTCTTCCCCTTCATTATCAGTGTCACTTGCATCTTCCCATGACCCCTCCGACTGCGCTGAAGCCTTGAATTCCAAAAAAGTGATTATTCCAGTAATCAGAATGATATCAATTACAAAAGCACATTTAAGGCCAAACAATAATTCGTGTTTTTGCTTATTGTAACATCACAAGAATATTTCGCTGTAAGTTGTAGTTTTCTTAAAATCAGTTGTTTACTCCACAGTTTAATTCCTCTATATATTGTGCATGTGATGTTTACAAATATGTGAAATTATAAATCAAATTAACCAAACTGCATTTAGCATTCTCTTGTGTTTGGCTTTAATCAAACTGAAACAAATCAGGCACAATATGAAATGTTGTGAAAAATAAATTAATAAATTTATTATAAATTTATTATAGTAAAATATTATAAATATATTAGCGCAGTTTGTAATATTCAACATTAAATGTGGACTTATACAGTGAATAATAAATAAATAAAAATTTACTTGTAAATGATTAAAGACTGACAGACTCAAACTTTGGAACTTCATTACCTATAGACCTTATTCATAAATGATGGCCGATTTATTATTTTATATTCATGCTAATCAACCTACCTAGCCTCATTTTAGATTAAACATTCTTTTGAATTTTGCACATGCTAACGAGGTTTGGTAGGCTGATAAGCATGAATATAAAAGAATAATAAATCAGCCGCCATTTATGAGTAGGGTCTATAACACTAAAGTTTACTTCACTTAATATTACAAATAAATTGAATTCAAAAGAAAAAGGATACAATTCTTAAATTAAAAGCTGATTTTGAACTTCTGTATACCTATGTATGACTTCCCAACATCAGGTATCATCTCACCCACAGTCATCGAGTTTCAAAGTTGGCTACATTTTGAAAACTGCTTAACACTTTATGGAGTGTAAATGATTTAAATTTCAAAGGCAGAAGCAAATCGATACACTGAATAACTGGAAACATAAATTTACCTCTTCTTCAAATTCTGAATCTTCAGATGACACCTTGAATAGAATGAAAATAAGTTGATCTAAAATAAGTTGAAATCTCTTTTAAGAAAAAAGCAATTTCACTTAAATTTGAAGTAAATGGAAAGTGTAGGTGCAGAACACTGTGATAACTGCACATCACAACCACTCAGTTCAGCCCACTCAGGCATGAGATGTGAGGTATATAGCATTGACAGCTATCCACTGTGCACACATCGCAGCCTGGGCTACTGGAATTTCTTGTACCTTATTATAGGAAATTAATGCTCTATGAAATTAACGCAAATTTAAATAATTAATTTAAGTTGTGTTAATTTCTAGGAGAATTATTTTCTACAAATTTAATTGGATGGAGCATTAATTTCCACGACATTAATTTCTATTATTTCGCCTCAAAATCTGAATCATGTCCTTCGCTATACCTGCTTAAAGAACAGTTTTCTTTGTTTAGGACATTTCACAACGTGTACGATAGTTCCTAGTTGGCACACGAGATTTCCACAGTCACGTCAATTTTCTTTTTTTTTTGAAATTGTAGATTTTTTTCGTGTTAATTTCTTATATTCTAGACTATTTTTCCTTCAATTTGTATTAACTTAAGTTGCGTTAATTTCAAATGTTAATTAACAAAACCAACCATTAATTTCCTATAAAAAGGTAATTGACACCACCAATCAGCTGCATTTTTTTTTTACATTCAACGTAAATAAAAACACAACACGTTTAGGTAGTTCAAGAAACGCAGCAAAAATTGCCTGGCAAGTGGGAAACACTCCCCTTAAATCTAGCTTAAAGTGGGAAATTCTTTGTTCAAAATCCCAACCTCCAGGAAAAGCATTTGTAGTACAAGTACCCTAGAAAATCCTGAACCCTAGCAAATCTACATGGAGAAAATTTACAGGAAAAGGGATATTTTTGTTAGTGTATAATTTGTAAGCAACTAGTTACAGCAGTGCTATAAAAATATATACACTGCGTTTTGACACCAAAACATTTTCAGGCTCTCCTTGTATATAGTTCCTAATTTCATACATTTTACACCCTTACTTTTTAAATATGTAATTCTTTATTTGTCATCGTAAAAAGATAGATATTTTTTTTTTATATAGCAGGTCCACATAAGCACTTTGGCACTGCAATTAATTCATTAGGACTTCAACACGGTCAAAGTGTGTAATTCATTATGAATTCAGTAATTATTCCTCGCATGCGCAGTTTAGAGCTAATACTACCGTGGGAGACTTGGAACTAACTAGTATCTTAGCAACGCATCCAGTTTCTTTCCGTCGATCAAAACCTGTTTTGAATCCGCGAAAACGAAATGTGCGAACGAGAATGGCTTTCGAAAACTTTGAACGTGGCTGTAAAGCAGAAGCGATCAATGATTATACAGTTTGGCGTGTCTGCACCGTTGTTTCTTCAACCCGAGAGGCAGTGATGGTTTCATTTGATGGCTGGAGTTCCGAGTGCAATCGAAGGATCGAAGATGAGCGCGAGATTTGCAGTAAAAGATGGCGTCAAAAGAAAACGCTCAACCCTTTCGAGCAAAAATATTGAATGGAGCTTATTTATAGTTCCTGCTCCAGTGATAAATCAACTTCAGTGTTCCAGAAATTTATTGAAATTATAAACACAGAACATTGTTTGACTGAAAAGACAATACGCATCACTGATCGCTCGATCGACGCGATCATGGCCGGGCCCGGCTCAGGATACCAAAGCGAAATAAAACCAGTCGATTTACACCACTCGCATGGAATTGTCTTAATGTTAAACTCCTTCCGAATTTATTTCGCTTTGAAATGGGAAACTTTCGTGCAAGAACGGCTCGCTTTCTACTTGTAAACAACGAGCTCAAATTACGGCGAGAGCTTAAAATTTGCATAAAAACCTACACGAACGAGATGTGATCAGATCTCTCTGAATTGCGAAGATTACAACATCCATCTTTGACCTCTGAATGAAAAGAATGGTATTAAAAATATCGCAGTGGCTATTCGTACGGCACCCGTACGCGGACTTCGATTTGCTATTCGTACGGAAGTATTCTTTGACACGAAAACTTTCTGTCACTATCAGTCGCTCGCCTGAGTATACAGACTCGGCAAATTAGTCTGAGCCAAATCAACATCGCTTACCAGAAGCCCTTCGTAAAGCTAAACAAACGTTAATATTGTGGACCAACAAAAGTTAAGAATAACATCGAAAATTGTCGAACATTTTGGACTCCCGTACGAATAGCAAATCGAAATCCGCGTACGGATGCCGTACGAATTCAGATTACCGAAACCTCGAGAAACCAGTTTTTACTTTAAGACTCTCAATCGGACGTGACGTAAAAAACGTCTACCGTTACTAGGAAACAAGGCTCATAAATATGCACGAACCCCACTCAAGTGGGGTTCGCATAATTACACACTTTGACCGTGTTGAAGTCGTCATGCTGCTTATCAAATAAAGTAACTATATACACCAAATTGAAGAAACGTTGACTCGTGAAAAAGCATAAACCATGAACGATGATGTGACGGTGTGTTAGGACATTAATATATCAAAGGTTCCAAACCTCGATATTTTATTACAATAAATAACGGATGAAGGTTATGACAAAACCGTGGATCTGGATCGGAGATTCGAAATCTGTAAAGGAATACGTTAACAAATTAGTTTCCGTTTATATCGCTAATATCAAAAGAAATCAAGATAAATATTTACCCATTGGTTCTAGGTGTCCATAACACTGTCTAGCGATAGAAAATCTTAATAATTGTATCTGTTACGTCATCAAATTATAATGCGCAAAGAATTAGAATATCGCGCAATACACTCCCCGCCGGCAATTACAGACTGTTTAAAGTTTTCAGTAAAAATCAGTTCAGAGTTATTATTGCCAAAATGTTTTGAGATAGTTCATTTGTCTTCTGATGCAGGTAGGATAGTTATCAGCTTGTTGACTGGTCGTTCGATAGTTGTAAAGCCTTTCCCTTTGTATTCGGTCACTTTTTCGCCAGGCTTGGGATTTTTATATTCGACGAGGGCTCGTCTGACCTTCCCGTCTTCCCCTTTGTAAACTTTTGATATTTTCCTAAGTTTCCATTGTCCTCGTTTCGCGTTAGAATCTTGGATAAGAACGATGTCATCAATTTCAAGGTTTCTCTGGGCCGTGTGCCATTTTTGTTGGACTAATAAGCTTGGAAAGTAGTCTCGAGTCCATTTCCGCCAAAATGAGTCAGTTAGTTGTTGTACAAATTCAAAGTGCTGTTTGATGTTGGACGGCTCTTTGAAAGGTCCACTTGGTACTCTTGATGTTGCTCTACCAAGGAGGAGGTCATTGGGACAAAGATAGGTATCATCTGTTGATGTAGGATGTCGGCCGATTGGTCGTTCATTTACAAGATTTGCCGCTTCGTAACAAATGGTTTGTAACTCAGAGAAGGTTAGAACGCTTTTACCAATAGCTGATGTGATTGCTTTTTTTACAGATTTAATAAGTGCTTCCGATACACCGTTTTGCCAGGGGGCATCTGCTGATGAGAACTTCCATTCAAATCCTTCCATTACTCCGAACTCTAATAGCTGTTTCTTATCTAAGTCGTTGATGACTTTCTTTAGCTCGGCGCTGGCTGCTACTAATTGGCTGCCATTGTCAGAATACAATTTGGAAGGGTATCCTCTGATCGATACAAATCTTCTTAGTACCATTAAGAATTTGTCAGTACTGCAATCAGGAGCTATGTCGATATGGACAGCTCTGGTTCCCTTGCAGTTGAACAGTACTGCATATCCCTTTCCAAATGTTCTTTTCTTGACTTAGTCTTTAATCTTGAAGGGTCCGAAATAATCAATCGCAGTGGAATTCCACAGGGGTGCGGGTTTCAGCCTTTCTATTGGGAGTTTTCCCATAATTTGTTCTTCTGGTTTTCTTTCAAGCTTTCTACAGATAATGCAGTTGTATTTGATGGATTTGGTTAGTTTCAACAACTTCGTGATCCAAAATCTTGATCTCACCTTGCTGGCCATCGCGAGGAACCCGAGATGGCCTCTTCTGTGAATATGCTCAGCGTAAAGGCGTGAGAGGCGATGTTGATATGGCAGAAGTATTACCTCGGTTTTGTTATAACTCATCTCGATCCATCTCTCACTGCGGCCACCTACGACGTATATGCCATCATCACGTCTCCTTGGACAAAGTCGTTTGTATTTCCCTTTATCTATGTCACGTTGCATTGATTTTTGAGCTTCATGAATCCAAAATGTTTCTGCCTTCGAGATATCATCTGGTGTGAGCGGTATTGCGGCATTTTTAAATGTCATCTTGTGTGTCTTATTATACATTGCTAGAATTCAAGCGGTTGTATGGATAAGCTTATTGTAGGTTGAGAACCTATCAATGTTTATTCATTTTGCGAGTGAATCGTTTACAGCTTCATCTGGTTTGGTATGTGTGATTACGTTTGCATGCTGTTGTGTATAAGTACGTGTGATTGGCCACGCAGATTCAGGCAGCTTCATCTGGTCCTTTTTGCCACAAAGTGTACATGCCAATTTCATTTGACTTCTTTCCGCGGGTCAGCCAGTCGGCGATGTTATTTTTGCTCTCTGTCCAGTTTTCGGGATCTGTGTTTTCTTGGATTTCTCCCACCCGAACGGCTGCGAATGTGTTGTAACCATAGTTCTCCTTCTGGATCATGGCATGGACAATCTGCGAGTCTACAATATAGATGATTCTTTCAAACTTGTATCTACAGTGGGATGTTATAATTGTTTTCAATCTGCTGCTTAGTACAGCTCCCGCAAAGTTCGATACGATTGATGGATATTTTCTTTACAGGTGTTAAGCGGTTTTTAGATATGACGAGATGACTATCAAATTCTCCTGTTGTCAATTTCCATCTAGCATATGCGCATGCGCCATACGCGTTTGTCGATCCGTCAGAGAAAATGATGAGGATAGGATTTCCTACGGTATTAGGAGTTTTCATGCATCTTCTTATTTTCACTTCATTCATTCCTGGCAGATCATCGAAGAAAATCATCCAGTCTTTTGTCCCAGTCGAGGGTGAGGTCACTTATCCATAGTTGTCTCATGAGGATCTTAGCTTTGACAGTAACTGGTCCTGCTAGTCCGAGTGGATCGTATATGCTGTTCACTTGTGACAGGATCTTCCTTTTTGTCAAAGCGTCACAAGCGATGGGCTTGGGATTCTTCTTCTTCATTTTGCCTTGTAAATTTAGCTTGACCTTGAAGCAAAGTTCGTCTCGGTTAGTATTCCATTCGATACCAAGGACCTTTTCCGTCGCTGTGTGGGGTGTAACCGGTAGGATTGATTGAACATGGCTTGCGTTATAGGAATACATCCACTCTTTAATCTGAGTCCTCCTGTGATCAGAACTTTCTCCATGTCTGAGGCAATTTTTTTGGTGTCTTTCAGCGTAGGGACACTTTCGATAAGGTCATCCATGTAGGTGTTATTGATTATTACGTTTGCTGCCCTTTAGGCAGCAAACGTAATAATCAATATTGCTGTTTGAGTCTCTCTGCTGTCTTGCGCAATGCCAGTGTCGCTATGGTCCCAGAGGGGCGATCTCCAAAGGAAACCCTTTGTATGATGTATGTATTGGGATGTTGACTTGTATTGAAGTCGCGCCATAGGAAGCGATGAGTATGGTGATCAATTTCCTGAGTTCTGACAGTATGATACATCTTCTTCACGTCTCCGATGATGGCGATTTCGTTTTCTCTGAATCGTGTCAGGATTCCTAGTAATTCGTTCAGTAAGTCTGGACCCTTGGCCCAATATTCATTTAGGACGTGTCCCATATAATTCGCACTACTGTTGAAGACGATTCTCACGGGGGTCGATTTTGAGTCAGGTTTCAGGACTTCGTGGTGAGAAATGTAGTGGATTGGTCCTTTATAGCCTTGTAACTCATCCTGGGAGAGTTTTCTTGCTACACCTCTGGCAATCATATCTTCTATTTGCCTTTGATAGACGTCAGCGTGAGCTTTATTTTTCATGAGTCGCCTTTCAGTTGATATGAGCATGCTGAATGCTGTGCGCTTGTTGTCAGGAAGTTCATAAGGGTCTCTGATCCATGGATACCCGGCAATCCATATCTTATTTTCTTCGTCGTATTTTTTCTTCGTGGGCATTCTTGTTGATTAGTGCTAATTCCTTCTCCTCTTTGATGCTGTAGTTTTTACTTCTGACTGAACATTTGCCACATTTGCAGCCTCCACAGCGCGGATTGCAATTGATCCCGAGATTCTCGATGTTATAGAAATCTTCGATTCTCACTGCTCGTACATGATGAGCTCTGATGTTTCTAAGAGGTTGCTCTTCATTCATATTCTTGATTGAAGAATGTGTTCCGCCAAGGCATCTACTGAAACGGTTCTTTAGGAGTAGGAGATGGTTGACGTTCTTCTCCTTCTGAGGATGATAGTTGGCGTATTCATAGGCTATTAAAACATCGACGGTACCAGTGGGTCGAACAAGATCTTCTTTTGGTATGTTATTGAAGTGTTTTGCAATCCCGTCTATCTTAACGTTCTGGATGTCTGAAGTGATTTTGTCATACCCGTACACGTCAAAGTAAATCCGATTGCCTTGTAGGTCAAATAGAGGAAGTTTATACTTGTATGAAATCAGGGCTTCATTCTCTCCTCCAACCTTAACCAGAGATAGCTGAACTTTGGTTCCTCTCAGTTTCTCTGCCTCCACTTTTGCATTTGTAATAAAGGAAAGGGATGCTCCATTATCCCACAAGACATTAACCCAGCCTTTTGGACTTCGTATTTTCTGTATCTGAAGTAAACAGGTGTCAACGTCAGTGCTGTCGCATACACTTGCCGTGCCAGAAACTGAAGGTGGCGTTTCTTCTTGTTTGGGCGAGGGCTCTTCTTTCTTCTCTTGATGCAGTGTACTGTGATGTGTTCTTTTGCAATTATTGACATTGCAGATTCGTTTGCTTCGACATTGTTGCGAGCGATGTCCACGTCTCAAACACGACCAGGAAGCACCCTTCTCCTTGACAATCTTCTCCTTTTCCTCAATCGGTTTGGAGAGGTATACTCGGCACTCGTTTGTCCAGTGGTTACCATTTTCGTGAATTAGGCATTGCCTGTTTTGTTTGGTATTTCGTTGCTGTTCAACTGGATTGTCGTCTTGTCAGTATGATTCACGGAACCCTTAATTTTTTCACTGCTCAGGCGTAACTCTGCGTTCTGGTATTCAAGAGCTCTCTTCAGGTTCAGTAGAAATCTCAATAGACTTGGAAACTTATCAGTTTTATCAATGGTGCTCGTGTCATTGCTGACCAATCTCGCCCATTCTTTCATTACGTCAGGGGGTAATCGTTTCTCAATGATGCTGATCGAGCTAGTTGTAGTTATCTCTTTCTCCAATTTTAGGTTGCATAGATCGCGATAGCCTTCTTCAACGACATTGACAAATTGAATGAACTTTTTGTGCTCACCTTCCTTAATACTTTTAACATTCTGAATGGAATTGATGATGGCATCAGCGACTTTTGCAGGATCACCGTATTTGGAGTCTAGTCGCTCCCACATTGCTTGGATGTCGTCGTCTACACTTTTTACATGAGCGAGGGGTTCCATTCCTAAGCAGGATCTTAGCGTATAAGGTGCGGTATTAATATTCAAATTGGGCATAACTTGTTTCTCGAAGTCTCGTTTAAATTGGGGGTAATCTCTTAACTCTCCTTCAAATCTCGGCATTTTGATCTTCTCTAGGTGAATATTGCTAGGTTTCATGGCATCAGTGGTAAGCTTAAGAGTTGCTCCGTCACTGGATTTGATGAAGGTTTTGCTTTCATTTTCATCGACGCGGGTTTCCATTAATCCTGAAATTTCACTGTAGCGCTGATGAACGTAAAAAATCCACCGCAACTCTCGTTCTGCGGAGTCTTTATCAATGAGCTCGATTAACTTTTCGTGTTTTTGTTTACAGTCGACAAAAGCCTCTTCAAGCTGACTTTGCAAACTTTTCATGTGTGTCGTTGTAACCTTTTCGTTTTCCATCGTATGGGAAGCATTACCATATAAGGCATCAAAGACTGCGCGCGCAGTGTTCCTTTTGTTGAGAATGCATTCCTTTTCTTTGCTTGCGGATACGTGGCGTTCTTTTTTCATTTTCTATGGATTCAAATTTTAAATTTCTCGCGTCCATGTAGCGGTTTTGTAGCTCTTCGAGCCAATTTTCTGCTGTGTTCATCTCGTCATCCTTCAGGAGCTCTATATAGGCGTTGTGTTTACCTTCTAATTCCTTCCATGCTTTGACGAGCTCAGCATAATCGTCTTCAATCACATCTGCTATTCTTCTGTCGCGGACAGATCTCAGCAGCTCATTCCTTTTCCTTGTGAAGATTGTTCTGGCATTCTTCCGGTCTGTTTTCGCTTTTTCTGGATCCATTATCTTCATGTTCACGTCTCAATGGATTTCGAATGTGACGGTGTGTTAGGACATTAATATACCAAAGGTTCCAAACCTCGATATTTTATTACAATAAATAACGGATGAAGGTTATGACAAAACTGTGGATCTGGATCGGAGATTCGAAATCTGTAAAGGAATGTGTTAACAAATTAGCTTCCGTTTATATCGCTAATATCAAAAGAAATCAAGATAAATATTTACCCATTGGTTCTAGGTGTCCATAACACTGTCTAGCGATAGAAAATCTTAATAATTGTATCTGTTACCTCATCAAATTATAATGCGCAAAGAAATTAGAATATCGCGCAATACAGATGAGACCAAATGGGATTCTGGGTAGGCAGCATTGGCAAGCTAGTAATATTCTATTTCTTGATAATCAAGATGTTTTCTTTGTTTGAGACATTTAAGAGTATGATTTAAGAATCCTGTGTTAACATAATGTATATTCTGTCACAGAGGAAGATTAAATTTTCCAGCTTCCCAGTAAACCTTTGGGTTGCATCGTTCATGGTTTATGCTTTTCACCCGACAACGTTTCTTCAATTTGGTGTACGCATTAAAGGTAAAAAGCTTGTTGTTATCAGTTATCAGTTATCACCTTCATATATTCTGTCACCATTTTATATTTCGCTTGAAAAGATAATTTGCTGGCCGCTTAATAGAGGTAAAAAACAATAAATACTACACAAAAAGGTGGCCGCGGCCGCTTAATAGAGGTGGCCGTTGAATAGAGGTATCGAATACAGCACTTTACTGACAAACAATTCAGGACTTTGGAAAGTGGCCGCTTAATAGAGGTCCGACTGTAGCGTCGGGCCTGCTGGGCGCGGGTTAATTGTTGAATCATCCGGAAGAGGAATTACAAAAGGAAAGGAACTGCTTAGGGCACGAGGAGCTGGAGTTTTAGGTAAACAGAGCCAGAAAAAAAATCAATAAAAATTAAATGTCCACGTACTAGGAACTGTGTAGCATGTATTGATAGCCCTGGATATACTAGAAAGCAATTCACATTTCGATTTTCCCTATATTTACCTCTTAGTTGACCTAGGTGTTCTGAAATGATTACAAAATTTTGGCGCACTTATTGCTTATTCACTAAAGTGACTAAATTTGCGAACAGACTTATACTGGATCTTTTTGGAGCAATTATCCAGGCCATTTTGACTTAGGATATAAATCTAGCTTCCTATATTTCTTTCCAGGGTTTGAGTTATAAAAGCAAAGCAAAACTGATCTATGAAATTGTTACCAGGGTCATCCTGCACTTGATTAATACAAAAACCTTAAACTCCCAAAGCCTAGACCTAATTTCAAAAGATATCGGCAGAAGGACCGCATAAGACAAACCCTCACTTACCTTAAATTTCTGAATGGCGGAAAATTCTTGGTCCCTTGACCGCTCAAACACACGAGTATCAGTGGGAAAATAAATTTAATGCAATGAATCCACAGAAATGAAGCCACAAAAATACTCTAATTAACTCCGTTCTTCCAAATACATGACAAGCTGTCTACAAAATAAACATGGTTTAGATATAAGAGAGATATATTCACTTATTTTTTTGGGTAACCGGATTCTTATCTGGGGTCAAGTCAACTTTGTTCTAGCCGCCATTGCCAGGGCAACTTACCAGAATTAAGTTTACCATGGTAAACTCAAAATTGGGGGTCACACTTGTGGTGCCGTTTACCATGGTAAACTTGAGTTTACCATAGTAAACTTCCTCCAGTGTGACCTCAACCAATGATGCGGAGTCAATCAAAGATGTTTATGACAGCAACCCGTACAAGGCTTTTTCAGGTCCCGGTGGTTTCGTGTCAAATGCTTCCAACATATCACTGCTGGGCAACACTGATGGAGTTATGCTCATTCGATCCATCTGTTATGGAGTATGGCCCATTTTTCTGGTCATCAATGAGCTTCCACCTCTTTAGAGGTAAATTATTTACAGAACTAAGTTATTTCACGCAAGCAGAAGTTTGCCTTTCAATGTCATACAACTACCCTTGCACATTTGCACATTTGTTGAGACACTTCGTTATTTATTTTTCCTTGAAAAAACATGCCCTCATATTTGAACACAAGTCTTTGTGCAAACAGTTTTGAGTTGCATCATTGCAATAGCATTTTTGATGTATACAAAATATATATCTTTTGCAGGATTGCAGATGCAGTCAATGTGCCTGGTATACTACTGGATGTGACACTTGATGCCCCAGCAAAATCCTTGTGGCTACAAACAAAACAATATAATGGTTACTTCGGGTGCTCTAAATGTAAAGACAAAGGGTGCCAGCATATCATTGGTGTTGGAAAGAAGGGAAGGTCACGCAGAGGTTAGAAGACACAATGAAGTAAAACAGCAAGCCCTCCAGGTGTTGAGCATGAGACAAAGTGGTGCCAGATTGTTTGGGAATGACTATTACAGATGCACATTATACAGTGTAGTTGACGAAAGCCAACCTGCTTCTTAGAACTGTCATTGAGGCTTAATTAATTTTTACAGTAATTTCTAAAGTTCAGCTTGTTTCAATGATTTAATTTATTTGGACAACAATTTCAGAAATATGTCTCATCTGTGGGTTAAATTGTAGAATTTCAAGATTTCAGTTTAAGGGGTCATTACTTTTTGTGTCATTTTTCACTTGCAAAAAGTGTAAAATGTAAGTCAGAGTCAAGCTCCGTGGTACTGCTATTGACTACATGCATTGTGTGTGAAGGTGTGGTGGAGCAGTTGTTAAATACCTGGTTTTCCCAAGACAATAAAAATGAGCTCTTTTTCATTGGAGACAAACTGGAGGAACTGGACAAAGAATTCCTTTCTATTCAGCCAATAAGTGAGATAACCAGAACTCCAAGAAGCATTGTCGATAACAAGGATTGGAAAGGTTAGTGAATACATGTATGACATTAATATAATTTTTGCATTATATTCACAACGATATGCAATGGAATATAAGATTTCTTGGTATCCATGATTGATAAGCTGAGCCATAACTATTTTGGCAGGTAGATGTGGGTGTTGTCTTTTTTTGTTTAATAGCACAATTTTCTTTGGGTTCTTGTTGTCACCTCTGTAAATCATACTAAAACAATTATCCAGCTTGCATGCATGCACACCTTGAAGTGGACTTTGTGGCAACTATGAGTTTGTTATATCTTTAGGTAAGAAAACCACAAATTTTAAGTAAACGTAATTGATTTTTCTGCACATTTTATCCCATTAGCATCAGAAAAGAAGAATTTTCTGCTCTATTATTCTGTGCCACTTCTTCTGAACTGTCTGCCTGAAGTGTTTACTCAACATCTGATGCTCTTGGTTGGAGGAGTATACAGACTCCTAAAGTCATCCATCTCAGTTGATGATAGGGAAAGTGCTGCTGCCTTCCTTAAGCTGTTCTGTGCCCAAGCATCTGCTCTCTATGGTATAAATAGTATTATTTTTATTTTACAGTTAAACCTCTTGTTAGGACCATCATGTTAAAGGTGCTCTGTAAACAGTTTAGCACAGCCTTAACAAAACATACTTGCATCAAAAGAAACCAAAAATGCTTCGGTTTTGTTAAAAATAAATAATTAATGTACTCCACTGTTACCAATGTGTGAAGGGCTGCAGATGTTTTTTGGCTTTTACGGTAGTCTCAAATAGAATATCTAATTTTGACATCATGACAATTATTCTCCTGCCATTATCCAGTACTGATTTTCTTCATACAATGGCAGTTTAGTGAAATTAATCGCAGTATAATTATGTGCAAACATATTAATCTAATCTTTAAAATATGACATTCCAATCCAATGTTTTCAGTGTAATTGATAGAAGATGTTTGATTGGTTGATGTAATTTGCAGGTGCACAGTTCATGTGAAAATATGCTAAGTCTCGATAATGAGATGCTTTTTACGTAATATATCAACAACGAGTGCGAGGGTTTCATCAGGGGTTCCAAACTCTGAGAAACAGATGAAAGCACGAGGCCGCTTCAGCCGAGTGCTTTTATTGTTTCGAGGAGTTTGGAACCCCTGATGAAACCCGAAGCACGAGTTGTTGGAATAGCTTCTTAAACGAGTTGCCAACTATTATTGTTTGTAAACAATAGCTTTAGAATGTGATAAAAATGGTTTGGTTGGAATGTGCCATTTGGGAGTTAGCCAACTTATTACAGTTTATCAAATTCAGTTTTCTGTGCGAGATGGATGAGTCAAGTTCAAGGTTTCGGATTCCCAAAACTTGTGACGAGGAAAAGGCGTGTGTTATCAATTCTGTTCCGAAATCCTCGGTTTACAAGAACAAATGGGCAATACAGATTTTTCGAGAATGGCAAGGCCAAAGAGCGAACAAGATTTGCACCATTGAGCCAGGCGGAGTGTTCAAAGGTGAAGACATTGGTTTGGATGTGCAAGAGTTGACTGAAAGCATTGAAAACATGAATGCCAAAAGTCTAAACTACTGGCTATGCAAGTTCATTCAGGAGGTTGCAAATAAGTCGGGTGGACGATATCCCTCTCGGACGCTTTACAATATTGTCTGCGGCTTAAAACGTTTCTTGATGGAGAAAAATGGCGAGGGCGCATTAAATCCATTGGCTGTCAGCGATAAAAGGTATCATTGAAAGAGTTAATTTGTTGTTTACAATTTAAGTTTTTGTAACTGGTGCTGTTTTTTCCTATAGGTTTGGGACATTCCGCCGAGTTTTGGATGCTGAGATGAAAGATGCAACTCGATGCGGGCTTACTAAAGATTTGGATACAATATCCAAATCTTTAAAGATTTTCATCCAGTTTTTCATTGGGTATCCAAACACATGCAGTGATTTGTAGTTGACTTGATGAATTATTAATGAGTTTGAGAACGATGGTGCACAGTTCATGACCACTTTAGAGTCATTCATGTTTCTTCTTTGAAGATGTAAATGGTGATTTCAGATACTTATTCCATGGTACCCAGAACATTGATGGACAGGTACTTTCATTTTTGTTTTCTCACTTGAGTAATTGGCTTTCCCTAGTTACATGTCATTGATACCCACAATTAAACGTTTCTGTACATGTAGCTGTTACTGTCTGGTAACTGCATCCTACAATGGTATAAGGAAACTCAAGTGGCTGTTATTTTACAGAGCCACATCAGCAACAATATATTTATCTTATGCACAGTCACATCATATCATCATTAACTGTTATATTTTATGTTGTTTTTAAGTCTTAAAAGATTTGACATGGTGTTTCTGTGATGCAAAAAGTACCTGAGTTAGCTTCTGAAATCACCAACCCTGAGGCACAAACTCTGTATACCCAGATGACTAAAACAGATCACTACAAAAAGTGAGTAACAGGGTTGTTTGGTTTTACATAACTGCCAGAATATGACATACAATACGATTAGACACATGTCCTACTTTGTAGTTTTTGTACATGTGGTGGCTAGTCAGCAAACACCTGGAATTTATGACAACTGTTACATAAGTACTGTAACATAATGCATGCATTATGGGCTGTTAGAATTATGAGAGAATATAATCATTGTTCAGTCAGTGGCATTTATGATTTTTTGGGAAAAGGGAACTTAAGATTTTTGTGGCTACTGGTATGATAATACCAGTAGCTACATTGTCATTGGGTTGTAAGTAAGTGATTCCGTCAGTCCGTAAGATGTAATACCGGAAGTAATGTAATTTAAGTCAGTTTCGACCGTGGAGTTCCTGAAAAAATGTTTCCACGAGTCACTTTGAAGGTTTTCCTGACCATTTGGCGAATTTTGAATCATTCCATAAGCGTCTGGAATCACTCTGGAAACGTCAGTAAAAATATTTATCGAGCGTGTAACAGGCGCCATCTTGGAGAAATGAAGTCAATTCCTTAAATAAGTATTTTACGGGTTCTGAAAACGATTTGCTTCGCTAGTCCAGTGGATTGTTCCACTGGATATAATGCATAGTCGTACGTCGCGGGTTCGACTCTTGACAAAGTCAAACTTTCTTTTCCAAAAAAACTTATTTTGCTAAACAAGCCTGCAATGTCAATCCCGTCATTTTATGTAGTGTGAATAATTTCCAGTGAAGGTTCACACAATTTCTTCGAAAGTTTGCCGCAAAAACACAACCCCAAGATGTATGCAAATTGCATGCTAAATGTAATTTGATAGCATGTTTGTTTTTCTCACAAAACTTCAATAATAGATCGCAGAGCATTTTCCAGAATGAAAACGTCTTTCACTTGAATGAAAAAATAAAATCCAGTATTCTGATCAGGACTTAACAATTTTCTCTTATCGGTCCGACATTCCAGCACTTTAATAGTTTGTCGATTCGCAAATTGATCAGTTCTTTGCGAAAATAATTCAGACACAGTGACATTCATTTTGCAATGACGGTACATTTCTTCGGTGTTCCTTTTTCGGTCCCTGACATATTAAACTGAAAGAGGAAGCCAAAGTGCTCGGAAAAATATCAACAGGCTGCTAAGAAAAACGACAAGGTCTGGAAAAAGACAACTAAAAAGCTACGCGAAAAAATTTGGTAGGAAGTCGGATGGAAGTAAAACTGAGATTAGTTCCCAGGACGGTGAAGACAACGCCTTGTTTTTATTGCTTGAGCTGTTTGAGGAAGCGAGGGATTTTTCGATTGTTTGGAAGGAAAATAGGCTGAAAATAGCCTAAAAGGTTTCTCGAAATCTTGGTAAATAATAGATATATCTGATTTAGTTAACAATTTAAGCAAATATTTCAGTATTGTGCGGGATTGTGCGGGTTTGACCGAATTGTGCGGTCCCGCACCCGCGCACCCTGTCAGAACCCCTGATAATTGGAGTGAAGATGAGACAAATTGCTGCTGGTGTGACTGATACCTTGCTCACTCCACCTAATTTTGTAGAAAAGAACGAACGACAGCATATTATTAATGTTGCACCAGCAGAGGGCAGTAGACCATTAAGTGTATTCAAAGATAAACACTCTGAAGAATTGGCATTGAGAGAGGGAAAACATACTAAAAAATAAATGATATTGCGAATTTTAAAAAAAGAATACTTAATGTAAAATCAAAACAAAAAAGATATGGTATGAATATTTCCTATACAACAAAGCACAACACAACACAACTCCATTATATTATGATGACACAGGATAACATGATATTACTCATAAATTATTGTTCTCTACTAACTCAACCCAAAACGAAAATAATCCAACTTATAATATTTAAACCCCCCACCCTCAACCTCAAAATATTCCCTCCCTACACCCTCCCACTTTACATTATACCAACCCTTTCGGCGCAATTCAGAAACGCATTGAGGACCATACATACGTCTTAGTTCCAACAGTTTTCTCCAGATCTGGTGAAAGGAAACCGAAGGCGCGAAAGACAATTTGTAGCTTTCAACACCACTTTTTTATAAACAGTAGTATGGTCTCCTAAATGTAACGACCGATACAAATGACGTTCTAAATAATAACGATTATCAACGAGCTCAAACATCACAACAGAAAAACAGAACACACTAAAAGCAAAATATCCACAGCTAATGTTCCTGAGAAATGCACACGCTGCATATCTCTAGTCGAACTTCTAACAAGCATATGCCAATCAAACTACCGAAAATAGACTTGTAAACAACTATTAAATAGTCTGTGTACAACAACACAATTTCTTTTATTACAACTTAATATACTTTTCAAACTTTCATAAAAAACATTCTCTTTTTTCAGTTACCAAACTAAACTTAAACACAACCTTACTACCGGTATTATTTTCACTTCACACCTTAGATACGTCTGATAACCTCATTTCACCTCAAAATCTTGAATCCTGGCAAAGTTTGCTCCAAGCTGCAAAAATCTGTAACTATAAACCTATTCTTGATATCTCTTCGAATGGTGACAAAATCCCCTGCTGAAATATTTTACCACCGACATTGTCGAAGTGTATTCACCATGAAAAGATTGCTGACATCGAATTAAAAGAAAGCACTAGCTCTACCCTCGAAGAAATCATTAGAACCTCTGTGAGAAAGGTACCTATCACTAGCAGAGTATACGATGCCGTATGTATATTTTACAAGAAACTCAAGTACCAAAAGGGAAAGCAAACAAGAGAAGGCCTCATAAAATGAGTGTTGTCCAATACACACAAACGGGTATGATTTGTCAATGTAGCATTATGATCCGTACGATTGGTACGAATGGTGAATGCCGTAGACGATCTGTTGACGATCCGTAAAATGCATCTCATTATCGGGACTTAGAATATTTTCACGTTTCAGTGTGAGTGACTCAGAGGGGTATAACAGTTTGACCATTGGTACGATTGGTACGAATCATAAATGCGATAGGCTATTCATATTCGAACAGTGGAAACGTAGTTCATGTTCTGTTTTCTCTTTGGTTGAAACTGAGTGTCAATTCGTATTTATGTAAACCGTGAAATCGTAAGATTCAGACATGCGATCGTTTATTTAAGAAGTTCTGTTTTTTTACTTTTGCGTTAGTCGCCGGAAGCTTGAAACGAAAGCAGATAGAGTTTTCAGTGAGTGAGTTCGAGGTTGTTAAAAGTGGATATCTTTATGGCCGCTGTAGTCTCTTTGAAGGCTTCAGAATGGCCATCATATTAGTGATGCGGAGAAGATGCGAAGTGGTGACGCCACAACCATTTCCTCTCTCCAGATTTCGCTCGGTTGATTATCCAAGATGGTGACTGCATTAACCATTCCAGCAAAAGGTCGAAAAAGAACAAAAAGTGGAGCTAAAAAAATGGTGATGGTGGTATGATTTTATTTTTATATTTCTAAAACTGTGAAAACCAACTGTGATATTAGTGATATGGGATATGTACAATTTCATTTTAATGGTTATAGTCCATGCTGTTGTCACTGTATTTTTGTCATCCAGGTACTCACCCAGTTGAAGACCCCCCAGAAGAACATTTGATTGAAAGCTTAGCTGATAATAGAGAAGAATGCAATGAAGCAGAATCAAATGCAATAAATGAAACAGAATCAAGTGCAGTTAAAGTAAACACAACTCGGACAACAAAAACGCCAAAGAGAAAAAGTGGTAGGTCTGGTGCCCCTCCCAGAAAAACTCGCCTGTGTGAACAGATGAAGCAGATGCATGAATACATGCAGGGCAGTTCGGTTACAGCAGAGGCATGTTGGGTATGATGTCCCAAAATATGATGGGAATGACGCAAATGTTCATGCAAGATGCTGGTCCAGGACATCATCCACCAAACCAAGTGTATGCTCCTCAGTGTACAACCGAACTACACCTTTCCATCTACTGGCATGGGCTGTGGTTTGTATACTTCACCAGCAAGGCCATCATTGTCAAGCTCAGTTACAAGTGAACATCCATCACTTGAAGAAAATGAGTTGTTTAACTTGCAGAAACTGTAAATGCAGTTGCATGTTTTAATACAACAATAATAATGTGGGCTTTGTTGTTATGTTGAGTTAAACAGGTGATAGTTGTTTTAATCCACAACAGCATATTAATGTTAACATGTTCAATACACACCAAAAAGCACAACAGTTTTTATAACTAGAGTACTATTTAAAACAAAGCCTATTTGGCATTAAGCTAAAAAAATTAAACAAAGGATGTGTGGAACTGTTTTCAACAGCTTCTAACAAATGTTAACATTTAGCTACAATGAAGTACAGTTGAACTTTTGAACAGGCATGGCTTGTCTGTTGCCTTAGCTTATTGTAGTCCTGACGTTGAAAAATATGAATTCGTACAGGTCATGTTTGTATGGGTTTTCTGTTGAGTTGTACAAATAATGAGCCAATATCAACATATTGATATTGTATACTTCGGTTTCTGTTAGCTGCTGTTTGTTTATAAAGGTACTCAATTTGCATCTCCAGAAAGTATCCATATCCCCTCAATGGGAGGCAATTAACTTGGTAGCCCAAGTTAAGCTATGTTGCCATACACAAGAGGGATATACATATTTTGTGGAGATGCACAATATTTAATAGCATACCAAAGAAACAACAGTATTTATAACTAGAGTGCTATTTAAAACAAACCCTATTTGGCATAAACTAAATAAACAAACGATGGTTGGAACTATACTACAAAATAAAACAATTGAATTTTTAAACAGGTATGGTTTGTCTTTTGCCTTATTAATCCAGAAGTTGAAAGCTATGAAGTTCCTAATGATGTTGGAATCGTGAGTTGCATCATCATCATCATCATCATTGAAGGGATCAGGCCTTGGTAGGTCACCAATTTCATCTTCGCCCAGCCTGTTCTACTCTTCAAGGTAGCACTCCTTTAGCTCTTCACACATGTGTAGGATGCAGGCTGATGTAGCATGAAGAACTGTTTTGTCAAGTTCACAATCTAGCGGCTTGAGCAGACATCTCCATCTTCCCTTAAGCCGTCCAAATGCTCTCTCAATCTGGATGCGTGCGCGGCTAAGTCTGTAGTTGAAATGCTCTTTTTCTGGTGTGAGATTACTGCCTGGATAATTCTTCATTAAATTCTTGGAAATAGGGTAAGCTGGATCACCGATAACAAATGGCTCAATATTGTGGTTACCAATAACCCGAGACAAATTTGCATTATTCGGTATCAACCTTCCCTCTGTTATCATCTTGCGTATTTGTGAGTGCCCAAACACCCTCGAATCATGTGCTCGACCAGGCCAGCCAGCAAACATATCAGTGAAGCAACATTGGCTGTCACAAACACCTTGTAGAATCACAGAATGGAAACATTTCCTGTTGTAGTAGTCAGCGTGGTGGATGAGGGGGGCTTTTATGGGTACATGGGTACCATCAATGGCACCCAAACACTGTGGAAAATTCCACTTTCTTTGGAAACCATTTATTATTCTTTGAAAGTTTATACCCCTTTGTAGCCTGCTAATGATGTGTATCTTGGAACGAACCAAGAGCTGCATAGCTTCCATTAACTTTCATGCATGCTGTCGAAGTACCGATTCCAAATTTGTCTCCAATTTCCCTGTAGTCCAATCCTTTCCCCAGGCATTTAAGCAGCATCGCTACAATAATTGTTCTAACAGGTACAGGGTTGCGCAGTCTGGTTACCTGTCGCTGAAGGCTTTGCAAATCACCTGTCAACTGTTCAAATATACCTTTAGAGATACGATAGCTTTCCAGCCATTTTGTGTCAGGAAAATGAAGGAATTCATGTTCCAATACATTTTCAATTCTTGGAATTTTCCAAACTGCTCGTCCCCGAACTTGATTCCTATCGGCGACAAATGTGAGAATTCTTCTAATTGCAGCACAAGTTTCGGTGACAATCCGCGCTAATCTTCGCCTGTTGTCCTCATCCACGTCTTCTCTTAAGTATTTCATGTACATACACATTATTAAAAAAGTAAAAAAGCCATATAAAGCAGTAAAAAAGCAATAATATCGCACATGCAACGGATACATATGAAATTTGCGAAGCGAGCACCGTCTCGGTTTATTGAATGTTGATATCTTTGGTACCTAGTGTCTGAACACAGCACCATTTTGTGCCTGTTACCAGGCACTACTGCTCAGGCACTAAGTGTGAACATAGCCTAAGCGATTGGTGTCCTGTTAATATTTAGTGGCTATGTTATTCGAACGGTATAATGATGTAAACAAAGGATAGATGGTTTAATAATTGCAAGTTATGAATGTAGACATTTCAAATACAATTTATTGGGGGCAATTAGTTTACAGAGTGGAGGGTGAAAAGCTGGAAAATTGCTTAATAACATCAAAATTTAATAGTACCTAATTTCTTTCATATTTAAATTAATATAGTTATCTTTGATACCATGCTTTGGATATAAAGTTTCATGTTTGTCAAATCATTGTGGTAATAAATTGCCTGGTGAATTAAAAACAGACCGTTTTTATTATGACATCACACATAGAAAGATATTGGTTGTCAATTCGATTTATTTTTCCATCCTCTCAATTAAATCAATCTTATCCATTAAACTCTTGTTTTAGTCTATTGACAGTGACACAATCTTCCATTCGTTTTCAGAACAAGGTAATAGATCAGCAGCAGAAACCAGCTGATTACAGAGGTTAGTGTTCACTGGTGAAAAGCTGGCGAAACACACCTGTCTCCTGGTTCATCTGTATAACAGCAGCTGTGACCACAAAATGTGTGTAACAATTATTTGATAATAAATTAAGAACATGTCACATTAGTCAACCAAATAATGCCATCAAATTAATACAGATTCATCTATTAGCTTTCTGATTATTAATTTTATGCCGTTTCATTGTCCGTAGTGGAGTTCGTGAGCTCTGCGTGGGATTGCACTAGTTTGGTGAAAATGCCCCATTGTAGAATAAACGACCGACACATGAGTTGGCATTTAATGGCCACTTTACCGTGGCAGTTTATTCTAAAAGCATAATTGAACTTTGACACTTGTCAATGTTAATTAAAATATCATTTTCAGCAAAGGTGGGGCGATAAAAGAGGGCCACAAAACACAGAAATGTGGCAGCCCCACCAAGATACCACACAGAGCTCAAGAATGAAATAAGAGATAATGAGTCTAATCATTTTTTTGTATAATGACGGATCTGTAGCAGCCCGTGTCTGACCCACATCTAACATGTAGACTTAAGCAAATTGCTATTTGATTTGTTAAAAAATTTCCACTAATAACATGTAACGAGAAACGGAAACAGGAGCAGCTCTTGCCTGACCTCCCGTTCCGGCAATGTCAAAATTGTATAATGAACTTAAACCGATAACAAAAACAAAACTTACATAATATTAATTTCTTTATTGACGGATCCGTAACAGCCCCTGTCTGACTTACTTCACCGACAAGCTTTCTTGAAAAATTAAAAATATCCAAGATTTACCATTACCATATTGATGGATCAGTAACAGCCCTTGTCTGACGTACTTCACCGACAAGTTTACGCAGTTACGCCGCTTCTTGAAAAATACAGTTCAGTTATGAAATAGTTTTAACAGAAAAACAGAAGAAGCCCTTGCTGACCCCTGCCTGTTTCTGATGTAATAGTCTAAAATAGAAAAACAGTAGAAGCCCTTGCTGACCTCTGCCTGTTCGTAAACTACAATACATTCTCTTATACTAAAGCACCGACTTAACTCGCCAGAAATAATAGGAGCCCTTGTCTGACCTACATGACTGAGAGCGAAGCATAAGCGTACACAAAACCCGATCAAGGTGGTAATGCGTGACCTTCTTATATATTTTAGTGATGTTAATTTACATGGAGGCGTTCAGAACGAATGTATAGTTTAAACGCATCAGATTTCCAGCGGCCAAGAGCGTGAATTTGGGCGTCAGAAAATCCCTTATCAGCCGCAACTGAAGCGGCGCCAATTCGGAAGCTGTGTCCTTTATATCTACGCGTATCGAGGCCACAAAATTGTAAACACCGTGAGAGTTCGGTGTTAAATTGGTAAACTGTAATAGGCGCAAGGTTTGGGTGACAAAATAGGGTGCCCGGGAGGGCCCCTCTTAGCTTACAGTACTCAACTAAAGATTGAACAGGACAGTATGGCAAAGTATCCTCACGTTCAATCAAGATTTCAAAGGGTTTTCCAGCGGTATTGTGCTTAAAGGTTGTAATAATAATCTTGATCATTTGTGGTTCACCATGTTGCATCAAAAACTTTAAATCCTGAAGTCGTAAAATAGACGCCGCACCCTCCGTGCTCCTAGCCACAAGTTCACCAATACGGAAGAAACCGTAAAAGGCTATCAAAAACATGGCTGAGTAAAGACAACGTTGATGCGCCGAAGAATTGGTGTGCTGGAGAGACTTAATAAGCTCGTGCAAGACCGGTCTAGTAATAGGTAAACGAAGGTCAGCCAAACGCCGGCGGCTCAAAGCGGTTAACAGCTTATAAATCAAAAATGATTTTGTTCGGTCACAATAGCCTTTGAGCTTGTGAACGTAGCCGATGGCGGAAAGATATGAAGTTATTGTTGAAGGTGCTAGTTTTTTAACAGAAAGGTAAGAGATAAAAAGAGCTAAGTGGGAAGATGAGAGGGGAAGCTTAGGAGTTGGCGACTCGCTAAAGCAGAGTTTAGTAAATCTCTCAAATGAGTGACCAATTCTCCGGTAGAAGGTTCGTTGGAACCGTTGTTGGGAGTTCGTCTGCGTCCGGCGCTAGCCCCCTGAAGCTCTCCACCTGAAAACGGGAGATATAATTGGCTTGGCAATTCTGCAAACCAGGAACATGCTTAGCACGGAACAGTATATTGTTACTTAAACAACTAAGAACTAGGTTGCGTAAAAGAACCATGACTGTCTTTGATGTTTGCTTGTTGATAATATCAACGAGAGCAGAATTATCGGTAAAAAATAACACGCGGCGGTTTGACATACGAGACCCCCAAATGTGTACGGCAAGGACAATCGGAAACAGCTCTAGGAAAGTTATGTTAAAATATTTCCACCCCGGAGGAAAAGCGCCGCCGAACCAGTGCTTCCCAAATATCGCACCATAACCTTTTGAGGCCGCGGCATCCGTATATAAGTCAAGTCTAAAAGAATCGTCCCAGCAATCTGACAGAAAAAATGCCCTGCCATTAAAACTATTTAGAAAAGTCCACATGCGTATATCTTGTTTAGCGTCTCGCTTTAAACGGATATGGTGATGAGGGCGCGTCAGACCGCTAGTAAGATCTACGTCGTAAAAAGGCACGGCCTGGGACAACGACTGAACAACAAAAATTCAACAGGCCGATTGAAGACTGCAGTTCGAGGAGAGTAACAAAGCGCTTCCTATAAAATTGATGGAGTAAGGTGCGAGATTTAGTAAGCTTTTCTAACGGCAATCAAGCTTCCTGATGCACAGAATCGAGTTCTATTCCAGCAAATTGTAAAGTTGTATTTGGGCCCACTGTCTTTTCATTAGCAATTGGGACTCCAAGGAATTTGCACATGACAAGAAAATTATGTAGGTTTGTGTTGCACTTATCATGGGTGGGTGCAATAAACAGGAAGTCATCTAAAATATGTATAACCGCAGAGGCATGCAAGTGATGTTTGGCTAGCCACTCTAAAGAAGAACTGAATTTTTCGAAAAGAGCACAGCTTGATTTGAGCCCCATAGCTAAACAACGATCAAAATAGTATTGATTATCCCATTTAATGCCGAGTAAAGGGTACTCCAGCGGGTGGACGGGGATAATACGGAATGCAGACTTAATATCGGTTTTAGCCATAAAACAACCTTTGCCTAATTTTTTTAAGATCGAAATAGCATCGTTAATAGTAGCGTATTGCACTGACGAAGATTCGTCCGGAATAAAATCATTAACAGAAGAACCTTCGGGGTGTGATAAATGGTGTTTTAGTCTAAACTCATTGGGAGTTTTCTTGGGAATTTTGCCGACGGGCGAAGTGTGAAAACTGGGAAAGGGGGGAGCACTGAAAGGGCCCACGACCCTACCAGCGTCGATTTCTTTCTTCAATTTCACGAAAGTAACGTCCGGACTGTGTAGCGCGCTTTGCAAATTAATAGACTCAAGCTTAGAATATTCGCCAAAGTAAGAAATTCGAAAACCATAACCTTTTTTGATGAGCTACACGGCTCAAAGGTTAGCTCGTGTCTACCAGAGTTACCCGGAGGGGAAGACATAGACAAGGCATACTTGTCCCGTGGAGGAGCAACCGTCAATAACGCCCTGAAGTCTACATATTCATGGGCCCAAATTTTGGCTTTAAGTTTAGTGCTTACTCGTGCACCTAGGTTTATACCAATACTGGTAAATATCTGCTGGAGACGTTTCTTGCGGCTTTCTAACGAAACTTGTGGGGTCACGGCTTGCATACCTTGTGTAATTGCTGTGGTCTCCCCATCAACAATTTGGTCTACTTGGCGAGCAGACGTCGGGTTATGGTCTGCAAGTTGCTGCTGTGGAGTCAAGGCTTCTTTGACCGCTTTAGATACTGCGGCGGCGATCACACTGGTTAGCGCTTGCACATTGCACTGCATCAACTGTGTGTCGTCTTGACGAGGCTGTGCTACAGGGGAGTCACCTTGCACCACTGCAGCTGGCTCGGCTTCTCGCAGATCGGCAGGTGGTAGCGGGCGAAGACGTTTAGAGCGTCTACCAGGACCAGCGGCACGCTTTTTTGGTGGCATGATTAATTATACAATAAGGCAAGAGAGTACAATACGAACTATATTCATGCAATATGTCGGGATTACAATTTCTAGTGATTAAAAGGAGTCCCAGAGGTGCCAGATTAGATCATAAAGGGACTGCCAAATATTGACAGGTATGCAAAAAACCGGAAAAGGCTCTCTACATACCGATACAAAGGTGAAATAGAGGACTGACAACAAAGCCCATTCCGCAAATATCAAGTGCATTGGACACACCTACAAAAATAGGCGATCAAAAGGATTGTACACTCAAGCGGTAAGCTGAAAGCAATAAAAAAACCAAAGCCGGTATAAAAATAAAAGCACAGTATTGGACTGTGCAAACGGCATAATACAAAGCACGCTAATGGACCGTGCATACCGTAACAAAGTATAAAATGGGTGCACACTAATGTACTGTGCACCAAGGTGGCCACATGATAGCCAACGGAAACAGCACAACACATATATTCGGCTAAATGCAGCCGTAAAATAGCTGAATTTCGAGACATCAAAACACGGCTTGGTATTAAATGTAATCTATGAAATGGCTCTGAGCAGCTTGGATTTACAAGCAGAATAAAAAATGTATGAAATCGGTATCAGTCCACATGCTTCGAATATGCTGGAATTAAAATGGGCCGGTAGCCGTAAAACTACGCAAAGACCTCAAAACGGCCCCCCTGAGACTCCGGAAATATTTGAATTGCCCAAGCCGGTTAAGATGTACGCCATCACGAGCGAGAAATTCAGTGGTAGTATTCCAAAAGCCCCTGTGACCCCAGAAAAAAGAGTAAGGGATAGGCTCAAGTACGGCTTTTAGGTATCTGTTGAGCAAGCGGACCCAAGCGTTAAATACTGGCTGGGATCCCCGAAGGGTTTGGCATACACACACGACCCTCACATTGTAATCATCATGTAGGGTTTTGACGAGCTCTTCGATAGAGGAACCCACAACTAATGGATCCAGGTTAGAAAGATCATTGGTTCCCAGTTGCAAAATTACTATGTCTGGGGCAAATGAAGTGACAACCTGTATGTCATGAAGCAGCATTTTGGCCACGGTGCGACCGCCAACACCGTGCCATTTAAACGTGGCGACCCGATTCCCTAAAGAAAAATTATACTCTAGATTTGGGTTGGCCACAACAAAATTGTGTAAACGTCTAATAAATGAATGCCCCAGTATTAAAACCTTAGCGGGAGGAAGAGCCATGATCGATACTAAGAATAATGAGATTGTTACAACTTGCCTGAAAAAATGTTATGGTTTAGCTAAAGGCAATGTTCTCGCTGTGATGGTAAAGGCCAGAGGAATGGTTGCCAAAGCGAGCAGACTTTTATTACGATCAACTGAACATGATTGGCTAAGAAGTTACCTGACAGACCACACCTCCATTTAACAAATATGCGCCTAACACAATTGATTCAATGTATTGACGCAAATAACATCATGCTTAGGCTTGATGTTTATTTGTTATTGCTTGCTGTGATTGTTCTTAAATTTATTGTTACAGTTGCTTTGGTCATGCTATCATTCAGCTAAGCTCATTTAAGTTATATGCTTGGCGTGGGTTCGGCCAAGCTAAATTAAGGTGGTTCCATACAGTTTTCTGGAGACAATACCTACATTTTTCAATCAGCTTTACGTGAAATTTTCACCACTAACTGATTTTGAAATGAAGTTTGGCAAGATATATTGTCTGGTAAAATCGATGTTACCATGACGATGATAAACAAGAAACTTAGAAATCAGTAAAAGTGAAATTTAGCGCGTTTAAGAATTTGCATTGAAAATCCCACATAGGCAACTTAAAATATGGTATATGGCATATATATTTTGCAAGAATAAAAAAATTCTGTATGTTTGAATTAAAATAAATTGCATTAACATTTCAAACCTTACTATTTGTGTACTGGTATTAAATTGATCGATGGACTAGCATCCCATCCAGGGGGGAGTAGCAATATTCCTAGTTGCTTCATGCTACGGAAACCGGGTTAAGCTCCGGCCGTGTGGGCCATTGTGGCCCGAGTGCGACTTTACCTACCTTTAATTAAATTGATCAAGAGATAAACACTGGTTTTGTGAAATTACTTGGTGATAACATCAAACAGTAGCTTGATGTTATGTTTGTAAACCTTGAAAATTTTGTTTACTTTCTCTTTTGCGATCTTGAGAATTACCTTTTCTTCCTAACATCGCATCATGTGCATTTATTGGGTAATTTTCGATTTTTATGGCTTTTGCAAAAATCTGAGAAACGGCTCGATGATTTTTTTAAAACATTCACTGTGCATGCTTATCGATGTGCAAAATATTATCTGAAAGTTTCATTGGCTTTGATTCACTGGAACACCTTTGAATTTAAAGATGAAGTACGAACCGGCCGAAAAAATGGCATTACAAAATTACTTTTTTACGTTATTCTCAGTAATGATTGCTCTACATTCTTCCGTGATTGAAACATTGCAATGTACGCTCAAATGCAAATTTCTTTGCATGTTTTCTTTCAAAACGCCTGCTGTAAAAACAGCACATTTTGGACTTTCTTTTCTTAAACGCCTAGTCGCAGTGGCATAATGTACATCAACTATGATTCATTTTCGAAAGGCAAATCCAGTGCTGTATCATGATATGTGACTCAGACAAGCAGTTGTAAAAAGGTTGAGACACTTTGCAAAAAAAAGTGTTCATTCCGTATAAAAGTGACCGCATAACACAAATGAAAACAATGCAATGTGCTACTGACCCCCCTCCCCCTTCCAATGTTGATGACTGTCAGTTTGAATGGCATTTCTGATCCGGTACAATACTGATAAGGGGGGAGGGGGTGCGGAGTTGTTGAAAATCGTGTTACCCTCGAAATATTCACTACAGTACACAATGTCTCAACTCTTTTTGCAATTGCTTGTAGTATGTCTTAAGGCAACGGTCTTCTTAATGTTCTTTTTCTTGCCTTTACATTGACTTCATTTTGCTCAATTTACTACTAATTCTCTTAAAGATTTCCTTTTGCTTTATACCCTTCGGTAAGGCTATCGAGTAAATTAAATCACAGTTTCTAATCGTGATTATAATAAACAAAGACAGCGTCCTTATTCATGAGTCCGAAACCAAGATAAAGTGTACAGACATACAGATTTCTTGAACTTGATTAATAAAAACACCTAAAATAACTTTCTAAAAGGTGGGAATTTTGATACGAGGGGAACCAATGTCAATAAGGGGGGGGGAAGATGTTCCACCTATAAAAATTTCTGATTTTAAGAAAACGGTAACACATTTTAGAATAGAACTTAAAAGTTCCGAAAACTTGACATTACGGTTTTAATAAATTAAGACAATGATTTCAGTCAATAATTGGACACTGTCTTCGTCAACGTAAACAACGTATCTTTTAAGATCAGGAACTCATTAATCAAAAGATAGTTTATCTTGAAGTTATTAAATCTCACTATATAGCGGTTGACAACATTTTAACCAATTCATGCAGATTCTTTAATTTTTATGATAACCATATGGTTTACGCAAAACGAAATCGTCTATCTTAAACATCAGCAAAAACACAGTTATAATCACAACTCAACAGAATTTGTCTAATTTAAGGATATTAGTCCTGTGACAGTCGCGACCAAGTCACTCCAGGTTTCAGTTTTGCATCTGATTGGTTGAGAGGTGCCACAAGTTTTCCAGACCAATGTCAGAGCACAATGAAGCAAAACCAATGTAATCCCGGATTACTTTCGACAATCAATTGAAAATTGCTATGTGGTACATCACAATTATTAGCTAGATGGCTGGCCAAGAAAGTGATCATAAATGTATCGCTGTTTGTCAGTCAAATGACTCTTAACTGTTTTATGTTAATTATTTTGTTTTAGCAGGCCAGCCTCAATGAAAACGTCTTTCTTCTCTTTTTCAGATTTTGGTCTGGACACTAACTAAGCACAAGGGGATACACAGGAACACCGCCGAGATGTTAAAATAACCAATGTTTGTAATAGTATCATCACCCCAAATCTCAAATTTGTAAGTGTAAAATGACACTTTTCAACACAGTTATCTAACAAAACCTCCAAAAAAGAAATACTGTTCGCAAAAATCATATTTCTAATTCTTTTTTATATTATAATAGTAATTTTCTAAAAAGGATTCATTTAAGATAATAAACTTAGCTCTATGTATGTTTTAATATGAGAAAATAAAACCAATGTTACATTGTGTTAAAGTGCCTATGAAGTAAAAATTAAGTTAAGCTTATTTGAAAGGCGTTTCAAAATGGAGAAGAATGATGTTTTCCATTTTGTGATATCTTTTCTCGTTCCTAAGCATTTACTTTGAAGTAAAGTGCAGCCAAGGGTTGACTACTCCCTGCTACCAATTATGTTATGCCACCAGTTAATTACAGTTAATTACTTTAATTCTCAGTTTACCCTATATTTCAAGATCATGAAGCTGTTTGAAAGCTCTTGGAGAAGTAACTTTAATACCTTAATTGTTTACAGTGAGGAAAATAATGCTTTGCACTGTGTCACAATAAATTAATTGTTAATTTCTTATTGTTCAATATGAATTCATTATCTTTATAAGTTCACAGCCTTCAGTTTCTAAGACAATAAAATTAATAGTGATCATTAATTATTTCTCCTTCCCATGTCTTAATTAAATTTACAATGTCAAGTCATGAGAATAAAGGGAATGGTCACCAAACATCACAAATTGTAAAAATACCTTTTTCCCACTAAAATTACAAGAAATGTATGGGGTTATGCGAGATGAATTTGGTATTAATAGTTACTTAATAGGTCCCTTACTCCGCACAGTCCCACTGCCAAGAGACGGCTCCTTGATCATAATTGAGATATGACAGTAGACTCCATAATTTCATGTGAAGAATTTGCATATCTTGACCCCCTTGGCTGAGGTAAATCTTGAATTGCACTTGCATTGCCATCAGTGAATGACAAAATTATACTTCGCCACAGCCCTGGTAGGATGTTACCAGAGCTATCAAAACTGTCCACAAAGCCTGTAGGGCAGTACATGGCACACTCTGTCTGTCTCAAATAATTATGTAGACAGATTGCAGCTTGAGTAATCTTCTCAACTGTTTCAATATTTGCTAAAATAGGGCTTCCAAAAATTCTCCACCTAGCAGTTCTCAATCACTCTTCTTGCTCTTGACAACCTGTAATTGAATATGCACTTCTCTTCTGAAATATTTCTTCCAGGGTAGGGGTGCAAAAGCCAAGGTTTTAAGGGGAATATCTCATCTCCTATAATAAAGTATGGCAGTGAAGGGAGATCACAACCTGGAAGATATTCCGAGGCAGGAAAATTGATGGTGCCATCTTCAAATGCTTTGCCCATATCTGAATTAGCCAAAACACCACTGTCATTGTTACTGCCATATTGCCCAATGTCAACTAAAGTGAAATTGTAGTTTGCATCACAGACTGCCATAAGTACGATGCTAAAAAATCTTTATAATTATAATACAAAGAACCAATTAATTATAATACAAAGAATGCTTACAACACGCGTTTCTCGTGTGCAGATAATCTTTTTGTACAGAAATCCTGATTGCATATAAAACTTAAGTCTTTTCCTGCTTTTGGTACGAGATTATGGAATTGTCTACTCCCCGATTGGCGTAAGCTCACGAAAAATTCATAAGTTGCTTCTAACTGTACTCGAAATTGAGGACTATTATGTTGATGCCCATTCTTTAATCTTGATTTTAAACACAAGTAATTATTATACACTATAGCTTTCAAACCTACATTTAGCCGTTTATCTACTTTACACCTCTTAATTTGCTTTACTTTTTTACCTTTGTGCTTGATTAATTATTTATGTGTATGTTTATTTATTTAGTAGCTGTTTTTTAAATCACTTTATGTTTGGTAAACATGACTGTAATTAGTACAACCCGCCTAGATTAGCTATGCTATAAGCGCGTTTGTAGATATTTAAATTTTATTTCTTTAAATTTAGATCAATTAATTAATGAAATAGTGTTGAAAACCAATAATAATAAACCTCAACCAGTTTTTCTGGGGCATTGCAATGCAATGTGTTTACCATCAGGTGCTCTGACACAGAGGTACATTCCAGGTGGTTTCAAATTCACTGGCAATGTGCAACCAATCAGCTTGTTTTTCAGGTGGCCGTAAATATAAATCCTTTAATGCAATCCAAATTGCACTCAGTGTTTCACGTATGATCTTGCTGACAGTTACCTTACAAATTCTATATGAGAAACTTAGTGATTGCTGATCATCTCGACTCGCTAGATATCGCAAGGTAAGTGTCAGTCTTTCAGCAGGACTAATAGCAGTTCTCATCCTGGTATCTTTCTTCATAATTAGTGGTCCAACCAGAGATAAAAGGTGCTGAAATCTTTTTGGAGTCATACGTGCGTACCTATGTATGCAGAGTTCATATCATTGTTATTGTATTCAGTATTCATAATTTAGTAATACTTCTACAACTCTGACCTAAAAAATTAAATCATGTAAATAAAACAGTTGCCAGGGAGGAAGGAAGGGGTGAGAGGGGATTAATTTGAGTGTTGCTTGCGCACAAACCTCTATATTGCGACCTAGTGTTCTAACATGACCTAATCCTTAATCTATAACTAAATTAAAACAACATGTATTACATGTAAGTAAAATTACATTTCATTTTCATTTAGGTTTTTGCGGATTATCCTAGTATTTTTTTGCAGAATTTTACTGAGGCAAGATGTTCTGCTTTTATATAAAAACAAACTACATGCATGCTTATTTCTTTTTCATCATTAAAACAGCCCTCATATTTTCCACAGGTTGGAAGTTTATATTTGTTGTAAAATAGTTTAAAGACCATTATTTTGAGCATTTTTTCTTTATTTCATTATTTTACTGACCTTTCATTTAGAGCAATAAGTAAAAGAGCTGATGCACCAGAAAAACCGAAGTCGTATCTAAACAATTAACTTACTATGCACACAAAACATTTCCCTGAACGATATGTCCATGCTTTTCGACGTCCAACAAGTTGATAAAATATTCTTTATTATTTTGAATACCATAACCGTAACAGTACATGTAACATGCAAGAAATGGAAGAACAGTACATTGACAACCAACCGAAGGAAGAGTTCCCTATCAGATGACTGAAGTTCTTGCACTAGGTTCGCATATCATTACCAGAAATCGTGGACATTTCGCACCCGCGTGGAGTAGTCAGCGTTGTGTCTTATTGCAGTATGATCAAAAACAAACAAGATGGCATCAAGGACTTCGGGGAGTCGAGTTCCTTACAAACTTTTGGACAATTTTAGCACAGTTGACCTTTTATATGACGGGGAAAGGAAGAGAAAAAGACCTTCCTCCAAAACTATTGGCATTTTTAAAGCAGAGCGGCTAGTAACCCGACGAAAGGACTCTGAGGAACGATTTCTTTCATTCTGAATTTTCGAATTCCCCATAATCCTTTGCGCCTTGGGGGAAAGCCAAAATCCAAAATGGCGGGCTGCTAAGGTTGTGCGGATTGATAACAGTTTTACAATGGGTAAAAGTGACTTCTGTTGTGCACCAAATTGCTCAAACAGGACCAAGAAAAGAAAAATCCAGTTCTAAAAATAATCGTCTATTAAAGATATGGCTACATCGGATAAGAAGAAAAAAATTCAAACTGACGGCGAACACTCGCTTATGTTCAGAACATTTTGTTGGTGGACGGAAATCATTAGACCCAGAGAATGGTTGAATTCATATTAGAGACAGAAAACCGTCTTGGACGGGAAACTCGTCAAATATGAATCCGGTGAAGGACAAGTTTCCCATCTCAAATTTATCCGTCTATTTTTCCGTCCAAACCGACGGAAAATCACGACGACGTTTTTGCGCTTGCACTCAAGGAAAAGACTGGAACTAGAAAGCCAGCAACTGTTTCGGAGAAAAAAAAGATGGCGGCTTGAAAATGTGTGATTTCAAAATCATGGAAAAGGCACTGAAGCTAGCTTGGATAAGCAGAGTTCAGGATGATTCACAAGCTTCCTGGAAAATAATCCCTAATCATCTTTTGCACAAACACGGAAATCTTGTCTTTTTAACAAAATGCAGCTTCCCAGCAAATATACTTGACAATGACAACAAACTCCCCACTTTTTATAAAATAATGCTAAAATATTGGTACGAGTTCAAAGTCGCAACAAAAACCGATTGCGGAACGCATCCTAGAAACGAATCATTGTGGAACAACAGAAAAATCCTGATAGAAAACAAACCTGTTTTTTACAATCAATTGGTACAACGCTGGCATTACTAAAATAAGCGACATATTAAACCAAAACAGTGAGTTTTTGAAATTGCACGAGTTCGCTCTAAAATTCAATCTTAATGTCCCTTTTACGACATACTATGGTCTGGTTAAAGCAATTCCAAATGAGTGGAAAGCCAATTTTAAAAGCCCATCTCCGAATTTTGAACACAATACACCAGTCAACACCCAGACAACTAGATGTATTTACTCCTCTCTTTTAAAAGCCGTTTTCGTTCCTCCCACCGCTGAAACCAAAATTCTTCGCCACGGGTTCACAAAAAAGACCATTCAGAAAGTTTATCTCATGCCATTCGCCGTCACAAACGAAGTAAAAATAATCATGTTTCAATACAAAGTGATTCAAAACATACTCCCAACCCGCGTCTCACTTCATCGAGACGGCCTCTTAGAAAACCCTATATGCAACTTGTGCAATGCCGAGAAACAAACTTTAGATCACCTGCTAATAAACTGCGCTCTCACAATTGATTTTTGGACCCTGTTTCAAAACTGGTGGTACCAAAAAACATGTGAAAAAATAACGTTAACTACAAGCCATATACTTTACGGCTGGCATGATTGAACAAAGCATTGGCAAACACTAAACTATTGTCTATTAATTGCCAAATATTGTATCTTTTGCACAAGCCTTCGCGGAAACGTCTTAGATTTCGAATGTTTTATACTGAGTGTTCAAGAAAAACTTAAAATTCTTAAAGAAATAGCGACTACAAAAAAAGCACTTCCGGAGTATTATCGCACCTGGGCATCATTACTCTAGTTTTTTACTTTACTTTTGTACTTTTTTTTTCTCGTATGTGTAAACTACGTAACTGCTATTTACACTGTAATAACTAAACTTCTTTGTAATAGCCAAATATCTGTGTATATTCTTGTTAATAAAAAATAAATAATAAAAAAAAAAAAACTGTTTCTGGGTAAAAAAAGATGGCGCCCAAAAAGGTCACAGCTGAGAAGCAGACGAAGAGAAACAACAAAGTTTGGACGGAAGAAGAAACGAACGCATACGCTGATGTTCTTTATAACACTGACAACAGAGATCGCTCTTGGCTATATCAGCTGGTAAACTATGCCTTGAAAAGGCAAGCGAATGAAGAACTGTTTTGACAGATTCGGGAAGAATTGGAAGATGTTTTGGGAGATGAAGATGAAATGGAGATGACTACCAGTTTACTATTGAACAGTTACGAGCAAAGTTTAAATGGTTTAAAAAATGGCGAAGCATCGATAACAAGATTAAATGTGGTTCTGGGCTTGCAAGAAAGGACACAAATGTATCTAAGTGGTACGATATTATGAATCCACACTTCTGTGATGCAGTCGAAGATATGACATCACTCTCAAGTAAGGCAGATGATTTAAACTCGCCAAACGAAAGCGAAGAAGGGGATACTGTTTGTTACAGCGATGTCAGTTCTGAGGGCCGTTCTGACGTGTAGTCCAGCAAACAGCCTCGTATGGCGACGGCCAGAAGCAGTGTAGAAAGCGAAGAGGACACTGTGACCAGCATACAAAGTTCAAGCAGTCAAAGTGGAGCAGAGCCCAAGAAAGTAGATACTGGAAAAGGTATAAAGAAAGGCAAGAAACAGAGTAAAGGTAAAAGTCCAAAGAAAGCAACTAAGATTAAGTTGCACTCAAAAAGAAATTCCAAACCTAGGTCACAGAGTGATGCTATGTTCCAGTTTGCAAACAGTATAGAAAACAGCACAAGACAACAAGAGGAAAACAAAGATGTCCGACTTCAGACACTCTTAGCATCCGAGCAGAAATGAGATGAAATGTTTTTTGCTTATCAGAGAGAGCAAGCGGAAGCTAACAGAAAATATGAAATGGTGATGGCCCAGATTCTTTTGCAAGCAACGTCAACGTCAAATGTACGCCCGCAGTATAACAGCTACATGCCTCCAGGTTCACAAGCCTTGCCACTAACAGGCTCATTCAGAAGCTGGAATAATGCTTATGCCAGTGGTGATCCACAGGACGAAACACCCTTTTACCAGAAGAAGTGATCATGCTAAAAACTCTTGCTGCTTTATATTGCCACTTGTGTTCAATCTTTGATTCTTTAACAGGTCATAGTTGTGTTACTATTTGACATTGACTGGTCATAGATTACTGTTATGTCACGGCGTAAATTTTAATGAATCCAGTACAAGGAAATCGAAGGGATATTTCTGAACTTACTCTATTACTCACTAAAAAATACCGCTTCTGTGAAACTTACTTATAATACAATTTCTTTAGCCTGGTGATAAAGACCTCCCCCTTTTTCGTAATAAACCTATAGTATCCCTCTATCAGTAGTCATTGACCAGTCCCTTACTTCCTTTTGGCAAAATGTTAACAGATGTTGACCATCTCTGCTATGTTATAATGAAAACTGACAAAAAAAGGTTCATGCAAAGAGATCAGTTACGAAAGAAAAATATTCTTGCTGAATTGATTATCATCTCCCATCTACATTCAAAAATATAGATGTCATTGTCTTTTCCCAGTTTGACAAAGCATTGTGTTACAAGGTTAAACAGAGTTCACTTTATTTTGTGTTCAAGATAACATTTACAGTCCCTAGTAACTTAACAGTTTTGATTGCTTGGAACATTACTGAATACTTTTTCTCAAACAGATGTTTTCCCTTTATTTTAAATAGAACAGAGTTCACTTTTAAAATTTTGTTGCAGTTTCAAGCAACAAAAACACAACACGGTAAATACTTTTTTCTTAAACAGATATTTGTTATATTTGTGTTTCAGCATATTAAAAAGTTGCTGTTTGAAACCAACAAAACCTAACTTGTCTGTGCTATGGGCTATTAGTTTGCTACCTTCAAAGCTTTAACCCTTTCACTCCTATACCAGGTTATGGCGAGAATTGTCACTCTAACATTTAAATCTGTGGATGAAATCATATGGTGGTACCATTCAAATGAACCCTCTCGCACAGTACTACGTATTTTTTAGCATTTTAGAAAAGAAATTCGACTTTGTGATTTTTTTTGTTTGGCCACTATTAGGAGTGAAATGGTTAAAGAATTAATAAGCTGTTGTGTTGACACACACAAAACCAAGCTATGAGCCTTCTGTAAAAAAAACCCAGATTTTTCACGATCTCAAGGACCATAACCACTGAGTGATTCTTGCACGTATTTGTTGGCTTAGATGCCTGTCTTGGGTTCGTTTGGTGGGTTTACGAATTAGATTAAGTCTCTCCACCTGAGTTGCCAACGTGGGAGACATGGATCAGACCGCACAATGCACAAATTGTGAAGTGCTCTACAGGCCATGATAACAGCTTTTACATTGTGTCTCCGACATTCTGCCTATTTTGTATATAATGCGAAATCTTCCCTTTAACATGCCATACGCATGTTCTGAAACAACCCTGGCAGATCTTAATTTTCTATTGAAGCACCGTTCCTTTCGATTTTACATTGTATCTGGGTAAGCTTTCAGCATCCAGGGGCGTGCAGGAAAGGCACTGTCCCCCACCATCCCTAAAGGAATTTCCCCATACCCAGGTAAGGTTAGTACATTATCAGGGAGCACATGACCAGATTCTATCTCATGAAAAATTGGTGACGATTGTAAAAGAGTAGAATCGTGTACTGAACCAGGAGCACCTACCCCAGCCCAAAGAAATCTTTTGTTGGCTACTATCAATCCCATATTTGTAACAGAGTATCTTTTCTTAAAGTTAAAAAAATTCTTCAAATTACAGCTAATATAAACGTGGAAGCCGTCCCATGCGCCTACACAAGGGAATCCCCAGTCTTCAAGAAAGGCATTCAGTTCAGCTTTCCACCCATCCTCGGTTGTTGGTAAAGTCACGTGTTCATCATAAAACACTTGAACGATAACACGAATGACTTCGTTGAATATTTGGCAAGCTGTAGAAGAGGCGACCCCAAACAGATCACCAACTGTTGAGTAGGAACATCCATGAGCCAAACGGTACAGAGTTAATCTTAGTTGGCGATCTGGAGATACCGGTTCTTTGAACTTAGTGACTTCTTTGATGATGAGATCTTCTATAACATCCAGTATAAAATTAAAGGTATCGCAATTTACTCTAAGCCTTCTTTTAAACTGTTCGTTTGTCCAGTTATGATATCACTGCTGCCACCAAAGACAATCTCTCTGCTCCACGGGACCTTTTCGTTTTCGCCCTTTTGTAGATGAGCAGACTATAGCGGCTGCGATGTTTCGAAGTGAATCCTCCCCCTCAAATAAAATTTTCCTTGCTTTAGAGCCTCCATTTCTTCTTCTTAAATACTCTATGGGATCTTGAGCCTTCCGCTTTCTCGTTGTTGACAAGAGATTTTGAGCAAACATCATGGAAGCCATGTTTGTTTTTCGCAACCTGGCCTGATAATCGCCCTGAGCTCCTTTCAGTGTAATGTTTTATGGATTTACATTGGTCGCAAATTTAAGATGGTTTCCTGTCCTTAAATTCATATCAGACGGTATTCTGTCTGACGGAATTCCGTCTGTGATGAGTTTCCCGTCTTCTAATATGAATACGGTCAATGTGTCCTATCTACCGTCAGTTTTTAGCTACAACAAGAGTGTGACAAGGAGAAATAGTCAACATGCTACGCTGGATGACCACGAACCAACTGGTCCAACTGACCATAAGCCGAAAGCTAAACGAAAGCCCAGGAAGGTAATTAAGCGTATGTTCTACTGTCTACAAGTACCGTACCGCAGAAGACTTCGAAAATATGATTTTGTAATTTAAGAAGTGTCATATCTTTTGTATGTAGAGGTCTAATAGGCGTTTTTTTCGGAGCAATTTTAGAATACCCAGCCACTTATTTACATATCCCTAAACGTTTTCTTGAACGAGGCACATGAAAACAAAAGCAACCATTCATAGTCAATGACATGCAAAGAAGTGGCCAGGTATTCTACAGTTTAGCCGAAGCGTTTTAGGAAAGAAAAAAATAAATATAGCGGACTGTTGCAAATGTCGTGCCCGCTGAAGGAACAACAAGGCAAATCCTATTCCACTAGCACTGAGCATGTTATTTGTATTTGTGATATGTGAAATGTGTTACCCACCTACACCTACATCATACCTTTCCTCTTTACTATCATTCTACAGGAGTGTGCACAAAGTGGGAGAAAACCAGAGGCAAAGTTTGATACAGAATCAACAATCTGGGGGCAGTGTTTACCTGAATCCAGTGGTCTGAAGGCTCATGATGATCTGAGATTACAGGCTGATTCCAAATCTCAACAGTTTGCAGTCTCACCCAGAAGAATTTAATGAATTAAAAGAACTTCATGCCAAAAAAAAAGAGTTAGAGGAAGAAAATTATAGACCGCAAGACAGATGCATTTCATTGGAGCAAATCCAGCAAAAGCCAGTTTTATGCCAATTTTGGACTGGATTCCCAAACTATGGTACCTTCAAGGCACTTTTTGACTACCTTGAGGAGGCTGCAAAGCTTAAGACAAATTGGAGAGGCCAAGCTACAGTTAAAGGGAGACTATTTTGAAGTGTACACATCTAAACCTGGGCCATCTCCAAAGATTTCTTCAGAAGATGAATTTTTGATGACAATGATGCGACTGAAGGGAGGATTGGCATTAAAACATTTAACTCATCGTTTTGGAGTCTCTATAGCCTCGATATCCAAGATTTTTACAACATGGATTAATTTAATGTACTTTGAACTGCACGAATGGGACAAAACTGAAACTGGAAAACAGTTTTCCCAGTTTCCTCATTTGCGAGTTATACTTGATTGTACCGAGATATTCTGTGAAAAACCATCCTCACTGCAGCAAACAAGGAGGTGTATAGCAACTCCAAAAGTCACACCACATTTAAATATTTAGCTGGTATTAGTCCTCACCCAGCTGTAGTCTATGTTTCCAAGGCATGGGATGGTCGTGCCTCAGACAAAACAATAACTCAAACAAGTTCTGATTTAATTGATGCATTACAGCCAAATGATGAAGTTATGGTTGACAGAAGATTTCAAATTAAACGCATCTTAAGTCTCCTTGGAGTCACGCTCACCATTCCAGATTTCAAGGGTCAGGGTAGAGCTCAGCTTACTGAATCAGAAGGAAAGCGATCCGAAAAGATTGCAGAGGCTCGGATTCATGTTGAATGCGCAATGCAGAGGACAAAGTGCTTTCACATCTTAGATCGCGAGCTTCGCTTAACTATGGCATCATTAGCTGATCAAATTTTTACTGTTTGTGCTTACCTTGTGAATTTTCAAACACCATTTCTCAAGCAGCAACAATGAGAGTCAACATTTAGTGGGATGTTTTCTATACCGTTTAAGGTCTTGACAAGACCAATACTTCAGTGGGGTAGGACCCTAACATTTTCAAATACCTTGTACCAGCTAATGGGGATATACTGACAGACTGACTTATTCCTGTGAATTTTGTTTACAGCGCCTGCCAATAGCTGTTATATTAAGTATCAATACCTCCCCCCCGCATCCCTCCCTGAATTGTTAAAACACGAATTAACTTTTGCTGCTTCAGAGACAGAAGTGGGGAGTGACTTTTTTATTCCCATGTTCAATCATTTAAAATGGAAATGACAGTTTATCAGTCTGATTTTTTAATTACAGATACTAAGCAACTGTTAAAATGCAATAAATGCCTGGGTCAGTCATTTGAGTAACTATGGTACATACCACAAAAATCATCTTCCTTCAAACTTAACACTACCTTAAACAATAACAGTTTATTATTTCATTTCAGAATTTCAGAACATAGGAAGAAACCATAAATATTAACCATTCTGCTACGTAAATCAATGCAGCTACATATACTATACTGTTGTTACTATTTTTAAACTGTATAAAGAAACCGGCTTATGGTACTTTGCGAAACGAAACGAAACGAAACGAAATGGTACTTTGCGAAATGGTACTTTAACTAACTAACTAACTAACTTCTACTAACCCGTTGGCGCATTCTCTCATCTGGCTTCACTCCTGTTGTCACTCGTGTTGTCACTCGTGTTGTCACCGGCAGCATGGCTTCGATCGATCGTCATGGTGCTCTCCTTCTGAGTTCGAACGGAAAGGCCTTGGTCATTCCCGCGGAATTTCACCTCTCAACGGTGGCCCGCTTCTCATAGGTAGGCTTATACACCAGAAGCAACACTGTAACCGTACGTTCAGAATGAGAGTGCTTGGCCGCCATCTTGTTTTGCGTGGCCACTGGAAAAATGAAAAAAGGGCCTTCGGACTGGACTTCAAACACTATGGACAATACGGATCGGACCCCAGATAAGAGAACTGGTGTGCAGAGCTTATTCTGGCATCCAAGCACCAAGCAGATGGGATTGGATTCTTGTCCATTGCACACATTGTATGGCACTTTGCGAAACGAAACTAAATGGTACTTTGCAAAGTTTCCTTGACATTTCAGAAATAAACAATGAATTATTATTTTCTTAAGATTTGTTATTTCTAAAAAAAATGTTTGGAAAAACGCACAGCTCTAATGCTAGGGGCGGTGACTTCTTTAGGTATCTCAGTATAACATCGCGTTTTCTTAACTTATTCACCCGATAGTTTTCGATTTATTTTTTGTTGCGTGACAGTGAAAACGCTCTACTGGGGTTACGAATAAAACTCTGAAAATAACATATCTAAAGTACATCTCGCTCTGAATATCTTAATAAAGTTGAATGAAATGTTAATCGACTTATGTGTCGTGTTTTTGCCGGCGAGGGCCGTTTTAACCGTCTTCTTACCGAATTACTTTCGGCTGAAGGCCGGTCTCTTTAATATACCGAGCGTACGCAAGGCATTGCGTGACGAATTTTCCTGCACTTTGGGGTCATGTGAGACAACCGGCGCTAGCGTCTACAAAGCCATGTGCTAGTTACAACATTGGTCTTTGGCGCTTTTTGATCTTTTGAAGCCCATCATGGCTTTCAAAATCCCTTTTATCGACGTAAAATCGTTTACAAAAGGTTACTTTTAAGATATACCTAATTTTAGATGGGCCGATGTCACGGAAAAGGAAGAAATAGGCAAGGGGAGCTTTGGATCCATCATGAAAGCAAACTACGTTCCTGATAAGAAAACCGTCGTCGTAAAGAGGTTTTTGGCGACGGAGAATCAAATTTAAAGGTAATAGCGAAAGAGGCCAAGATGTTACAAGATCTACGACATCCCAAAGTGGCAGAGTTTGTTGCCGTTTGCCCAAAACCGGTCACTATTATGATGGAGTATGAATGTTTTGATTTCTTGCCATTTGGCCTGGATGTTCAGGTGTCTGATTTATGTTACTTGTTACACTGCCTCGATCGACTTAAAGCAGTCGCTGCATTCGAACATTTTTTGCCAGTTTTTCCAGAGGCAGCGATCGATATTGCTGAAGGAATTGAATTCTTACATTCCAGAAATGTTGTACACCGTGACTTAAAACGAGGCAATGTCCTTGTCAGCAACAAGCACTACATGCAACCGGAAGTCACAAAACATCAATTCGAAGATTTATTTATTAATGAGCCTATCGTCTGCAAACTAACGGATTTTGGTGAAAGTCGCTCACAGTTACTTCAAACTTCTGCAGTAATTCATGCGCAGACGTCCAACATCGAGCGCGGGACAAAACCATATATGGCTCCTGAAATAGTTTTGGAGAGCCGAAAATTAGCCTCAGCAACCCTGGAGGACATGAAAGCAATCGATGTTTGGGCTCTCGGGATGACTTTGTTCAGTATCTTAAATCCTGACACCAATTTTCCGTTTGAAATTGAATTGAAATCCACCTATCCCACTACCGCTAGTGGGCCTGCTCAATTTCAAAGACTTCTGCAAGACAAAATGGAGGGTGAACTGAAGCCTATTTGTTCAAGCAAATATCACCGCCTTCAAGCCTCACTTTGGATTAACATCGAGAAAATGTTTGAGATGTGCATTAACTACGATGCATCTTTACGACCAAGTGCCCGAGACATTCTCCAGCAACTTAAGGCCAGTAATGCTAACGGGAATCCTGGCAAACATATATCCCTCAAAGTAAGCCAATCCACACCTATCGAAGAAGCCGATAGAAAATTAGCAGAAGCAATCGAGCAGTGTACGTCCAATGAGGTGACTGAATTAGTGGCCATCGCACCAGCCAACGATGGTACAAATGCCTGTACATTTCTTTGTCTGGTAATTGCACAGAAGCTATTCAGTTCTTCACAAAAAGGCGGGATTAACGACGACTGGCTGGAAATGGTACCAGGTCTATTACAGGAACTCATTCTTCACGACTTAGTAACTTTTAATACCTTTAGAGAAAAGCGGAATTACGATGCTCTTGAATGTCTTGCTGTGCTAAAGAAAGAAGGCGTGCTACCTGATTCTACCGAACTGGTTGAAAAAATTGTAGCAAAGGACGCCGTCTTCTCGCCACACGGTCGTGCAAATCTTCTGGAAGGTCTAGTTGAAACGAACTATTCGGAATGTGATTTCTGGATCTACACGTGTGAGCCGTACTCCATATTGCTTGGCCGTTTGCGAGATGATTACTTCATCCTTGATACCCATCCAGTACCTGATTTTATGGGTGGAGATGGAAACGGTCTCTTGATTGTTTTCTCTGGAGGTGGTTACGAAAGTAAACAAGAACTTTGTAGCTGGCTATGGAAACGTCTTGCTCACAAGAACAAGAAGTTGTCGATATCCATCGTTGATTCTTCCATCACAACTGTGCCACCAGGGTTACTCAACCAAATTTGGAATGATGCTGGCGTGTACTGTGTAACGGAACATGGGAGTAGCACCAATGTCTCCATCAGTAGAGGGACGATTTCATGCCAATGTAGAAAATTTACCAGCACAGCAGGTCTTTGTCCCCATGCACTTGCCGCTGCTGAAACAAAAGGTAATCTCGCGGAATATCTAACAAAGTTCAACTCGTCCAAGGACAAGTTTAAAAAAATCGCATTCGCCAACATTCCGCAAAGGGCTGGGGAGAAGCCAAAGGAGAAAAAAAAGAGAAAAGGGAAAAATAACGTATCACAAAAGCCAATCAATGAAGAAGTCTTTCCCACAGATGAGGATGTGGACTTTCAAAAGCCGCTAGCATTTACCGACATCTGGCATAACAAAAACGATTTCGTTGTCGTTTTTACCAAGAATTACATCAACGCAAAACGATGCGAATCATGTAAGGTGGAGTTTGCGAGGGGAGGGGTTATATGTGTTGAGGAAGAAGCACTCTGGAGGGAATTGCGAACATAGACATGTTATTCGTTTTACATTTTGCTATGACTGACTGTTGATTTCCAGTACCTAATTAGCATATTGCAGATGTTTCTAGAACCTTCTATGACAGGTTTAGAACTGGACAAACAGGTTTTTCTAGTAAGGCTTTCGTATTACATAAGCAGTTGTATCTTACCAGTTTTCGCTCTTCTCGTCGGTGATCGATCTGTAACGGAGTTCTCTTGAGATTCAGTTGTTATTAAAGTTCAAGTTGTGTTCAAAGACTTGTGGAGCTCTGGTACGTTCATTAACCCGAATTCTAACAATATGCATACCGTATGACATTGCGATTCTCCACATGGAAAGGTATCTATACCCCATAAAGGATGGAAATGGAAAGTTGCTTCGCATGGAACCAACATGGAAAAAAGAAACAGAAAGATTCTACTGTGCCAACAAGAAGTGTATTATTCAGTGCCACCCCTGCTTTTGGAAGGGAATGCTTAAAATTGGTAGTGACACTACTACCAAATTTAAAGAGGGGCATTTAAAACACCTAAAAGATATGTTTCATTTTATTGCTTAAATCTAGCGGCCGCAGTGGTTTATCTTGCGTGCAAAAATTCCCCAAATGACTTAAAGTAAATTACATTTTTGGGAAAACAGCATTTTGTATTTGGCATATTTACTTTCTTGTTAAAATTACGTAATAGTGCATGGGTGGTCCACCTTTATTTGTTGAAAATATTTAGTATTGGCACAGAATCTCTTTTTGGATCATTGTGTACGCTGTAGCCAACAGGTTTGTCAAAGTCCCTTGGGGTTTTTTTGCATGCGCCACCATTAGCCATTGTAACAATAAGTAAAAATACAAATACAAAATGCAGCTGACATGTTTTTCTTAAGCCTCTAAAACATAAGATCACTATTAGTTCACAGTGTGCAACAATGCACATAGTGCTGAAGCGTTTGCTGATGTGGTGCCCCCTTACACCAAGCGAACGCTTTTCACACTCTCCTAATTAGTTATACTTATAGTCACTAGTGACAACATGGAAACCCATGTTATTTGCACAGTTCGTATCCTCTTGGAGAGCGAGAAGTCTCATTGGTTTTTGCATTAGTTGCGAAAAAGAGGAAATCCATATTTTCTTGAATCTCGCTCATCCAACACATGAAGCAGTCTCTGTGGTGGTCTTTATCGGCAGTCGGTTATACCGTGAGATCTCTTGGTTTTATTGACTCTTAACTAAATTTGTCATCGTTCCAGTTGTTCTTATTGTTACTTTTAATGTTTTTGTCTGAGTCGCTTAAATTGTAATTCATCAGTATTTGGTACTCATAGTAATTAACGTCAAATCTACAAGAAAAACACATTGTTACTGTTAATGTTTTTGTTTGAGTGGACTGACAGCCACCTAAATTGTAATTCATATTTGATACTCATAGTAATTAACATCAAATTTACAAGAAAAACACGTTATTACTGCTAAAATTTTTGTTTAAGTGGACTGACAGCCACTTAAATTGTAATTCATATTTGGTACTTATAGTAATTAACATCAAATCTACAAGAAAAACACGTTTACTGTTAATGTTTTTGTTTGAGTGGACTCAGCCACTTAAATTGTAATTCATATTTGTTACTTATAGTAATTAACATCAAATTTACAAGAAAAACACTCTGAAACGCTCTTGTTTCACGTTAATTTATTTTATTTAGAACATAATGGGTATACCAATAAACAGTTGTTGTTCTTTTTGGAATTTCCTTATCAGTTTTAACGTGCAAGGCTAACTTTACAGTTCTAACGAAATGCTGCAAATTCTTTCGTATTACATCTTTTCTTATAACTTGTGATCATTTCCTGAAACCATGGCTCAATTTTTTTTTCGTTTCGCAAAGTGCCGTACAATGTGTGCAATGGACAAGAATCCAATCCCATCTGCTTGGTGCTTGGATGCCAGAATAAGCTCTGCACACCAGTTGTCTTATCTGGGGTCCGATCCGTATTGTCCATAGTGTTTGAAGTCTGGTCTGAAGGCCCTTTTTTCATTTTTCCAATGGCCACGCAAAACAAGATGGCGGCCAACGCACTCTCATTCTGAACGTACGGTTACAGTGTTGTTTCTGGTGAATAAGCCTACCTATGAGAAGCGGGCCACCGCTGAGAGGTGAAATTCCGCGGGGAATGACCGAGGCCTTTCCGTTCAAACTCGGAAGGAGAGAGCACCATGACGATCGATCGAAGCCATGCTGCCGGTGACAACACGAGTCACAACACAAGTGACAACAGGAGTGAAGCCAGATGAGAGAACGCGCCAACGGGTTAGTAGAAGTTAGTTAGTTAGTTAGTTAAAGTACCATTTCGCAAAGTACCATTTCATTTCGTTTCGCAAAGTACCATAAGCCAAAGAAACCAGACTTCACTGCTACAAATACAGGTAAAACCCACATAAAAGAACATCCATTTCCAGAGCTTCAAAAAGTTCTTATTGTTCTTGGCAGTGGAAACCAGCTTGTTGCCTAGAGAAATAAACACTGACTAAAATACTAACTGTGACAAGTTTTCTTTAAATAAAACTGTTTTCTCCTTTCTAGACTTGCAGAAATATTATAGAGACCTTTGCAAGCTATTGGCCTTGTTCAAAGATTCATATGTGATACCTAGTTTGCCTATACGGTCAAGTCTATACTTGACCCTAGGATATGCCATTTCTAACAGCATGCAATCAAAAAAGAAAGCTTTTAGTTGGGGCAGATTCCTTTTCCAAAATGCTTCATGATATTGCACAGTGCAAATAAACATTGAATGACCATCTGAAGCTACAAAGTCTTCCACCTTTCTCCCTGAACAAAACAGTTGTTGCTGTATCTGATACTAATAGCACTGTGTTGGATTTAGTATAAGGTCTCCACCATTTTTCTTGCATATACGCTTTCTTACAAGAACCTCTAGTAAACCCTAATTTTTCTTTGGGTGGATTTTTTTAACTTCAATTAATCGATCATCCCCAACAAGTCCATCTGGGGAAGCAGCATGGAATGGATGGGTTTTAGAAATGAAAAGCCCACTCTTTTGCACTTCCACACCCTTTTCCTTTGAGTATTTTTTAATAATAACTGGCTCTGATTCAATTCCATCCTTCATGAAAACAGTAGAAGCTTGATTTGTATAGCACAGAATTTCAGCAAGGGCCTTTCTAGGACTCGTTCCTTTTCGAACCAAAGCTCTTTCACATTTGGATGCAGTGATTCTTGGAATTCGGTGTTCAAACCACATTTGACAATTGGACTGCTCACAAGTGTTCTTTTCAATTGATTCAGCCTCCTCTTTGCTGACAGAGTTTTTTCTTTATTCTTTCTGCACGATCTTTTATTTCAGTCAATGAAACAGGTTGCTGTTTTGGTGGACTTAGGATGTAATGATTGGAAGTAGTTTTTGGGAACGAATGTCCGAGATTGTCAACAGAAGTATCCTGAATGTTTACATCAACTTTCTCACTGGTTTCAATTTCAAGCTGTAGTGCATGTAGTGTTTCAATATCTTGGCTAATGTCACCTACATGTACTTCCTGTGAAATCTGTTCAACTGATGACTTGCCAGTTATCAAATGAAATACAGGTGATAGGGACGAGCGTTCATTGGCACTTAGAAGGTCGAAGGTCATTCTTAAGTTTCATTTTTCTCTCTAAGTCTTTATTGTCTCCAAAATGAAAAGAGTAATTCCTTTGTGTAACTGAAGGTGAAGGCTTAAGTTTCTTTTTTGGAGGTTCCTTGCCAAATTTTACTTGATAAATGTGTATATCCTCAGCAAGTTTTGGATCACAATGTGAGCCTTTTGGCTCTGTCCAGAGACATGAAATATCAGTACAAGATGGATCTGCAGGAAGTTCAGTGAGACCTTCTGCAACAATATCACACAATACATACAGCAATGCACCTATGTAAGCACAGTCTTTACGAAGCCCCACAGTGCATGTGCAGTGTCCAAACAACGGCTTTCCACTTTCATTAAGAACGACATGGACTGATTTCACATCATCTATGTTAGTAGAAAAGGAAGGGTTGCAAGATGCATTAACTGAACAAACCCCATCCAAGCCTGGGAGTGGATTGAATCTAAAATCAAAGCAAACAAATTAAATATAAGGGGTAGGTAGGTAAAACTTTATTTATACACGCTTTCCCCGTCAACTGTAATATACTAAAAGCTGATTTCTACAAGGGGCGTGTTTTACAATAAAATAATTAAATCTGTCAAGATTGTAAACTAACAAACAAAATTGATAAGCTACAAAACCATAATATCACTGTTTGAAATCGCGTCAAATCAAAACATTGACAAGGGCAAAAATGAAATAAGAAAGTAGGTTATTTTTTAGGCGTAGTAACTTAAATTATCAAGCTTACATTAAGAGTTCCGGTGTAATTACCTCAAAGAATGAATCCCCTTTTTGTGATCCCAGGCGCGTATCGTTTTGTACAAATCTCCTAGCAAATAATTTCCAGCAGCTCGTGTGTCCAGTTTTGAAGGAAATCCATGAAGAGTTTTAACCCAGCCTTTAACATTCTGAAGATATGCGGGTGTAATTTTTTTAAGCCACCTGGTACATCACTTGTAAACGATGGTTTTGTCACGTTACTGTTATGGCGTTACTCGAATTTGATTCTTGTGTAATTCAGAGTTCCCGCATGAACTCGGATCCGGTTTCTTATCTAATAAAGATAGTGACATCATGGACGTCTTGTCTCCTTTGCTCGATGCATAACATGGTGTCAGAACCGGTCTGAAATCCAGCCTCCAGTCCCAACATCGGACCATTTATCGACAAACACGGCCCTTCTATCCAAACGACGCCAAACAACTACCTTTGAATACTTTGGTTTTACGAATCGCACACATTCCGACCTCGGCATTTCCGTACCAGTCGCACGATGCCCAAACATGACAAGCCCATCCTCGATGTCAGCGCTGTCAGAGTTAACAGAGACCATTTTCGCCACTGGGAGACGCGGTTTCACGATTAGAAGGATATAGAAATCCTGCTAAAGACAGATTAACACAAACAACAGACCACTACATCGAGGCAAAAAGACCATTCGAACTCGCCGTTTTTCGCAGCGCAATTCCTTCGTCAGAATGGAACACTCTCGACGATGTAATCGCCTCCAAGATCCCCGCCGACGATTCCGACAAGCCATGGGTCTGGCTACAAAAAATTAAAGAGCATTACATCGGTGCAAGTACTCTCATGCAAGACAGATACCACTTTTGGGTACAAATGGCACAGGCAGACCAAACATCCATTTCAGCTTGGGAAACAGCCGTACGCACCGCCGCAGGCCGATGTTCATTCGGTCCAAACGCGGACGAATTCATGAGAGACAAATTTCTCTTTGGGCTCAACGAATCCTGCAGTCGCTTCAGAGAAGACATCTTCTATAGGGATAGGCAACGCAAACCCGAAGATCCTCCTTTCACACTAGCTTTTGTAGTGAGTCAAGCCGTGTCTTTTGAAGCGGCCCAACAGACTAACAAGCTCTTAGCCCATTCCGCCATAGAGGAACAGGTCCACTATGCCACATCCACAACACCAGCCAGAAATTTTCAACACCCCCCCAGCAGACCAATCAGCAAGTCTTGCTCTTCTGCGGTAGCAAAAGTCAGCACCCACGTGACATGTGCCCAGCCCAAGGACAAACATGCAACTACTGCCACAAACAAGGCCACTTTTCAAACGTCTGCCAACAGGCCGTCAGAGATCAGCGACCCTCCAGACCACCTGCAAAAAAGCCCATCATACCCAACCCCAGATGCGAACACGTCCGTATGGTGGATCAAAATGAGAGTTCGAGCATTGCTTCACCATCTCAGACGCGATACCTCAGACAGCTAACACGCCTTCAACAGTTCCTAACAAAGGCCACTTTGTCTTACTCGACCTAAAGAGCCCAGACTCCAACCACACCATTCAAATCCCCTTTCAAATTGACTCCGCGGCCTCTTGTAACACACTCCCATCCAAGCATCTCTCCAGTATGCCCTGGGCGACGATCATCCCAACCAGATCTGTCATAATACCCTACGCCAGCTCACCAATCAAGCCAGCAAAGGCAACACCACTTGCAATCTCACTTTTCAGATCATTGACACTGACCAACCAGCCTTGCTCAGTACTGAAGCCAGCAAAACACTTGGAGTACTTACCCTCAACGCGGACTACATCAGAAAATGCGCCACTACCGATCCAATCTCTCACCCGACAGCTGACCCGCCCTCATGTAACGATTCAGCAGCAGGGCCACCCCCAACACCTCCAGATACTTCAAAGCGCACATGGCCCCAGCTAGGAACTATCACCGTGGAATTCATCTCAAAGAACTGTCCCACACTATTTCAGGGACTTGGCTTCCTTGGGCCTCTTGTAGATTTCGATCTGGACCCCAATGTCAAGCCCATCCACGCCCCAGTTCATCGCCAGCCCATCTCGAAACTGGAATCAATAAAAGCGGCACTAGACAACTATGAAACCACGGGCCAGCTGGTTCGAGTATCACAGCCGACAGACTGGATATCCAACATGGTAGTCTGAGAGAGAGAAGCCACCCCCACCAAACCGGGAAAACTCCGATTGCATGGTATGAAATACATGACAGTGATAGACGTCAAAGAGGCCTTCCAGAACATCCCTCTGACATTACGGTCATCCCTGATGACCAACATGTATACACCCTGGGGCCGCTACAGATGGACGAGACTACCATTTGGCATATCCTCAGCATCTGAAGAATGGCAGCGCCGAATCCATATGGTCCTTGAAGGCCTTCCAATCATCAGCATCGCTGATGACATCCTGATTATTATTATTATATATACATGTATATGTTTTTTTTAATGTGGTTAATGGCAAAATAAATAAAATGGAAAATGGAAATGGAAATGGAAAATGATTCCAGGCTGTGGCAGTACAGATGCAGAAGCCAGAATCGACCATGACCGCACCCTCATAGCTGTACTTGAGCGCTTCGAAAAACACCACGTGAAATTTAACATCAGCAAAATGAGATTCCTTGTACGGGAAGCAGTCTTTATGGGCCACGTCATTACCGCTGATGGCCTCCAGCCCAACCCAATCACCGTACAGGGCATTGTCAACATGCCCATTCCAAAGGACAAGCAAGGAATTCGCAGATTCCTGGGAGCAATCAACTACCTCAGTAAATTCTGCCCACTGCTAAGCACTGTCACCCAACCTCTCCGAAGCCTCACCAAAGACTGCTCAGTTCCTGTGGTCAGCCAAACATCAACACGCTTTCGATGAAGCTAAAGCCTTGGCCACCTCTGCACCATGCCTAGCATACTACGACGTGACTGCACCAGTCATTCTCCAAGTAGACGCCTCAAATCGAAAAGGAATGCCTCGCCATTGTTGAGGCCTTTAACAAGTTCGACCAGTGGCTCCTCGGCAAATCAAACATAACTGTCCATACTGACCACCAGCCACTCCAATCCATGTTCCAGAAAGATCTTGCCTCAGCCCCCAAGCGCTTACAAAAGATGCTTTTCTTACGGCGATACCACTTCATCGTTGCCTACAGGAGAGGATCATCATTACATCTAGCAGATACCCTGTCCAGAGCTCCATGCCGAGATGAAGCCACCACGCCCTCCATACCTGACACCTTCCACGTCTTCCGCACGCATCTCACACAGTTGGATCCTACCTCCCCATCCCTCACAGATGACACTCGTGAGCGACTCTGCAGAGCCACCACCTCATGCCAAGAGATGCAGTCACTTGCACACTATATAATCCATGGTTGGCCACCCAATAAAGACCATCTACCCCAGCCACTTCAAACATTTTGGCGCTTCCGCGAAGAGCTCAGTATCGCAGACGGCATACTTCTGAAAGCCACTTGGGCCATTGTCCCCCCTTCGCTACGCCCATCCATGCTGACCAAGATTCATCAGGCACATTGGGGTCCTGAATACTGCCTTCGTTTCGCAAGAGATGCTGTATTCTGGCCTGGCATGTCCAAGGACATTGAAGAATTCTGCCACTCCTGCTCAACTTGCGCCCAATACGGGAACCAGGCCACCACCAAACCAATGTTATCACATCCTATTCCACCTCTGCCGTGGCAATTTGTCTCCCAAGACATATTTGCATTCGGACTCAAGCAGTACCTAATCACAGTGGACCACTACAGTGACTTCTACGAGTTGGACGAACTGGTCAACACCCTATCAACCACCATCATCAATCTTACTAAAGCCCATTTTGCACGCCACGGGATTCGTCTTCGCTGCCTTACAGACAACGGCCCACAGTTTGTCTCTCACGAATACAAGAAGTTCGCCCAGACCTTCGGCTTCGAACACATAACATCCTCACCTACTGGTCTTGCAGCAATGGCAAAGCTGAAGCAGCCGTCAAGGATGCCAAGTCTCTCCTAAAAAAGTCTCCGGACATCTACTTGGCACTCCTTAACATCCGGAACACCCCACCACGTGGTCATTCCTTCTCCCCAGCTCAACAACTAATGGGCAGACGCACCCGCTCCACGCTACCGCTCTCAAAAGAGCTGCTTCAACCTGAAATTGCGGATCCTCCCACAATCGCCTCTGAAATTAACCACCGCAAGATAGCAGCCAAAACTCAGTACGACAAGCATACACAGGCTCCTCTGATGCCACTCCCGCTGGGATCTCATGTTTATGCAAAGCCTCGACCATCTCAACGGGGGAGCCCTGGGATTTATGGTGAAATCATCAACAGTAAAACCCCGCGTTCCTACAACATCAACACGGGCAATTTCGTGCTCCACCGTAACCGGGCCCAATTGCGTCCAGCCGCTCCACTGCAACGCAATCCCAAGCAACCTCCGCCCCTTCCGCTGACGCAGCCCTCAGTACCAGCAACTACAGGACACCACCCCACACAGCCACTGCCAGCCATACCGCCTCAGGACGAACGACCCATCACCACACCGTCTACTCAACCACACCAACAGGAACAGCAGAACTGTGACACTCCAGTAGTCACTGTTAACCAACCAACTACCAGATCTGGACGGGTAGTTCGCCTGCCACAAAAGTACAAGGACTTTGTTCTCTCTTAGGAGGGCAATGCAAGGAACTCACAAAAGAGCAAACCTTCATTTGCTAACAGTGCTTTGTTTGTTTGTTTCTTTCTTTTGTCACAATTAGTTTTAGTTTTTTTTAGGGGAGGGGGGATGTCACATTACTGTTATTGCGTTACTCACATTTGATTCTTGCATAATTCAGAGTTCCCGCATGAACTTGGATCCGGTTTCTTATCTAATAAAAATAGTGTATTCATCATGGAGGTCTTGTCTCCTTTGCTCGATGCATAACGTCACGTCATTCACGTCTTGAGCATTTGGTTTGTTGCTACTTGTCCGGATTTTAAGTGAATTGCAAACAATATTTATCAACCCATTTTTTCCAAGGTTTTCTGAAGGAAGTTCCAGTGCCTTGCAAATCTTGCGAAGATCATTTTTGTTTTTCTTTGCAACAGAGGAGGAGGAATTGAATTCCGAGAATCTAACTTCCGCCATTTTGGATTTCTTCTTGCCCCCCAAGGCGCAAAGGATTATGGGGAATTCGAAAATAGAGAATTTGCGCGTTAACGACCTTATGTACAATTTAATCTTTAGCTTTGAAGTGGAAACCTCAGCTTACTGTTGGCTAAAGGATGCGCTTTAACTTACAATTTAAAAACATATTATTTCCTCAGGGGTTCAAATATCTTGTAAAGTGGGAGGACTACTCCTCATTTGAAAACACATGGGAACCGGAAGAACATATTTTGCCTCTCTTGTTAAGGTAAAAACAAGAAAAAATAATGTTGGTGTCATTTTTCTTGGTCTTGTAACTGATCAAGATTATGTTGTATTGGATGTGTTTATGATCTGAAGTAATGGACTTCCCAAAACAAATAATGAAATACAGATTCTTTCTAAGCCAAATTATTTGACTGCCTTGCATTTTAAATATATTTTATTATGCAGATATTTTAAAAAGCCTCATCCTCCCAAAGAAATCATTTGTAATTGTGTAGACAGGTTAAGAATAGCAGTCATGGAAACCCTCAAACATAAAGGCCCAGAACAAAGATTAGTCGTGGATTTTCAACATGACGTTTTCAATCATCTGTTCTTTGGGAAGGGGAAGAAATCAGATGCTGAGAAGAATTGGACCCTATTTGAGGAAGGAGACTTTGGCAAATGTGGATTCCCTGCAAACTGGAATTGCATATTCGATCAGCATGGAGACGGTGTCCAGCTGAAATTCCCAGTAAAAATGCGCACCTTTCTCAGCAGGTCACCCAAAACATTTCATTTCATTTCAGCTATGTTACTGAAATCAACCAACCAATCAACCGCAATCGCGCCATGATCCATCACTGTTCTTTTGTTTTTGTTCATCCAACTGAACCTGATTAATAGTACGCTCAACAAAATTACAAGATTCTGATTGGACGAGAGCATTACAATAAATCCCAAACTGTGCTCGTAAGAGTACCTATAACTCCTCGCAGTACTCCTAAAAATTCTAAGGCTTACCAGAAATGGAAAAACAGACGGATCAATTTATGTTCATAATAATGTGATATCATACCCATCTCAATATCAACACTAGTATTTTCTTACCAAGAGCCTTTGCCATGTCCATCCATGACAAAGCAATATGATCGCATGACCTTCAGTTGTTCCTTCGTAATTATATAGGATGGCCTGCCGACAGTTCCAGTGGCTGTTAATGGTGTTCTATAACACAGCTCTTCTGTCAAATAGGGGACTAAGCAGCTGTACCGTTGAATCATTCCACCAACCCTGCTCTCCAAAGCTAATAGGTTGGTCACCAGCATCTGTAGAATTTTATCTGCACAAGGTTTGGTCGTTTCTAAAGTCCAATGGATTCTTTTTAAATGTTGGATGACATACTCCATCTTGATCCAAAGACTGGTCAGGTGTTCTGGTTGTACAGTATGGTCCTTGATGGAATTTTCCGCCAGGAAATCCAGGTCTTGCACTTGCCAAACAAACAACTCCATGGTTTCTGGGTCCATTAAAACAACTAAATAATAAAAACATGTACAGTGGCATATCCAAAGAGAGGCTAATTTACTAGATGGAATTTAAAATATGTACAAAAATAACACGCCATGTAGAAAAGTGTGGAAAGCTGTTCTTTGTCACGCCATAGTAAAATACATCACAGTTACGTTGTTGGTCATGTAAGTTCCTATTTTGAGTGAGGGGGAGGAAGAGGTGACGAAGTGATGACATCAAGCCAGTTTGTAAGGCCCAAAGGGCTTCTTGTTGCCCATACATTACTCAGAAATCTGATAATTTTCCCAACAATTTTGACTTCTGATTCCTTTGTTATTATTGTATGTGTAGCTAACCAAATAGTATTTGAGTCCTCTCAGCCTAGGTACTTGGTGTATCCCTGATCATAACGTATGGTACTTCGTGTATCCCTTATTGTAATGTATTTAGATATATTGCAGTGTAATTTAGGGTCGGATGCAGTATCCAGAGTTGAAGCACTAATTTTAGTATTTAGGGTTAAGCACTGATTCTAGTATTTCCAGTGTATCGAAAGGGTTAGTTCTTATATATGGTCCGGGCTAGCAGCATATTATCTTATATCCCTTAAAAATTACAATTTCCGGCAGCTAGTCCTCGGTGGTGTAGTGGATAGTGTTCATGGAGTAGATCATACGGCCCGGGTTCGAGTCCCTACTCTGCTGTTTTTATCTTCTTTTTCTACTGAAATAAAAACTAAGTGTTTAAATACAAAATAATGAGGGATACACCAAGTACATACCCCTCTCAGTGACCAACTGCTGACCAAAAAGACTGAACAGATTAAAATTTCTCCAAAAAGTCATTGGACTGTAAAAAAGTTTTTGAAATTTGAATATGAATGTCACTTTGCAAGTGTGTAGGTGCCAAGTGAACAGGCAGACTTGTCTGTTTTTGCAGTTCTGGATAAAACCACTGACCTATTTATCTACAATGAAATTTGTGCCGAGATCTCCACCAATGAAGTGTGCTAGAATGGATAGTGTGTTGGACAGTGACATCAGAGTTGTTAGTTTGATAGGCGTATTTCGATATATTAAAATTCTTACTTGGCTCCGAGGCTTAGGGGAATAAAACAAGAAATCACATCGAGGTTCAGGAATGAAAAATCAATTGTTTTGTTTCATTCCCCTAAGCCTCGAAGTCAAGTTATAATTTTAATATATCGAAATTGGTCTATTGATGAAGACCATGAGAATGATGTTGATAGTGACAATTCAGTCAAGCAACTAGTTAAGGAGTTACAGGATCAGGTGAACCAAGAAGAGTTACTGGATATGAAAGGTGAAATGGCTGAACAATTTAATGACTCAAGGTCTGTGGCTAAAGTTCTTGAAGGTAGTGAATTGTTCCCAGTAATTGTTCTTGATTGTAAGAAGAGGCAATGAGAGGCAAACAGAAGCGGTGCTGAAAATACTTTGAGAGTTTCCTACCTTGGTGAACAAGGGATTGACAGTGGAGAAATGGCAAAAGAGTTTTTGACGCAAATCATGTTGAATATGGGCAAGACAATGTTTCCTGAAGGAAGCCCCATCAAGTCAACATACCATATTCGAAACGGTAATTTTAGGGCTTGTGGCCAGATTGCTGCTGTTAGTTTGGCTCAAGGAGTACCTGCACCTTGCCTTCTTGAATGCGTGTATAATTTACTTATCAATCCTGAAGTAGATGTGAAGGACCTCAGTCCAGAGAGAAATCTAACCAAGAGCGACAGAGACATTTTGAATGCCATCCAAGAGGATGTGACATCTTATCAAAAAATTGTTATTGAGCATGGATATACAGGCAACATAAACCAGGAACATGTTGATGACATAATACCATCCATTGTGATAAGTACTGTTACTAGTCGGGTTGTACTTATGAAGGAGTTCATGGAAGGCCTTCATCTGTATGGTTTGGAAAAGATCATTTTTCTAATCCAGAATAGTGTAGACCCCTCTCTTTGTGAAACCCGAAGGTTTACAAGGGAACGTCCATGCAAACGAGTTCTCATTGTTGCAGCCTGAGTACTCGGCACTAGGAAGCTCATGCTGTCAAGTTGAAGAAAATGTCATTGATCATCTCCAGGGCTTTCTTATCACCCTCGAAGATGATGGAAATATCACAGTATATGCAGTACCCAGCTGGAATTATGAAGATTCGCATGAGAAAGATCAGCCTCCAAGCCAGCCAAATGAAGAGTTTTAAACTCCTGAACTAACACCCAAGTAGTTATGGGGTGTCTCACTGGACAAAAACATAGACCACTTAATGAAGAAGAATTAGTTATAACTAAAAAGTTTGATCATGATTAAAAGATTCGCAATCCTAATCATAGGATTTGTTTCCCTCATGTTGCAGCATGTGGCAGAAAACTACCATTTCCCATTGCCCACATGGGTACATTTCAGGAATTTCGTAATGTTTCCATGATTGCCTACTGCAAGGGTCGAACGTTCAGTAACCCATAGTCAGAAATATAAGCTTTGACAGTGTCGCTGGCTCGCATGCACAAAGTGGGTTGCACCCTACCACTTTTTATAACAACCTGTCATTTTCTCAGTGGCCTGCATTTGTTCTGAAAATATGGAAAGGGCACACATTTGAAAACTTACTTGATCAGTACTGTTTGAATCGCCATCCCAAGTAATTTGATTTGTTCATATTAAAGAAATTTCATTACCTTTTGATAAGAGCTTATATTTAGGCAGTCTATCATTTAAGTGCATTAATTAGCTTCTCCCACTTTTGAAAGTGAAAAGGAAGTCTATTTTTCTCCCTGGCAATATGGAGCTCGACATTAAAGACACGTCTACTCCTAGCAATAATACCTCTAAGTGTAAGTAAGCGATTATGACATTTCTTATACCTTACTTGTATTAAAATTCGCGCAGTACTAGAATTCGCCCAGCGGTGAGTGCGCAAATTTTAGTACTGTGCAGAATATAAACCGCGCGAAAAGCTTTGTCATGTAATATGAGACACTCATTGTTAGTTATGCAAATCAGTTGATTTATTAACGCATACACAATTGACAGTATGTTTTAAGTATTCTCGTAACATTAAAAATCAAAAATGTCTTCATCTTCATCCTGGGCAATTTCAGTTTGGGATTTTCTCAGGTTCCACGTCATTTCTTAAGGCCGCCTTATCGATTTTTGATTACGTAAGTTTTAACAAGTATTGAAATAATTGTTGATAAATAAGGTATACTCATTATAAATACTATTATGAATGAACACAGAAAATTACTTGCGCAAATTAAAAGGTGCACGAATTTAAAACTGAGCTAAAATGAGTCCGATACGAATTTTAATACCAGTAAGGTAGTAGATATAATATTTACCCAATTAAAATGTAGTCTTCTACAATATCAAATTTTCCAAAGATCACATCTGACTCATCAATTATCCCAACATGAACATCGTTATCACTTAGCCAGGACAGGACGTGTTTCCAAAAAGTAGAAGATATCCTACAGGAGAAAAATAAATGCTTGATGGATTGAGTAACGCAACACCACGGGTTCGTTTTTGGCACAAGAGAGAAGTTTATTAAAAACCAACAAGTACAATAAAATCTAACAAGTAAACCTCTCTGACCCCCCAAAAAACGAACCAAAGAAAACTAAGGGGAGAGGGGGAGATGCATGCGTTGCGCAAGCTGAAGCTTTGCGGAAAAGGAAAATTTTTAATATGATTTATAAGCATCGGACGCCCAGTCACCGTACACTTGAATGACCTCTCCGGGAACCTCTAAATGAAAGGCCCCGTGCAAAGTGAAACGTAATTCGTAACTAGTAAAAGGAGAAATAAGATGCCCAGTAAGAACATGCAACAATTTTACGGCAATAAGATAATTTCGTATGGACGATGGAGTAAATGAACGACTGAGAAATTGCGAAAATGAGAAATTACTAAAGCCGGGAGTGGGGAAAAAATCAAAATAAACACAAAATGAGAAAAAGGTCCTCCACTGAGTCTGATGGTTCTTATGAGTTCCTTCAGAATAAGCCGGAGGTGAGGCTGAGTTACATAGGTCACGTAACTCAGCCACTGAAAAAAGGAAAAAATAAGGCTATATGTTAGCCACAAAGTCAAAGATGGAGGATGTCAAATGTTCCTATTACAAATCAGTAAGCCGCTGCTTGTCAAGCAAATACTCGCGATAGGTAGCAGAAAGATGCAATCGGGACAAATAATCTGCCACCCAATTCTCAATGGACACCAAATGAACCATTCGTAACTCGAATTGTCCCATAGCAGTCGCAAACCAGATTTCATGCAGACACTCCGCCAACACTGGATCTCTGGTATGACCCGAATTTTAGACTGTGATCACCTGTTTCATGGTCACAAAAAACCTGAATGCGCTGTCCGCACCAGAGATGACCCCAGAGATGCACGGCCACCATGATAGCAAGTAATTCCAACTGATGAATCGCATTGCAGCGCTGCAAAACACGGGCCGGGAACGAGGCGTGAAAATATGCAGAGGATGAAACACCCCCACAGCCTGAAAGACAAGCATCCGTGGAGACAACCGCGTCCGGGGGAGACCATCGAGAAGTCGAAATCAGGGAAACACCATTGTAAAGCGGAAGAAAACGTCTCCACCAGTGAAGATCCTTCCGAAACTCCTGAGTTAAGGCATGAATGATGAGGAGGAGCTTTCACCGTACACATAAGATCCAGAATACGAGGCACAAAGATTCGACTTTGTCGCATGCATTTCGACACAAACATCAACTGTCCTACCAGTGACTGCAATTGTTTCAAAGTACAGGTACGCTTAGAAAGCCATAGCTGCAAAGTCGACTGAAGAGTGACCAATCTGGAAGGGTCCACGGACAAAGTAATGTCCAAAGTGTTGACCTCCACACCTAAACAAGTCACTTCTGAGCAGGAGGGATGGCTTTTGAAATGGACTCCTGCAATCCGAAACGAGAGAAAAGATCCTGCAAGTACCGATATGACATGCCATGCCCGAGACGCCTATAAAGAAGAAAGAAGAACCCCCCTCCCCCCCCCCGAACAAAAGTCCACAAAATTTAACAAAGAAACCTTTGTTAACAACTTTTGTCCCTTTTTTCGTACTGATTCCGAAATCTCGTTTCATGCGCATGCGCATTAACGAGATAAAAACTGAGTAAGTAACAATAAAATATTCGTTCATAGCTTCTCTGGAAAGGTTTAGCGATCATGTCTGATATTCTTACTGATTACAAGTAACGTCAACTAGGGTGGAAACTGAAGCTAAGCACAGAATTCCCCCTGCATTACATCAAGAAGCAGGCTGCTCAGGAATATGAATTCCTTTTCTGTGTTGAAATTCCATGGCCACTGTTACGTCTGTGGAATGACCTCTTTACTGGAAACGTTGTAACAACATACACCGATCTACTTAATTCAACTGTTGTGAATGGATGGTTCATTATTGGCGGGGCTTGTGAGCGTGTAGAGAATCTGCTATGCAATAAGGCTTATGTGGTAAATCTTGATAACAGAACAAACTACAGGGAGAAAGTGTACAAACTAGAAACAGTAGAGTCACTGAAATCTAAATAAGAAAAATCTCAAGTCGAACTAGAAGAATGGAAACAAAAGTACAGTGATTTAGAAGCTGAAAAAGAGAAATTATATGAGGAGATGAAGGAACAAGAAATTAAAGATTTGACACAGGTTAACCAGGATCTAGCAAGTTATGTCAAAAATTCCATGAACTAGGACAAAAACAAAAGGCAAGAAAACTATGCCATCTCAAAAACAAGGCACAATGTGCCTTATGGTTTTCCAAAAGCTTTGATCTAGAATTGACTCAAATCTCATTACAAGATCAAGAAGGTTTAATTCATAACCTAGATTACAGTACACCCACATCATCTCCTTGTGGTAATGCAAACTTAACTGAAGGTGACAAAAACAAGCTAGAACAAGTTTTGTTCTTACTAGACAAGTTCTGTGTGGGGGATGAGGTCTACTACGAATTAACAATGGTTCTGGAAGGAATGCCTAAATCATATCTTGTGAAACAGTCAATGAGCGAGCTGAACAAAACATCATATTGAACGAACACCTGAAAAGTGTCCAGGTGCATACGTTAATTTTACAGCAACTCTATCTGATCACATAAGACAACTCCTTTCTGAGAAGCCAGAATTAAAGAATAAAATAATACAAGTGAAATTAAGTGGAGACGGTGCACGCATGTCTCGAACAACAAATTTCATGATGTCTTTTTTTACCACTCGAAGATAAAATTCACATCTTCGCGCCGCCGTGTAATATCCTCTATGTATACCCACGAGAAAGTACTAGTGTTGCTAAACCTTTTTATTACCATGTCATAGAAAATACAGTAGGAAGCATTCCGTCGAATATAAAACGACTTTCCTTACTTTGGTTGTATTTACTATGGCATTGTGTAAATAGTAAATAGGTTGAGGCTAACAGTTACACGCAGCATTTATGAACAAGTCCCAAGTTGTACTTACATTACGTTTGTGTGCTCGAGGGTATCAGTCGACTCAGTCCCATCATTGTTACCTTCATTGCTATGAAATGGAGTAAATTACATTGTGTGTCAGGTAACGCTATAAATATTTATGTGCCAATATATAAATTGAGTGCTCGAGGGTGTCAGTCCCAACAGCGTTATCTTCATTGCTATAAAAATATTAATCAATGGAACAAATGACAATGTGAGGAAGCTAATTAACGTTTAAAATGTCAGTATACCGTCAGCCCCCCCTCCCCCCCCTGAGTAAGGGGTTGGACGGATGTAACATGCAGCATTATGAAAATAAAGTTTCCATTGAAAGGTCGATCTTTCCGGACACACATAATATGCTGAGTGGAAGCCTGAGTGGAAGCCTTACCTGTTGTTAATTGTGTTAGATGAATGGGGTTCGGCCGGTCCGTGCAACATTGATGGAACATCATCCAGATCGTCATGCTGAATAAAAAAAATTAACAACAATGAGTCGCATTAGAACAAATGAGTATTAACAATCAGCGCTGATCTCTACGCGCATAGAGCACTCGTAGAACAAATGAAGCAATTAAAACATATACATGTACATTTACATGTATATATAAAGCAGCACTCGCTTTCCACTGGAAACTACTAGTATTATTTGTAGCTAGGCTACACTTTTTTTTCAATAACTTCCATTACGTACCCACAGGTGTCCATATGCTTACGCATATCACATAGCTGCACCGGCATGTTGTATTTTAGACAGTCATCGTATTCTTCTCCCCAGTCAGGGTCATCATTGAGTGCGATGTCCACCTGGATTGGTCTTATATAAATCCTCCCAGTGCCAAAACACCGGACGGCGTCAACGCTGCACGCACCAAAGGAAAGCACGGTCAGTTCTGTCCGTGACTTTTCTTTGGTGCGTAACAGCTCGAAGCCGCCGCACGATTTTAATGGCATAGAGGATCTGCAACAAAACGATATGAACAAAAAGGTGAGGGAAAAAACGAGGATGATGAAAATAGGCACATTTGGAAACTTACTCTTGCAGTATCGTTTTCACTGTATCTGCGGTTCCGGTTACTGGAAGCTCTATTTTCTTTTCACCCAGCCCATTTGCTTTTAAGGTCAACGTTTGTCCAGTTGAAGGAACCTGACATTGATCTTTTTCCGCCATGCATACAAAAGTTCGCGTTATTGTTTTTTCTGTAAAAGACAGGAGAAAGCATCATGAGAATTAATGCGACCAGTTATTTAAACACCTACGTTTGCTCGACCAACTGTAATATTCTTCGTATGCTCCCTCAGACTTGGAGTCACATAATAATTGACGGTCATTAAATGAATGACACGTGGCAACGTGATAAATGAAAAGAACGTTTCATGTACTCCCTGCTTGATTCAGTCTGGGTTATTTCCCAATTATGACTATCATGACTGTACAATAAACAGTAAAAAAAATTAGTATTAGTTTACCCTTTGGAACAGCAGAACTTCGGGCATGCTGAGTCGTCCTCCCCTGGCTTGTGCCATATGGCTGGATTCTCTGAAAGCATTATCAGTAAATATCGATCAAGAAGAGAGTTTTAGTATCAATTGCCCTAATAAGGGGAGTGTTTTCGTACATTATTGCTTTTGTTTTTCAACAATGTAAGATGGTTGTATGAATGGCTTGTTTGCGATTGCATGTCCTTAACCACATTGACAGATAAAAACGAAACTCAAAATATTTATTGTAATGAATGCTTGGTGGGTAGTGTATGAAATAAAAACAAGATAACCGCCTCAAAGATAACTATTTAAAAAAAAAAATTATTCTAGAACCATGCAGTAGATACAATACTAATACTTACACACCATTTGCCTGTTAAAAAACCGCCTGTGTTCTTGGACGGCAACAGGTCCAAAATTTGAGACCGATGAAGTCTCCGGCCTCGTAGCGCTCGTAGAAGGAGTTGGGGGAATGAAGGCAGGAACTGATGGCTGCACCATTGTAGCGCCGTAGAAGGAGTTGGGGGAATGGAGGCCGGAACTGATGGCTGCACCCTTCCAGATGCGCCGAGCATTTCACTTGCCCTTCTTAAAAGGGCGGCCGCCTGAGTAACTTGATTACTAGAGGCACTCTAAAATGAAAGTTTGGAATAGTCACTGAAAAGAAAACCTATTTTATAAAGGCGGAAAATAATCCAGCCTTCCACAGGGCTCGAAAAAAGTGCCGTCCGCTCGTCCGAGACAAGTAGACTTTTGTGTCGGGCAAGAAACTTTCCCCACACACTTGCCCGATGGGCAAGGATACGGACAAGCTGCTCGTGAACTAAGCTTAAGTAGCACGTTATGCAAACTTGTCTTGGGCAAAGACTTGCTTGCCCAAAGGACAAGTTGAAATTTTAGTTTTTTTCGAGCCCTGCTTCCATCCCCCCATAAAATTTAAAGTCCCTGAATGCTTTCCTCCCAAACCAACCGTCGCCTGGTTGGCTCAGTTTGTAGGTCGCTAGACTGCAGAGCGAGAGGTCTCGGGTTTGAATCTTGGCTGGGCCAACACCGAAGAGGAAGATGATGTCTTTGTATTGACATCTGCAAATGGTTAGACCTTCACGTCTCCAATGGAGACGTAAAAGAACTTCTGAGGAGGTAACGAACCCTGGCCGTGACCACCCTCAGTATCAATGATACACCCTGGAATCCAATCAACTATGGACTAATAGCGGCTACTGTGGTGCCTTTAGAAGCTAAGTCTGATATCATTCACGGGTGTGTGACTACCATATCATAGTTATGGGGGTTTGGGGAGCATACCACAAAGCAGAAATATGCGGCAAAATCGAGAATTGAGGCCCCCTTCTACCTGACCACTGAGATTAGGTCTGCGTGGTCGCTTCTTAAAAAGCCACTTCCTTACCATATCTGGCTGCAATCTATGATCAACAAAGCTCCACGAAATAATCTGAAATAATAAAACGAATGTTTATATAAAATAAGACCGAGAGTTGTGCTCCTGCAAAAATCAAAAGATTACATTTTCGTTTCAAGTTGCCTCTCAGACAAAGTATGAAAAATCAGAGCCTCGCCACGCCAATAAACTGAAGCAGATTCATCTTTCTAGACAGCAAGACTGTCGATAAAGAAAATATGCTGTCGGATTCACAGAAAATACACCCGTTCTATAACGTGGAATCTACACCAAGCTAATCGATTCGCCATAAAGTAGTTGCCAATGGCGAATAAAAACAAGTAAAAGCAAACTTACCTGAATTTTCTTCCAAGAGAAAGCGAAGCTTGTTCGTGTGACTGCACACATGCGATGCATGAATGTAAAAAAATCAAAAGATTACATTTTCGCTTCCAGTTGCCTTACAGGAAAAATATGGAAATTCGGCGCCTAGCCACATGGTATAAAAAATCTATACAAACATGGAATGTGGAGTGCAGTTCCACAGAATAAAGAAACAGATTCCAGACAACGAGACTGTCCATAAACCAGATAAACAAAACAGGTTGTAGAATTCACAGGAAATAAAAAAGTTCTACAATGCCGAATCTACACATAAAGTAGTTGCCAACGGCGAATAAAAACAAGTCAAAGCGAACTTACCTGATTATTTTTCTTAAAGAAAGCGACGAGAGCTTGTACGGTCTTGTATGAATGACACAGGCAGCACAGAGTACGTGAGCTTTTTTCGCGCCAAAAATGACGTCATGCCCCACATGGACTAGACCATTTAACAACAAGCTGTTCCATTTCATGTTTGTATTTTTGGCGGTTCCGGCGCTAATCATTTGATGTAACACTAGACCATTTCGCGACACGCTAAACCATTTTGTGTCACGCTAAACCGTTTGACAGTAAGTCACAGACCATTTCACAGAAAGCTATACTGTTTGGCGTTGCACTAAATCATTTCAGATTACGCTAAACCGTTTGAGAATTGACTTTGCCAATTTAACATTGACTACTTCACCACTTTTCATTTACTTTGACCGATTCTATTTAGCTTGTGTTGCATTACAAACGGAAGCTGAATTATTCACATTCAGTCTAGATCACTTGTGTCTTTGTTGTACCGTTTTACAACTGTCTAAACCATTTATTGTTTGGCTTCATCATTCAATCAAAGACAACTTGTCCTACTGCACTCTATCTGCATCGTTTCTTAATTGTCTAAACCAACTTACAAAAGACAATCGAACCATTTCTGTTTATTCTATATCGTTTGCACTTAAGTCATTAAACCATTTCATCGAAAGCTAGACTATTCGCAATTGCACTGAACCATTTCACATTACGCTGAACCATTCGAGCATTAACTTTGTTGATTTGACATTGATTACTTCACCACTTTTGATGTACTTTGTCCAATTATGTTTTGTCTGTGCTGTATTACAAACGGAAGCTGGACCATTCGCGTGTAGACTAGCTCACTTGTGTCTTTGTTGTACCATTTTAACATCGGTGACTGGATAGTTTTGCAACTGTCTAAACCACTTATTGTTTGTCTGTATCATTCCATCAAAGACAACTTGTCCAACTGCATGCTATCTGCATCATTTCGTAATTGTCTAAACCAATTTACAAAGGACAATTAAACCATTTCTGTTTATTCTATATTGTTTGCACTTCTTGTATTTTTGGCGGTGATGGCTGCCCATAAGTATTTTAGCACAAAAAAATACCTGACTTAAAAATGCATGAATAAGTACGAGGTGGAGGGATCCTGAACACAATTCCATTCACATCCTGTGCATTTGCATGTCAAATTGCATGTCAACATTTGTGACACCTTTTAGCATCACCCGCTTGTGAACTCATATGTAGTTACTTCGATGAAAACCTGCCAAACCATTTGTTACCAAGGGATGTTTGTTAATCCAAATATGACTGCTCAAATTATAGAAAAATTCCTCTGCGATCTGACCTTTATCTCAGTGTCTGCATGTTGTAATTTCATTCTCTTATTTACAGGATTGTATATTAAAATTAAAAAAAGAATAACTATTAAGTGTACTATATAAGTGACAAAAAGGCATAATTAGTAAACTTATTTAATCATTATTTAGACTCCGTAATTTGACCCTTGAGCTAGTTTATTATATCAATAAGCCTTTTTAGTGTGTAATTAAGCTCTTTTGTAAAGTTAAGTACAGTACTTAATTGCCTTAGTTTAACTGTTATACTATTATTTTGTATAATGTTGTAAAATGTATGTGTAGGTCACGTGGTGTCAAAATAAAAAAAAAATAAGTGACCCTCACCCAAGAACTGATCTCACCCATTTTCGAGAAGTGGATGTTGGCTTGTCCGCCGCAAACAAATTTTTAATGTCATTAAATTTATCCGCCGATGTCGAAAATGTTCATGACCAGCAAACATCATTACAAATGCAAGCTATCTTGACATGCATCAACAAATGGTGGGCTGGTCTGATGGAGATGTTTGTACTTGCATCAGTTATGCGATAAACCCTTTCAGTGTATCCAAATATTCAACAATTTTATCAACGGTGTATCATGGTCTTATAAAACCCCGTAAACACCGGCAGATCTCATTCCCATCACCTGCCACATAGTGTGGACACGGGCTGGATCATTTTACATTCAACAAGTATTTCAGCCTAACCATTTTGTGCCTCTGAAGGGTTCAAAAGTAAATCATCAGCCAGATGCTTGTGGTGATGGTGGGGAAAAAGAAAACATTTGGCAGTATCTTCAACCGGGAAAACAGGGAAGAAAAAAACAAGACAGATGAAAGAGATGTACAACTTCAGAGCTAAATGGACAGGAAAAAACTACCTACGCAGACATCATGAAAAATGAAAGATGGCAATCCCCAACACAGTCAAAAGATGAAATTCGAGATGATGAAGGAGACAGCAGTTCAAGTGAACAAAACAAGGGAGAAAGGGAAACAATTCCAACTACCAGTGTCCATGATGATGACTGTGGTGGCAAAGAAGACCAGTGTCCATGATGACCGTGGCAGCAAAGAGATTGAGGAGACCAGATTTTCAAGTAGAAGTCGGTTTCGGATGAGACTGAGTCTGGATCAAATTACACTGGTGTATGAGAAAAATAAAGTGGCAATTCCCATCACAGTCACCAGAAGAGATTCGATATGACAAAGCAGACAGCCGTTTAAGTGAACAAAACACGGGAGAAAGGGAAACAACTCCAACAACCAGTATCCAAGCCTGCAAATAACAGTCGGTCATCGGACAATTGTCCGGCAAATTTGGGGTTTTGACAGGTAAAAGCTGAGCCTGGTCGGACACTCTGACAGGCATTTCAGCTTCAATGAAAAATATTCTTTCTTGAAATTCGTGGCCAAATATGGAACAAGTTCTTTTTATTATACTACCGCAATACAACGCAAAAATGCTTTGTTATCACTTTCCAGACTTTCGTTTTTCTTCCGTTCCGAGAATTTAGCACGCGCAATGTGTAGTCTCAAATGTCACGTTGAATGTAAACACGCCACATCAAGCGCCAGTATTCCTTTTTGCAAAGGCGTCGTGAAAGATCGTTTAGCCTCATTTAGTCTGAATTACGTTCCACTGAAAAACTACTAAAATCTGAGGTCTTATGTTATTACTTATTGTCTGTTATCTGCAAGTGTTGTGAGATAAATTACAGTCGTAATTTGACCCGATTGAAATGTTATACAAATTAAATTTACGGCCCGAATTCTCACGTTTAACCTGAATGCAATCACTTTCAAAAACTCGAAAAACTGTAAAACGTAACCAATGTTTATCTCGTCCGTATGATCACAAATCAGTTTTGTAGCTCCTTATTTTTTTACATCTTTGGTTCAAATATTGTTACGACTCACTGCATTGATGATTTTGTGAAAATGTAAAAATTAGTCACGCTTTGTAATCACGGCCACTTCCAATTCCAAAAATAACTTCATCTCAAAAACTACCTTCCATTCGCTTAAAACTTTTGCTACACAAAGGAGAGTTATTTTATCAAATTTTCAAGTCTCTGAATGTTACTGCGAGTTTTAAACTCCAGCTGATGAAATTTGTGCCAAGCTGATAAGCTGCCCATACGGGAGGTTGTTTCATAGCTGTTTCCGTAATTACCGTAGACGTCGTGGGAAACTTGATACGCGGGAAAACACGGAATATGTGTGATCAAGTAAGTGAAGGCAAACTGTAATAGTAGCACGACCGTAGACTTCGAGTTTCATAATCTGTGAAAAAGCATTCCTTGGTTAGCAAATTATGGATTTTCCACAGCTGCAGTGCGACCCACAATCTGATCTGAAATATCTAAACCAACGTTTCGTTTCGTTGCTGTCCAGCAAGTACGAACAAGTGGCGTGTTGGGTGAAACAAAAGCAATCAGTCAAAAATCCTGAATTGTTTGACAAGGATGAGCTTGGTCAAACACTTATTCCAGACGACATAATTTTGGGAGAAGAAAGTAGATTCCTTGCTTGCAAAGTGACTGGAGATGGCGACTGTTTGTTAAACTCCGCATCACGTATCCTGGTTGGCAATGAGTCTCTGAACCACTTTCTGCGTTTGTTGACCACTCTTGAACTCTACACCAACAGCAATTTCTATGCTAAGCACCCTGCGTTTCAAGAGTATCTTAATTCTGGTGTACTTAATGGTTATCATAAAGATACACTGTTCACATTGTGCTTGACTGCAGAAGGAATGGCTACATGGGATGGAAAGGATCGCATTTCAGCGATAAATGAAGAAGCAAAGAGATGTTCCCGAGAAAAAGTGTGGTGTGGCATGTTTCACCTTATGGCACTCGCTAGCGTCTTAGAAAGGCCAGTGTATTCAGTATATCCAAATGCAGCCTCTCGAATAAGAGAGTTTCTCCATAGAAAGATACTCCCACGCATTTTGAACCAGGGGGCACAAGACACCGTTTTCATCATGTGGTCACGAGATGGCGCTCTAGATTCAACGCCTGGGAGCTGGTACCAGCCCAACCATTTTATTCCCATTTTCAGAGTGCCTCATGTGACAGATTCAAACTTGAGAATCCCTGGCATTTATCAAGGTGTGATTGGAAGCAAACCTTCACCTGTAAAGAAAAGGCCAGCCAAGGGGATCATCACCAATTTTTTTTCAAGGGTTGACGGACCGTCCCAGAAAACAATCAAGAGACCAAACAATGAGGTGAAATCAGAAGGTGCCAAGACCAAAAAGATGGATGTCGATCAGGGTAACTCTGAAGCCATGCCAGCGGTGAAGCCTGACTCCGCTAAGATGGTGTCAAGAAAACTCACCTGTGCCACAGTGGAAAGGTGGAAAACCCAAGACTTGGCACAATATGAAGCAGAATCCTGGCTTATATATGATAGCGAGGAAACTAAAAGGGGACACTACTGTACTGCATTGAAATGCAAAGTATGTTGTCAGTTTGAATCCATGATTAGAAACAGACCCAAGTTCTCAAGAGCCTTTATTGATGGCTCAACAAACTTTAGACTTACAAACTTGGTAGACCATGCCAAATCTGATACTCACAAAATAGCACTTTCCCTCTACAATAAGCAACAAGGTCAACTTCCATCCACTGCAAGCGACAGTAACCAGCAAAATCAACCGAAATTAGAGTTTAGTCTTAACCCCCAGCAGATGGAAGATTTAAAAAGAAAGTTTGACATCTCTTACTTTGTCGTAAAAGAAGAACTGCCACTCTCAAAATATGAAAAACTCATCGCTCTGGAGAAAAGACACGGTGTGTCACACGGCTCAATGTACTGCAACAGGACCGCAGCAACAGAGTTTATTTCATTTCAGGCAAACGAAGTTCTTACCAAGCTAACACAAGACGTAGCTAAATCAAAGTTTTATAGCATCCTGTTTGACTCAACCACTGACAACACAGTCATCGAACAGGAGGCAGTACTCGTCCTTTATTTCGATCCTGCCCCAGCCGAGCCACAGTTAAGTGGTGACTTGGAGCCAATGGTGAAAGTAAAGATGGGGTTTCTCTCAATAGAGAATTTGAGAAGTTCGGATGCCAAGGGAGTACTAGCTGGAATCAAGAGGTCACTTGAAAACTTGGGACTTCCACATGAAGAGGGAATCCCCCCTGTCCCCATTGGCCTCGGAGGGGATGGGTGTAGTACAAACAGAGGTGCAAGCAATGGTGTACAAGCCCTTTTTAAAAAAGAATTTCCTTGGTTCCTATTTTCGTGGTGTGTGGCTCATCGCTTGGAGTTAGCCCTAAAAGATGCCCTTAGCAATACTTATTTCAAAGAGGTTGATGAAATATTGTTGAGATTGTATTACTTGTATGAGAATAGCCCAAAGAAAATGAGAGGCCTTTATGAACTCCACCTGGCATACAAGGGGACTTTTCAATTTCTAGAGGGCTCTGTAAAGCCAAAAAGAGCCAGTGGTACTAGATGGATTTGCCACAAGCTGTCAGCTTTGAAAGTTCTTGTTGACAAATTTGGTTTATTTATTCAGCACTTGGAAACACTAAGCTTGGATAAAACAGTGAAATCGAGTGATCAAGCAAAGCTGAAAGGTTACCTAAGAAAATGGAAAAGTGGTAAACTATTTGTTTACGCTTGCTTCTTTGTAGATTTATTACAGCCAGCTGCTGTTCTGTCAGGCATTTCAGGCTGAAGATGTTGATGCAGTAACAGTTTCTTCTGCAATGTCCACAGTGAAGAAACAGCTTGACAATCTTCAGCACAAAGAAGTGCACAAGCTCCAAACGGTTAGACACTACGTAGACAAAGTGGAGAACGAAGAATTTCAAGGTGTACAACTTTCAGGTTTTACAAATGCCATTGCACATTTAAGCGATCATGCTAACTACTATGTGAATTTGTTGACTGATGCAATGGAAGCTCGCCTTGGCGGAAGCACTGACATTGCCTCCATTTCCTCCATCTTGAACTGTGAAGCTTGGGATTACAGAAGCAGTGGAAATGAGTCAATGGATGAGGTCATTTTATACTATCTTAGCCACTTCCAATAACCCCTCAAGCAACAAGGACTCCAGGCATCACAGCTGCAAGTGGTCAGTGAATGGCATGACATGCTTGACTACACAGTGCAATATTTGTCACCTTCTTCTCGCCATTATAGAGCAACATGGTACAAGATTTTCCACTCATCAAGAGCTTTGAAATGGCAAAACATTCTGTTGTTAATCCGTCTACTCTTCACTCTTCCTGTTTCCAATGCAGCCTTGGAGAGAATGTTCAGCAACTTGGGAAGGGTGAAGACAACCAAGAGAGCTTCACTCTCCCAGGGAACTCTTCAGGATCTCCTAAGAATCCAAGCTGAAGGACCACCATTGGAGAGCTATGACCCCTCAATGGCTGTCAAGGAGTGGGATAGAGCAAAGAGAAGACGACCAAACCAAAAGTCCAGGAAAGTCTACAAGCAGAGGTCATCAAAATGTGTTCTTCTAAAAGAAGATTCTTCTGATGAAGTCATTTCATCTGAGGAATCTGAAGAGACTCTCTTCGGAAGTGAAGAGGAAGATACAGACACATTTGATTCTGATTCTCCATAAAACACAAACTTTCTTCATTTTAGTTAATTAATATCATTGCAAGATGTAACAGACCCTTCTCTAAATGGAAACAAAATTTAAAATCAATCTCATTTGACATAGCAAGAAAGAGCTTCGATTAAAATAGTTAATAGAAATGAGAAAAAAAGTTCAAGGCAATATATCACAATTTCTTTGAGAAATCATGATTTCAAAATTCCTAAAATTTACAGGTGTTTGTGTGACTAGGGGTGTGGTGCCAATATGTTTTCCGCCAATAATACAAACATTTTTAAATTTGTCGATTATCAACAGGTAAATAATACTTGATTTAATGTAAAGGTGCTCTTTCTGGTGTTAGTATTGATTTTTCACTCAGTTGACTTTAATTTTAAGCCGTTTGAATTTTCAACCAACATTCTGATGAAGGGTCACCGTCTATATTGAAATACAGAACAGAAATGTCTCTAATGTCTCTATTTTAATTTCTAATGACTAATAAAATTTTTGTCCGACCAGACTGGCTCCTTGTCAGGTCAAAACTTGTCCTTGGCCTGACAAATGACCTGCTTATAGACAAAAATTATTTGCAGGCTTGAGTATCTGTGTTCCTGAGGAAAGTGGCAGCAAAGAAGATCGAGAAGACTAGAAGACAAAATTAATCAGACATCATCGTCAGATGAGACCGAGTTTGGATCAAATTTGGAGTTACCGGTTGCGGCAAAAATTTCACTGGTACATCAAAAACGCAAAAAATCAACAAAACAGGTGGTTAAACCGCAAAGCGTAAAAAAGATGAAGATCCTCTTCAACTTTAATTTCAAGTTGAAAGATGCAGGCAACATGAACATGGATCAAAATTCCAACTCAACTCACCAAAAAAGGAAGCATTTGGCGATGACAACACAAGCTTCCAAATGTAAAGATCTGCGGCCACTTCATGGTATAGCATAGCACTTGAGATACTAGCCATAAATATAAGAAGCAGTGAAAACATTAGAGGGATCAAACCTCATGATGGTCAAGAAGTCAAATTAACAGCTTTCGCTGACGATATGACAACTTTTTTAGTAGATAAAGAGTCTATTGACAATCTTTTTTATAATGTTCGATGATTTTGGAATCAAAACTTCTCTATCGTGCTTCCCAAATCTCTTTTCCAAAAGAAATAATAAAAAGTGCAAATACAATCATATATGAATTTATATGGAAAGGTAGGGACAAAGTGAAAAGACAAGCACTGATAAATAATATTGAAAACGGAGGTTTGAAAATGGGTGATTCCAGAAAATATCCATACCCTACCACGGGCGGCATCTTCATCAAGACCCCCCTTGCCTTAGGAAATTCCAAAATGTTCAATCCCCCCTTGCCCTCGGAATTCCAAAACGTTTTATCCCCCCATGCCTTCGGAATTCCGTAATCATTCAAACCCCCCTCAGGAATTTCTGCTTTTCCTTCCAACTGATTTGAGAAGCCCCTCTCTAACTTTCAAACACCTTTATTTATAATTTTCAGCCCAGCGAACGATCAATGGAAAGACCTGATCGAATTAAGCTCTTTGACTTCCTTGAAAAGGAAAACAAAATTAAAACTATTTTTACCTGCAAAACTCCATGAAGCATGAAAGTAGTAGCCAATTTTTTTATACAAGAGAGAAAACTCTTGAAAAACACCAAAAAACCTGAAAAACAAGCTCCGATACACTTCGAACTTCTTCAACGTAAGCTTTGACCACCATTTTGTATCCCAGAAGTCTAAGCGAGCACGCCATTTACGTGCGATGGTTCTTGGCGTTGTGTGATGACAAATAGCGGCCCTAAAGATCTGACTCATATTCTCTTGTCTGATAACTGATTTTACACGAATAAACTTGTGATCCGTTTGCTTTGTATAATTTCTTTTGATTTGACAGGGTATTATTCAACTGTGGTAAGTTTTTCATATATAAACCTTGCAATTTGAACCGAGGAATCTAAATTGAACAATCTTTCATTGTACTTTAAAACAGTTGTTTAAATACATGCACAAATGGCAAAAGGCGAAATAATTTGGCGTGTTAATTTATTATGACGAATTCTTTTGCCACTTCAGTCGACTGGGGAATTTTTCTCCGTTTTAGTTCTTGTAGTGTTTTAATCTCCGTTCAGTCAACCAACTCGTGATTGGTGATTTGGGTTAGCAGTTTAAATTTGCCATTTGTGGGTGTATACCAAGACCGACGGATACCATATCTCGTATATTCAGACAGTTTTTGCCTTAAGCCTGCCGCAAAGCTCTGCGACAAAGCTTGATTTCTGTGCATGAGAAAACATCGCGAACTTTCTCGTATGGAAGCCACGCACACTAACGACAAAAATTTCAAGTGAAAAATATTAAGCATGTTTGATATTTTTTTTGCCCAATTTTTGTCGACAACAATGGATGAAAATCGTGTCGTAAGGAACCGCAAACCTTCCCATTAAGTCTAAATTTAGTTCGATTTTTTGTTGCATACGACAAAAATCGGGCCGGACTTTGTCGCAAAGGTGTGTGGCGGGCATTATCGAGCACTTACAGCAAGGAAAGCCCCACTGACTTTAGCTCTTCACTTTCAAGCATGAGCATAAGCGAAGAGTGCCTGCCCGCAATCGTTGGCCTAAACAAACTTAGGTACATCGCTGTTTCTCCTGAAGGTGCCTGCCGGGATTCGGCAAGAGCGGCATACTAGCGATAGCAAAACACTGCTCGTCCCTGAGGACACTGGATTGCCAAGAGGGCTACTTTTTCAATGAGGAGGAATTGACACAGATCGTCTGCAGCAATTACCTGTTAACTGGTTTGACTATTCCATACGCCTTTGTGGATAACCGCACCTTCAAATTCATAACTGACAGCCTGGAAAATTTAACCTATATTTGCGTGTGTGAGACTGGTGTTACACAGGCTTGTGTGGACAGGATGAGAAGCAAAAGGCCCAGTTAGAGATTGGTTGGAATGTAAACCATACACCGTAACAAACAAGTGAACAGTTATGACGCATCTTCACATTTACGTAGCATTATTTTCACTGTGGGCAAACGAGGTGAAAATGCAGTGCTTGTATAATCGTTTTTGCAAATCCATGCTTCCCACCAAAGGTATACAATTTTGGTAAAACCAGCAAATTTTTTAGCGCTTATTATCTTTAGCTATGGTTAATAATTAACCCATTTCTTCAGAAGTTAACTACAATCAACTCTCCGCTAATGGACACTCTCGTAAGCGGACAGCTCTACTTACGCACGCCTTTTCAAATCCCCGTTTTACCCTCCCAGTCAAACTCTGTATTTACACATTCCCGTAAGCGGACACCCTCTCGTATTTTAGCGGACACGGACACTTTTCAACATGAAAATTGGATTTTTCTTTTGTTTACGGTCTCTCGTAAGCGGACACCCCATGTATAATAATTGACTCTTGGCAATGAAATTTGTTTTTAATTTGCAATAAATCAGCACAAATATGACCTTCGTTTGACATTAACAAGACTCTGACGAAACATTTGTAGTATCAAGTTAGTTATGGCCACGTTTGTCATGGTCTACTTTCCTTCTTATTTCTGTTTTCAATCACTGACTGTACTAGAACACAGTATCCCAGATAATCAAGCTTGGACTTGAGCCACGGTCACGAAAGTTGTTTTAACATCACCATAAAAAAAGTATTTACAAGGAATTTCCAGACCGTACCCAGCTCCTCTGTTGACACGTTCATTACCCGGGACGTTTACCCATTATGATGGCTTTCCCTTTGCTTCTTCTGCACTTTAAAAACTTGGTGGCAAATACAGCCATCCTCAAAGGAATGTGACCAATTATCTCATCTAATCCAGCAACTGTGTTGGCGTGTTCCTTGGCTGTGGTTTCAAAACTGCAATCTTCTAAATTAGGCAGGAACCCGCGCATAACTCCGCATAACTCCGCATAACTCTCCCGTAAGCGGACATCCCCCCTATTTTTCTTTGGTGTCCGCTTATGGGAATAATTCTCGTAAGAGGACAGCTCTACTAACGGACACTTTTTTTCAATTCCCGAAGGTGTCCGCTTACGAGAGAGTTTTATTTATTACAATCTATGGATTAAAAATTAAAAATTGTTGAGTGTATCATCAAATCTGCTTGCAAATGCTGCATTTCACGCTCAATTTGCGTCGTAAGCAAAGGAAAAGCTTTTGCTTTTGTTGCTGTTTAAATTATCCAGTCTATTTGCACATTTTCCGATCAGTCGGATGTAAAACGTTCTTTCCCTCGAAATGGGAGATGACATCCGACTGCCATCCTTATATACACTCTTAAACCTGAAGTTTTAAATTAAGAAGTTTTTTTCTTAACTGAAATAAAGGTGATTTGTTATTTTAAGGTTGTTCTTAATTTGTGGTGACTGTTCTTGATTTCAGAGTTTGGCGGAAATCGGCTTCTTACTTTAAGAGATTTATTTTAAGGAAGGAAGTTTTCTTAAAATAAACCATTAAAAATAAGAAATTGTTTCTTAATTTAAAAGGTAATTTAAGGAGTCGCTTCTTAATTTAAAAGATAACCCGAATGAATATACTAAACATGGACGTTCCTGCTCTGTCGGGTCGTTTTTTTGTTTCTCGTTCCCTAATGTTCGGTTGTCTCGATAAGGCATGGGCATGGTGGTGACGTGGGTCAAAGAAAATGGATTTTATTATAGTGGGTTTTATTCTTTGGGAAATTAAATGTAACGTCTTCTGACGAACGCAAACAACCCTCCCCCCCCAAAAAAAAAAAGAAAAAAAAGTCACTTTCAGTTCGAAATAAAGAGATCCATCTTGGGTGAGAATCGAACTCACGTCCTTCGGCTGCCTAGTGGGTTAAAGATCGAACAATAGAGCCGGACACTACCTAGGATTTGGCTAATTACCAAGGTCAAATTTCGTTATTTCAACGTAGATACGGTATGCGGAAAAAGTTTACATCTAAGTGATGGATCGAGCGACCAAGTGAATTAGCTGCCACTTATTTCGGCTTTCTTAACAAGCGATGCCATTTTAACAGTCAATGCCATTATAAGCATTCATTAGTAACCAGGCCTTTTGTAATGGTCGATGCCATTTCTTTCTTGTTTATGCCTGCATTAGAACGAAAGTAGGCTATCATTATTAGATGAAATTGGGCTTAGGCCAGGCAAAGCGATTATTAGACCTAAGCTAGATTCGCGATTCGGGGTTTTGGAGGGTCACGGAAAGAAACATCTGCCCTTCCATGTGCTAATCCAGTTGCTGCTTGAGCAACCCTAGGTACTTGGTTAGCCTGTTCCAGGCTCCGAGATAGTGGGGAACGCGCGAAGTAAAAAAAAAAAATCGCGGGGGAACTGGGGAGAGGGCGGTCGGCGGACCTCCCTCTCCAATATGTCCTCGAGACGAGATTATCTCATATCAATAATTGCTATTTGACACCGAATTAACGATTATAGTTAATTCCGAACACTGACAGTCTGAAAGGAATTCTGGGAAATCAGCATTTTTGTTGAAAAAGAACAATCCTTAGTGTTCGGACAGGACTCGAACCTACGACCCTACGACCCTTCGCTGACTTATCCTCTCGTCTAACCACTGGACCACCACGCTGCTGGTTGAGCAAACCTCAATTTCGTAACATAACAAAATTCATGCGCTTATTCTACACCCTGTAGTAAGCCTATAAAATCACTCGCTTGAAAATAATTTTAGAAAGTAAATGGAAAAGCTTGATCCCCAAACCTCAACAAAAATTAGCTAACCATTTGAAATCAGCGCTTAGGCCTAATCACTGTAGATCAATGATATTCTATGCAAGACTCGAATAAATATCTTGCAGATATAATATTCCATCGCCTTGTTGTTCGGTAGTCTAGTGGTAAGAAGACGTTCCTAGTAGCGGTAGTTCCGGGTTCGAATCCCGCAGTCCAAATAACATGTTTTTTTTAATTTCTTCTTTTCTGAAATGTCCTGGGAAACAGTGTTCGGAATTAACTATAATCGTTAATTCGGTGTCAAATAGTAATTATTGATATGAGATAATCCCGTCTCGAGGACATGTTGCCCTCTCCCAGTTCCCCCGCGATTTTCCCCCATTTTTTTACTTCACGCGTTCCCCACTATCTCGGAGCCTGGAACAGGCTAGTACTTGGTGTATCCCTGATCATAATGTATAGTACTTCATGTATCCCTTATTGTAATGTATTTAGATATATTGCAGTGCAATTTAGGGCCGGATTACAGTCTAGGGTTAAAGCACTGGTTTTAGTATTTAGGGTTAAGCACTGATTCCAGTATTTCCAGTGTATCGAAAGGGTTAGTTCTTATATATGGTCTGGGCTAGTAGTATATTATCTTAGATCCTAAAAAATTTCAGTTTCCGGCAGCTAGTCCTCGGTGTTGTAGTGGGTAGTGTACATGCAGCAGATCATACGACCCGGGTTCGATTCCCTGTTCTAGTGTTGTTTTATCTTTACATAGTTAATCGAGAGATTGGTTATGAAACCTTGCAGACTTCAATGGCGATAACAAAAGAGCTACAATTTATGTTGAACCGTACTTGACCGTGCACATCTTTTGTTTTGTTTTTTTTTTTTTTTTTTTTATCTCACCCTATCACTAGCACTAGCACCATTTCTATTGGTCAGTTGCTCGAACAAAAGATCAACATCTATTGTGTTGTGCACGGTGAACGCCGAGAAACGATAACAAAAAGATCGAACAAAGACAATTCTCAGGTTTCACAACCAGTCTCTCGATTAACTATGATCTTTATTTCTACTGAAATAAAACCTATAAGTGTTTAAATACAAAATAATAAAGGATACACCAAGTACATACCTGAACAACATGATGAAGAGGCCAATCTCGTCTCGCTGCAGAGCCATTACCGTGTCAGAGAAGAAGTCGTGGCGTATGCAACTGCAAAGAGGCGTCTTAGAGCGAGGAATATCAGACAGTAGAGAGAACAAATATGCAACTGCTGTGAGCCTGCGTACGCCTGTATGGTCCGTGTGACATTTAATTCCTGTACATCTAACCGTGGTGTTAGACTTTGGACTATACAAGACCAAACGGCTCCAAATGAATAAAAGTTATAACCACACGCAGATCACGATTGAATAATATTAAATACATTGGGGTGGGGGAGGCGAACTCGTAACGATCATATATATATATATATATATATATATATATATATATATATATATATATATATATATATAATAAAAAAAAAACGATGGGGCGAACTTCTTACTGGTCCTGACTGGTTTTAACGTTTCGGCCTTCGGCCTTCTTCAGAAATTACAAAGAATTAAAAACTAAAAACTAAAAACTATGTACAATGATTAAGTTATACAAGTTGTGACTTATATACATTAAGCTACAAAAACAAAGGAAAACGAGGTTACGTAACATAACAAAAGAACTAAATAACAAGGAAAAATTTAACGCTAAAAATAACATACATGATGTGATAAAAACCTTAATTAATGATTGAAACAAAGAAAACTCCCTATCGAGGGCCCCCGAATAATCATATAGGTCACTGTCGGAATGACAGGACCAGCACGTCTTACCAAGTGCCCCCGACAGAACGTTCAAACACAAAACAACTACAAACAAAGAATAAAACAAGGAAAAGAAAAAGACAATCCTATTATTGCAAGATACGTGCGTTAATTATTGTAGTTAATGCGGTTTTTTGATCTAAATTCACGTCTCTTGTTAAGGCCATGCGGATTGAGCGTAAACAATTGGGTTGTCCAATAAGCCTCCCTAGTGAGCAACAATTGGTCAAGGTGAAATGTATTTTGAAATGATCTAATTTGTTCGATAAGAATAAAGCTAATTTGTGAAATATCATGTTCAGAACTATTAAAATGTACCGCCAATTCACATGTTCTCCTATTATTGAGCATGCTAGATTTGTGGTTTCTGAAACGGACTTTAAATTCGGTGGATGTAGAAACCGCATTAACTACAATAATTAACGCACGTATCTTGCAATAATAGGATTGTCTTTTTCTTTTCCTTGTTTTATTCATTGTTTGTAGTTGTTTTGTGTTTGAACGTTCTGTCGGGGGCACTTGGTAAGACGTGCTGGTCCTGTCATTCCGACAGTGACCTATATGATTATTCGGGGGCCCTCGATAGGGAGTTTTCTTTGTTTCAATCATTAATTAAGGTTTTTATCACATCATGTATGTTATTTTTAGCGTTAAATTTTTCCTTGTTATTTAGTTCTTTTGTTGTTACGTAACCTCGTTTTCCTTTGTTTTTGTAGCTTAATGTATATAAGTCACAACTTGTATAACTTAATCATTGTACATAGTTTTTAGTTTTTAATTCTTTGTAATTTCTGAAGAAGGCCGAAGGCCGAAACGTTAAAACCAGTCAGGACCAGTAAGAAGTTCGCCCCATCGTTTTTTTTTTATTATACTTATCTACAAATTCACGTGGTGGCGTCGTATCCTTGGATCCTTCTGCTGAAGAGTTCACCGTTTGTGTAAACCTTTTTATTCAGCCTATATATATATATATATATATATATATATATATATATAACTGCTCGCAGTTTGAGCACTCTCGTGACTCCACAATGCAATCCAACAATGTGTAACCGTACATCCTGTGCCCAAGTTCAGGAGTTGCCATAAAGCCATTATGGTAACAACCGGGAGGGCACATTGTGTACATTTGTATAATGTAAAATTAGTGTGGGAAGAGAGATATGGACATGGACGACAACTAATTGCCTCATAATCTTTGGATCAACAACCTATTCTCGTTTGGATGGCGATTCACAGCGATTTCTGAAAAATATATATACATAGACAGTGAAATTGAGGACAGAAATTTCACAACAAAGATTATGAGTGAAAATGTGCCCCAGCCGGGAGTTGAGCCCGGGTCTCCTGACTCGTTACGAAGAGGTCGAACTCATTCATTTGAATCATGGGGTGAATTAGTAGGGCGCGAATTTCCAAGGGATACTAGTTTGAGATCGCTCGTAGTCACTTCCATACCAAAAAATTGTGTTTATGGAAGCTTTTTACAGCCCTGTCATTCTTTCAATTCACTGAAGTCATTCTTTATTAATAGTTTACGCAGGCGATTTTGGATTCGCTTTTTCAGATCTGATCTCGCATAAGGTATAACACTTTGTTGATCTTCCTCAATTCGAGTGGCGATGTTTATCGCGATTACAATTAAAGTGGTCAAGTTATAACTTCACTTTTACACTTGGACTGGAAAGTTTATTGGAATAGAAACGAAACTATCAACGGGCGGAATAAACAAAAACTGTACTAAACTTGAGCTCATCAAATACATACTTGTATGAACCCACAGGTAGCCTAAGCGTAAGTGATGTTTACACTTTGTAATTTGAACGTTGTGGAATAACTGTTGCGTAATAGGTAAGTTCTAAGGATTTGTATGGGGAAAATTCACTTCGAATATGAGTGTAAAATTAGGAACGATATTTCAATAAAACTGGCTCACCTGAACTTTTTGTTTGTTTACTTGTGTGTTGAGTTGTTTTGGGGTCGATTCGAAGCGATTCCAGCGAGTTTTAGTTCAACTGTTTCTTTCTTCCTTCACGGTCTCTCTTTTTTTTTAGGGAGGAAGAAACAGTTCAAATAAAACTCGCTGGAATCGCTTCGAATCGACCCCAAAACCACTCAAGACACAAGTAAATACACAAAAAGTTCAGGTGAGCCAGTTTTATTCAATATCGTTACGAATTTTACGCTCAAATTCGGAGTGATTTTTCCCCATAGAAATCCTTATAATTTAGCTATTACACAACAGTTACCACGACGTTCAAATTACGTGTAAACATCACTTGAGCTTGGGCTACCTGTGATAACCTAGAACTAATTGTCGCCTTTTCTCAAGTTGATTCAGCTGCCGGTACATTATTAAACTAAATAAAGTCTCCTTATAGAGGTTTTGCACGGCAGCCATGTTGCATGGCAGGAACAATAGATTCTTTTTCCCATGGGAAAGAATGTTCTTTCTAATGCAAAACATTTTCATTGTTCCTGCCATGCAACATGGCTGCCGTGCAAAACCTCTATTCGTGTCGTTGATTGCTAGTGCTACACGTAACACCGTGCTACATAAATAAAAAAAAAAGAAATTTCAGCTCCGGTTGAAAAATGTAATCAGACAAAGAAAAAGTGCATCGAAATCCCTTATTAAAGGTGGCCATATGTTCGAACTTGCCGTCTTTGTAGTTGTGTTACAGCCAGCCCAATAATTCAGATGAACATTGATTACTGAAAACCTGTAAAGAATATCCAATAACCAAACGCAGGTGAAAATGACGTCAACATTCGTTTATTCGTCCACTGATTATTGGTGTAGCTGTGACAGAATACCAATTAAGATTGCAGAGTCGAAACTATTGCGAGCTACCTTGACCTTGAACAAATATCCTATTGATGATCAAATACATACTGTCTGAATGGTATGTACATTTTTGGGCCAGAATGGTAGCAGTGATGGACATGGAAAGAAGGAAGGTCATCTGGACGAATAACATGAAGCCCTTGAGGAAGAGATGCATCTTCTATTTCCATGGCGTTCAGTTCTTGTTGGAATGCAACACTTTCCATAACTTTGGTCACGAAAAAAATACCGGTATCCAAAACAAACCAGATTTTGATCAAGCTGCCAAACTCTGGGAGACCATTTGGGTCGTACGCAATGTGCAAAAGGTTGTTTTTCCCAGGAATGTACTTGGTGCCTTTTAGAGTTACAGAGCTACACAGCATTATTTCTGCTTCAACTGAGAAATCAAGTAGATTAAATCGGTCAATGTCACGCCGTGCAGACTCTTCATCATCCCCCAGTAGACGTTTAGTCTTACCAAGTATCACATCACTTCTAAAGAGGGAGCTGGACTCACCATTACCATCATTGTCATCATCCACCGTCATGTTTTTGGCACATTCAATTTTCTGATGTTTCTGCGCTAACGAGTATGCGATGTTCTTAAAATTTTTAATTTTTTTAGACAGGTCTTTAAAATATCCATGTTTGCCCTCAAAACGCATACACCAACTTCTTATCAATGGCCCAAACTTAAATAGCTGACTTGGGAGGTGGACAAGGAAGTGCTGCTTTGGAATTATTGGGGTGTCGGGAAAAACTCTCTTGAACAAGGTCAAGTGTTCTTTAACAGCAGTTTTTAGGTACAAAATCGTTTCATGACGAATAGTGCTGGAAAACGAAATTGCCATTATCTCAAGAAGAGAAGCAAAACACGCCCAATGCTCTGTCTGTGTCCACTAGTGAACTCATTATTAAAGGTAAAACCTGTGTCAAGAGCCACATGCATGCGGCGCCTTGACCCAGATTACTTGAGCTTTGCCGTTCTAAGTCGTTTTCTTTAATAATGCATGGTTTGTCTTTTATGTGAGAATAACCATAAGGAAAACCTTGAATTTCGTTGTTTAAATCGGCCAAGGTAAAAAAACCTTTTTCTTTAATATAGAAATTGAGCAAGTATTTCAGTTCATAAGAAATGACGCCTTCCAGAAAGACGTGCATAATGTCTTGCGGTAATTGTTCGCAAACATTAAAATAGGGCGCTTCTTCCAACTGTGACCGACCGTTGACCCCAAAAAGCTTTGAATAATATTCCTTCAAAAAGTTTGTGGGCGCGTTTTCAATTCTCTTAAGCTGTTCTTCATGATCGTTTTTGTTTCTTAACGAAAATTCCTCCTCCATAAAGTACTCATTCATCGTTTCCAAACTTGCCATGCAATGGCGACACTTTTTTCTTGCTCCGCCAACGCTTTCTTTGAAAGCTCCTGCTAGGTGGCTTGCGGGAGTGTCAGCAAGTAAAGCGATAACCGCACCTCGAAGTTGCAGATGGCCATCCAAAACTCGAAACGGGTAACCCCTTTTGGAACCAAGTGATTTCAATTCCTTGACAAGGGGCTCTAAAATGCAATTCAATTCATAACACTGCATGTAACTTGTCTTACAGATCGCTAAAAGGTAGATTGAATCAAGTTTAGATCGATACTCCTTTCTTATATTACCAAGCTGGTAATAAAATAGAGTAATTTTATGGACTTTGTTGGTAAGAGGGTTGCTTAAATTTATGTCGTCAAAGTACAACACAATTTGCAGGGCAGCGGGGTCATTGCTAAACAATTCATGGTTCTGGAAAAACGTTCCATCGCAGAAGTCGCTTAGCACATTTCCATTTTGGGAAACGTCAGGACCTTCGAGAACCATAGCCAATATACCTTTTGATCGCAACTGAATTTCTAAAGAGCGAAGCAATGGTATGTAATAAAACGTGTCCTCAGTCATTACGATTTTCCGCTTTTTGCTCCCGCTTTTCCTAACGACTCTCCGTCTTCCAAGCACATGTCTTTCAGGTTCCTAAAACATTAATAATAATCCGATGGTTAATTTGTTATCTTTGAAAAAAAATAGGCACGAGATGGTGTCCCATACAGAAATGACGTTGTTGAGCGTCTTTACTTTTCGGCTTAGTTTGAAAACCTCTTAAGTGGCAACAAGCCCAAATGTTACCGCTTGATATATTATATATTTAAGATGATCCCCGTACCCTTTCTTTTCAAGATCAAAGGCTCCCGTGAGCAAACCCGTGAATAAGAAATGCAAACGCGTGATGCAATGTTACGGTAAGCTAATGTTTTTATCAGTGACACGATTCGATATTTGTTTAAAATTAAACGTAACGACTTTCGACGAACGCCAAAAAAAAAAGAAAAGAAAAGAAAAAAGAGTCCCAAACAAGATTCAAAACATCAGAGCAGCGCTTTCAAAATGTCCCCTTTTTCGGTGATCGACTATTCCGTTGCCACGAAAGCCTTACGCGTCGATCAGCGCAATTACCAAGAAAAGCTTACAGCTGATGGAAGGAGCGAGTGAGTAGGTGAGTACTGTCCTCGCCAGCGATAACCCGTTCATTACACAGGCCGATAAACTGGCCAGTTATACAGGCATGAAAATTAGGCTCCATCCACACGTATACGTTTACGTTCACAAACGCATAAGATTTTATGCATTTAGGCATCTCGTCCATGTAAACTTGAAAACGGTCACCCTAAACGGATATTTCCTAAAACGCTCTCCAAGGGGATATTTTCCAAAAAACCGTTTATCCGTTCGGATATTTTTGTAAACGCCGACGCCACAGTACTTTCTTCCGCATGCTCAATGCCGATTTTTAGCGTTTACGTATCGTTATAGGGCTTACATGCGGACGGAGTGAAAAGGAATAGTAAGCGATGGGCGCTTTCGTGTGGATGGGACCGTTTTAGATGAGAAAAATATGCGTCTGCTAACGTAAACGTTTACATGTGGACGGGACATAATATCCAATCAGATTCTTGAACTTCATTCAGTACTTTTGATTGAGGCAAAAAATTCGTACAGCACCCATAAGGGCACATCAATTGTTTTGATCACTGAAAAGAGTAAACTAGACAATGGATATGTTGTGGTTCAATTTTATCCTTGGTGCAAATGTTATTTTCCATTGTTTTTGGCTATGGTAATGTATGATAATGAGTTTTAAATAAAATTTGCACCAAGGATAAAATTGAACCACAACATATCCATTGCTTACCGATTAGTGTACCTGAGATAATGCTACTTACAATAAATGGGATATTTATATCCTCTCTCTTATGGAACGTTTCCAGATTGGATACCATTACATCGTTGTAATCCAGAATTTCATCTGAGAACACTGCATCAAAACCGGGGATGTTACTACTATTTACTCCATCATTTGCTAAACACTGCTCGGCTTTTCTTTTAATTCTGCTCACGGCACCTTGGACAAGCTTTTGGGTTGCGATGGCAATTTGTTGAACACATGTTTGCGTAAGCTTGTTTTCTTCCTTTATTTTAAAAAGGAACTTAGACAGGTTATCTCCTTGGATCTCTTCCGCAGTGTTTTCAGTTGGGCTGTCCTCAAAATCGTTATTTTCATCATTAACTGAGATGTCGTCACTGCTACTGTCATCAGTCTCCAAATACAGTGCTTCTTCAACAGTTGAATGATCTACGGAAAAGAGAAGGTTTTCAGAATTGTTCAGACAACAGCCTTGCAACAACGCGAGGGGTCAGTTAGTTCTTTATGTTGAGAAGTTAAGGATATTTCTATACTCAGTGTTCCAAATTGTTAGTTTGAGATCAATTTTTCGTATACTGTACGCTCGGGTCACGTGGTAGATAGAGATTCTATTTCCCCCCCCCTCCCCCGCAAGGACCTCCAAGGACCCGCGACCATGTGAGTCGAAGGTCTGGTAAACGTAAGCGACCACGTCGGGAATTCTCATTTTTAATAAAGCCTGTAGTAATCGGACTCGTTTTCAAACATGAGTTAAGGGAGCTACCCCCTCGCCAACACATACAGACACACACACACGACACACGCGCGCACTTTGCCACACCAGTGGTGCTGTTACTTGGTTTTTCTATGACTGCATGCGGGAAATATTCATCACTGATTTGCTTTTTTTTAAATCAAAAGTTGAATAAATTAATCTGGGGATTTCAAGATATTTAGACCATTCTGTGGAAATAGTTCAGCACATACCTGAATCATTTTCTACATGTATGGCTGTGAATATCGGTCCACCCTCTTTATCAGATGGCCCGCAACAATCGAGAAAAGCAACGTGTCTTAACGAGGCATGTTGCACAAAGGACTTAATGTTACGATACTGTTTTTCGCATCCATTTAAGCTACACCTTATTGAATACGACGTATCACTAGCATGTCTGGAACAGTAGTGGGAGAGTAAAATAGAAAAGAGCAGGCATGTAAAGCTACAAATAGCACACTTCCACGCCATGTTGTTTCTCAGAAAGATTCACTATCACGAGGCGACAGAAATGTCTCAGAATCGTTAGGGTGCTGTTATACTTAACAATTTTTCGTACAACTTGTCACGCCCAACAAAAATGTTGCTAGTTGCACGCAAGATTGGTACGTTTTTCGCTCACCTAGGTGAAAAAACCTGCCAAACTTACAAGTGACGTCAAACAAAGAAAACACAAGTTACTGAAACAATAGAGTGCAAGACAACAAAGGCAGAAGACAAAGAAAAAAGTCACACGTTTTTACCCCGAGACATAGCCCCTCTTTTAAAAGCGAGACGAGTGACATGAAAAATGTAACATGTAACATCGAACGTGGAACTTGCAGCATTTTTGCACGAAAAATTGTTAAGTGTAACGATACCTAGAGCCAATCATATTCGACAATTTTCAAGTTAAAATGTGTTTCCCACAGCAAGTTTGCCACTTCTTCCCCGAGTTGCCAGCAGTGAGTTTGTGCGACTGTTAGCGACATGGCTACATACATCCGAGATTACGATTCAGAGACTTTGGTGACATGGTTGAAAATCAACGGCATTTCGGAAAACATCTGTGATGTTATCAAAGGTAACTTTTATTCATTATTTACAATACTTCTTATATAACGTTTATTTATTAAAGACAAATACGCGCTAAAAAAGGGGTAGCTCCGACTCCTGTTTCAGCTCGAGCGAGCTTATTTTGGGAAATTCTACCAAGATTACAAAACAAACTAATGAAATTCTTTCATTGTGTTAAAAATGTTATGGGGTTTGCTAAAAGCAAGTAGTAAAAAAAATGAACTGCAGAATACCCCGAAACGTTTTGGTACCATCTTGAATAAAAATGTACCTATTGTTTCATGCACCGTTCACCAAAGAGTTCCGGCACATATGCGTAACGTTCCTTTCATAGCAAGTCTTCGTGTTTAAGTGAAGGAAACAAAAAATGGCGCATAGAATTTAAAAAATGCTTGACAGTAAGACGAAGAAATGTGTCATGGTAAAGAATTCAATAAAGAAGAAAGTTCTTCAAGTTTCAGAAACGTATATTCTTTATGTTCCGAACATTCCTAATGTAGACCACGCGCGATGTAAGCACATGTTGACGTGTTTCCACGCGCGTAAACTGCACGTGTTCGGATCGTTACATTGTTCAAGTGCAAATTCATCGAATCAAAGGCGTAACGCAATATTGAGGTAAGCTTATGTTTTTACACTGACACGGTTCGACATTTTTTAAAAAAAAATTAAACGTAAGGATTTTTGACGAACGAAAAAAAAAACAGTAAATCACTTTCATAATGTCCAGTCTGAAAAAAAGGGTCCTGAACGTGACTTCAACTCGCCCCTTCCGACTGGCATTCCCGGCACTAAGCCGAAACCTCAAATCACATGATGGTCATGGAACACATACTTAATAATTAAGACTTAATTTTACTATTTCAAGATAGATAGGCATCAAACGCGTGTCTTGGTTGAAAAATCCCTTTAGATCGATTTTAATGTTGCATTCGAAACATTTTTAAGCTTATTGTCAGTTATTTATATCCGTTTACAACAAATTAGTTATTGTTATCGCTGGATTAAAGTTGTTTTTGTTACGAAACGTCTTCGTAATAAAGCATTACGTTTACAGCTGATGGAAGGAGCGAGTGAGCCAGTGAGTGAGTGAATTAGCCACTGTTTCCGATAACCTGTTCATTACGCTTGCGCGTATTCACGGGTTTAAAAAGGGACATTTTGTAAGCGCTGCTCTGATGTTATGTATTTGGAGCATATTTACGTTAAAACAATGAAATTTTACTTCTTCAAGCACCGTTAGTCTTCATGGCCTAATGGCACAGTACTTGAACTTCGAATGGAAATAAACATGATAGAAAAATACTTAAAAATGTTTTGCGAAAGTTTCAAGTTAATTTCTTCAATGAAATTTCGGGCTTGGCCCTTCATCAGGTTGACTGGTACTTGAACAACCAGTCAGACAACCCAAGTTCGAATCTTGCTTGGGCCAAAAAATATCAAACCGTGACATCATAACAACATAAGCTTACCGCAATATTGCGGTATGCTCCACGTGTTGAAGTATTGGAGAAGACGTCATTTAAAGGGTCTTTCAAAATATCTGGAACAGACGCGCCTAATGGCTGATTCATCCAATTAATTCAATAGGTTCCTAAAGTGAAAAGTTTATTAAAAGTAGTTGGATTATTAACCAAAACGCTTTTCTTTATCTTTCCTCTGTGAAATGTCATTAGGCTATTGCTCTGTCAAATGGGTTTGGAGCTCAGGGCGGAGCTTTCCCATATAAAATGGTTTTAAGTCCCCTACAACCCTGGCCAATACTTTTGGGACACTTCCGAAATAACTCTGCAATTTTACGCATTCCCCTTCCCCCCCACCCCCAATCCAATGTTGACCTCACGCGTAACAAATTGTTTTCACGGCAATCAGCATTGCTGTGGGGAGGGGGGGAGGAGGACTGAAATAGCGTGTGATAACACATTCAGAAGCATTCTGAATAGTAGGATAAGAATATATTAGGGAAGCGTATTTTTGCGTGCAATTTTAGTGAGTGTCCCAAGAAGTATTGGCCAGGGTTGTAGCTGCGCCGGGTTTTCATGCTAGAAAATCTTGTTCCTGTCATTTTTGTTGTTATTTTTATTCAACTAAATTGCAACAACTTACTAATTAAAGCTAAATTACGTCATATTGTTGACTCACATTTTACTAGATTACTCTAACCCTTACGTACCTTAAGCTTCCGAACACATACACATATACTGCACACACACACACGCACACACACAAAAACAAATAATAATAAAGTAATAGCAGCAACTACCACAGCTCGCAGCAACCAAACAGAAATTGTTAAAATGCTCTCACCAAACTACCAACTACAACTGGAGGACCGTTGCCTAATTATAGAGCATTTATGGGGCTTCAAAGAGAGATCGGCCAGTGAGAACAAAAATACGTCTTTGCTGCTGCTTACATGGTATAATCATGATAATGTCTTTCAATTACTGATCGTGTTTAAATAAAGGATCCACTACTACTACTATAACTGGAAAACAACAATACTGTATTTTAATAATCATGGTGAAAAGAATTACAACTAATCGTAATTGTTTACTGTAACAGGTAGTAAAATGAATGGAGAAACCTTCTATGACGTAAGACGGTCTGATCTACAAGACCTCTTTCCAAACCCAGAAGAATTTACTTTAAGAAATAAACTTTTTGATTTTTTTCAAGATGTGGTAAGTAAGATGGCATAAATGGAAATGAATGTACATTTGATATAGTGCACTTCGCTTTACACCTTTCTGTCTTTGGCATCCATCACAACTACAACAATGACACTGAAGATGAATTTTGAATGAAACCCGTAAAACACTTTATTAATAAGCAGAACGAGACACCTCCCCCTCCCAGGAGGAGGGAGGAGCTTATTGTTTTTCATGAGTCATGAAAGGGGGGGGAAGGTTAATAGAGAGGGGAGGCTAAATAGAGAAGTGGTATGACGTGAAAATAAAATATACCATATTACCATAAACCCTTGGGGCCTACTAATAATATCAAAGTGTTCCCTTTATAACATTGTGTAATTGGCAAAACTGACATTTTAAGCAATAAACATTTCGAAGAAATCTGTCAATGGCGTTCATAGCCACCTTGTTTTACTGTAAATGTAATGGGGATTGTTTACCCCGTTTGAATATAAAGTCAAAATTTTTAAAGGACATTTTTAATCTCAACTGGAAAATCCGGGGGATTGGGGGTAGGATGTGGTTAGTTTCAAACAAAACCCCCACACATAAAGTTATCCTCAAAAGGACATTAAAAAATAGACTGCATTTCACTTCTTTATTATCAACATGGAAACTAAAACTGATGTCACAGAGATGTAATTTTGTTGGTTGATAAAAACTGTATATCCCGGCTGTACATACTTATGCTAAAATATATTTGTCAACATTACTGGGGTTTCTGCAATAGAATACCAAAGACGAAAACCACCTTCAAACCAGCAGTGAGAAATACTCTGTATAATACAGAAATGATTGTTACCATTATAGAAATCAGCAGACCGTTCCGCTATCCCGGTTAGAAAAGAAGATACAACAGGAGCATCAAATAAGGTACAGTTTACATAATAGGATACATGTATGCTGTGAGGTCTGACTCAAATATTCACTACTTTGATTAACGAACGAATTGGCGGACAAATCATTGACAATGACATTGAGGGATTACATTTCTTTACTAACCCCTTTCCAAAATAATGAATTTCAGACAGCCTGATGAAGAGACCAATAATGCCACATTAACATTAACTCGACACCTGTTATTGGCTCACTGCATTGAACGCACCAAAAATGTTTTGGATACCTAAAAGTCCTTCCGTACACAAGCACACCATTTTCAAGCGTACTCCAACCCCTTACCAACTTACATAAGCTAGCACGGCTTGTTTTCGTGATTTTATTGTACGCAGGTATAGAATACAATATGGAGAAATAATTCTTTCGGTTGACTGCTTTATTTAAAGTCATTCCAAATGCCAATTTAACTGTTGTTTACTAATTGAACGACACTGTCACATTTTAACAGAAAATACGGATACTATCAAGGAACATAAACTAATGTAATTTGCAATTCTGACCATACAGGCAAGACCAAGTGGTGTGATTCAACTGGATTTAACTTGTAGTGCAAATACAGGAAGTGATGAGACGGTATGGAAATTAATATATGAATGACATTTATTAAAAGACAAGCCTTAAGAATATGGAGTGCGAATATTGGTTGACCCAATTCTTGTCGAATTCATATTTCCGAGCAAATTATATCAGACAGATTATCGTGTCTAGAATAAATGCAAAATTAACTTCTGATATACATAACTAAAATGTGTTACATTAAATTAACAGGATCTCAGTGAACAAGATTCTGAACCATTTAATTTCGACTTATGGGTTTTACAACAAATGAGGATGTGTCAAGAAATCCAATTGTCGAGTGATAAGGAGGACATTATTGACTCCGACGAAACATATTATTCTGACGAATCATATGATTCTGACGAAACATATGATACCGAAGTCGAGGTACATCCACCTGCCATCTAAAATTATTTTGATGAAATATATCTTAAAGATTTCCTATGTCTTATGATAATTTTAAAGTCATACATGTATGTAGTAGAACAAGTTATTGGGAGGCAGATTAGCAGTTATTACCCACACTATCTGAACTAAATACTACACGCACCACCTCTTTATAGAGAGTAGACCAAAACATCGGTCACACACAGCTAGTTTAAGCACAAAGTGAAATTTAAAGTATTGCATTTTGCATACATGTGTACATACATACACATAACAAGTGCATAAAAAGTACATATTAAAAAAGTCTTGTATAAAACTGTCAAATTTATCGCATACTTAATTGGTCAAGAGATATATCGTCATTGGGAGTATAGACCACACAAATGTTGTCAAAAGCAACGTAAGTGATGGTATTCTTAAGTCGTGCTTGTGTTCCCAACGAAATATGATACTAAATTCTGTTTGTATTTTTTCCATGTTATTGTAAAAACAACTCAACGACATATTACTATGGTCTACACGCTAATAGACAATAGAAAGGATGCAATAAAACGGGTAAAAATGACTAATAGCTCCCCAAAAACATGTCGGCCGACTGTTGGTCAACAGTCGGCCGACAAACGGCCAACAGTCGGCCGACAGACGACCAACAGTCGGCCGACAGACGACCAACAGTCGGCCGACAGACGACCAACAGTCGGCCGACAGACGACCAACAGTCGGCCGACAGACGACCAACAGTCGGCCAGGGTCGGCCGACAGACGACCAACAGTCGGCCAGGGTCGGCCGACAAACGGCCAACAGTCGGCCGACTGTTTATAGGCAGGTCTGAGGTAAAAGTGTCGCCCGACAGTTGGCCGACAGTTGGCCGTTTGTCGGCCGACTGTCGGTCACCTGTCGGTTACCTGTTGGCTATCTGTCGGTAAGTTGACATCAAGCTGTGGGTTAACCCATCATCGTTCGTAAGGAAACTGTTTTTGTCCGCCATGTTTGTTTTCAGTCCCAATCTCCTAATATTATTTAAATCCCGGTCAAAGGTTTTTTTTTTCCCAAGAACAATCATCGATTGGAACAATCTCTCTGCCGAAACTGTTTTAAGTAAATCTATTGACGCTTTTAAAACTCGACTATTTAGAAAAAATCAGATTTTTAGTTATTTTTATTTAATTCGATGTTATTTATAGTTGGCGTGATATCCCATGGATTTTGCCGACTTAATGTATGTAATGTAAATGTGATATTTATTTGTTGTCCCTAACTTTATTATTTTTTTATTTCGATCTGATCATTAGTTGGTCATTGCTTTCGCACATGTGGTGGCTCCTAAAGGAGCCGGTTTTTTTTATTCGTCGAGATCTACTCGTAGAATCTGGGGTCAAATTTCAAGGGCAGCTTTTTGAATTCCCGACACAGTTGCTCGTATGTTGGCGCCTCGTCTTGCTCGCTCTCGCTCTCGGATCTCTGCTCTCGGATCTCTGCTCTCTGTTGTCGTGCCCGCTTTGGTGGATTCTTCTTTTTTTGCGCTGCTGCTGACTGGGCCCGACACCCGCACTTACGCTTGTCGCCGCCACAGCTGTTGCAGACAACAACACAATGCATTCTGGAGTGATTACCGCTGCATATGGTACATTTTAAAGTTCGCTGAGACATTGTTGCTATGATTGTTGGATAACAAGAATAGAATAGAATAATGGATAACTTGCGCGAGCATTCCAGTTTTATACACACGGTCGGATCGAAAAATTTTATTACTTAAATGTAGATAACCATCAAAACGCGTGTCTCAGTTGAAAATCCTTTTTAGATCGATTTTAACGTTGCATTAAAGACTCCAAATGCGAAACCTCTTTAAGCTTATTGTTATTTATATTCGTTTACACCAATTCAGTTATTGTTATCGCTGGATTCACGCTGTTCTTGTTACAAAACGCATTCGTAACAAAGCATTACGTCACTACTGATGGAAGGAGTGAGCGAGTGAGTGACTCATTTGCATATCAGTCGCCGTTACCGATAACCCGTTCATTACGCATGCGCGTATATTCACGGGTTAAAAATGATGTGAGAATCACGATACACATTAAGTACACATAAATGACGAGCGAAATTGACCAGGCTCGCAATGCACTGTTGGGCGATTCGGACTCGTGATCTAAACCGACCTTTACTGCGTGGTTTTGTTTATGTTTTAACTTAACAAGGTAAGACAAGTGACTTAATTTCAGTGTTTATTGAATTTTGTTCAATAAAGCCTGGCTATTTGTATGAGTTAGTCATCTGTCGGTAAACTGTTGGTGAACTGTCGGCCGACTGTTGGCTGTTTGTCGGCCGACTGTTGGTCGTCTGTCGGCCGACATGTTTTTGGGGGAGCTATTAGTCATTTTTACCATAAAACGTCCAAAAATATAGAGTTTTGAAAATGATATGAAGTCTGTACAACAATGCTTCCTTGACCAGTTTTACTTCGCCAGTTATTGTAGATTTCACATTGTGTTATGCATAACTTACATATATTAACTGTTTAAACAGAGCTATATAAAACAACAATTTAATTTGTTTGCAGGTTGAAAAGATGAGAAATGTCATCGATAATGACAGCCTTGTTGAAGAGGTATGTACGTGCTTTTTTAGCTGGTTTATTTAGTAAGCCATCAAAAGTCAATCATTTTGATTTTTAAGTGCCGAGTGCTAATACTGTAAATAGCAGGATTTTCCTACACTTTCTCAGTTTGTCGTGTATTTGAGGCTACTGCTTCCCTTTTCACAAAGCATGAGTCATTTTAGCCATAGGCTGAATTAACAATCACCTTGCATCACCTGCATAAAATGCATCTGACTGATTTCAGTTTTATTATTTCACAAATCTCACCCCCAGTTGTGTTACTTCTTCGACTTATATTGTACTGTAACTTGGAGCAAGTAGTATTTGAATTGTTGCTGAAATAATCCTTATTATTTCATCGCCAATACGGGGTTCACTGAACAGAAAACATAACAATTTGGGTACTTTGAAATTATTTACAATGGGGTGTTACCATTAAAAGCTTGTGCTTGCTGTTTACGAAAAAAATCGTACCTTGCAGGACGGATGCAGTATATCCATTTTGGATAAAAAGCACAGATCGGCTACACCTACAAAGGACAACGTCTACGAAACATTCCAATTTCCAATACCAGCAAAGCTGCAAAATGTTGAAGGCAGGCCTACAGACAAGACAGTCCATCAATTTATCCGTGATTGTGTGGCCTGCCTTCAGGCAACATATGGCACCAGCAACATAGAAACATCCGTCTTAACAACTGCTGCCACAAAAATTTGTGATCTTGTCCCAGTGTTAAAGGATCCGAGGCCACCATCATTCTACAATAGCAAGGAATTTCCTTACTGGGTTAAGTAACTTCCTGTGATGTATAGACAATTAGTGGTAACTATTACAGAGTGTACACTCGATTCATTGCCAATATAGCTTTATTAGGACTTAATATTGGTTACTTCCTAATTTCTACACAGCCAATCCCTGCAATGATTAGAAACAATGCATGAGCGGGACATTTTTTCTTTTCTTTTTTAGGCGTTCTCATGCCACAATGGCACTTCGATAAAATTGTCGCTCTAAAAAATAAAGGGAAAATATCTCAGCCGTTGCTTGGATACAGTGCACTTACAGTGTATATTACTTTGGCTAATTAAAACAAACGCAGACAATCGATTGAACCAATCAGAGCTCGAAGCAAATACATGTAGCCGGTGCCTGCGTGCAAGTATGGGAAAACGCGTGCCGGCAAGTCGCGGGTGGTAAAGTCAAAAGCAATCTTGATTTGCCTGCACGCGTTTTCCGGCGCTTGATGCCGAATACATGTATTTACTTAGAGTTCTTATTGGTTCAAAGAATTGTCGGCATCTCTTGTGATTGGCCAGAATAATTACCTTGGTTTTGATTTTAAGACACTCATTTGTAAACTGCTGTAATTGGCTGATCATGAAATGCAAGATTTCTTAGCCAATCACAAAGCGTAGCAATGCAAAACCAAAGCAATCACGAAATTTCTTTCGACAATCAATACACCAATTTCGATATATGAAAATTCATACTTGGCTCCGAGGCTGGGGGAATAAAACAAAAGAAATGAATAATTCAACGCTGAACCTCAATGTGATTTCTGTTGTTTTATTCCCCCAAGCCTCGGAGCCAAGTATGAATTTTAATATATCGAAATTGGTCTATTGAAAACCGCTCTATACATTATGTCCAACTATGGTTTAATCCAAATAAGTCATGGTTTAGAATAATCATTAGTCGGGGCTGGATATCCTGGTTCACTTTGACAAGCTAAAGGGCAATATTAATGACACGGCGAAAATATAAATTTATGTTGTTTATTTGAATGATATATATGAAATAAATCATATGTCAATTTATTGGAAATTATAGTTATATTTCAAACATCCCATCAGCAGTTCTAACCTTTAATTTATTTTGTGAAACAGGGAACTGTGCTGTTTTTAATGCGGCAACGAATATATAACAGCAGGTATTACCAACGAAAAGAAAAGAGACGAATCAACGAGATGCCAGCACAGGCGGATGAACAAGATCATGAAAAACTATACAAGCAATTGGATCTGGAATTGAAGAAAAAAAAAGGAAGTCTATCCGCGGTGAGACAGATGATGGAACTGACGTTTAAGGACAGGCAGAGTAAGATCAATGACATCGAGGATGCAGATCCAAGCAAGGTTGTGCTGCAAAAATTTCCATTTTTCAACCAGGAATTACCTGTAAGTAGCAATATAATGTTGCACATGAAGTATAAATTCTGAAAAGAAATGATGGTATACGTTAAACTTGATAGCAATGTAACAAAGGAGGGTATTTTTAATTAATCCACAGTTACAACTTGAGATGCAACTTGTTACAAACGTCACCATGTCAGACTTCAAAGAAAACTGGGCGGAGCTGACAAAAAAATTAGCAACCCATCTTTCTGCAGCTGAAGAAGAGGATGAAGAGAATGACATGCCTGGTTAGTTAAAGTAGCATGCATGCATATTTTACTAATAGTCTTCTAACCATATTAAAAAATATATACGGCTATTAAAGGTACAGACTTCACTTCCCACCAAACATGATTCAAGCCAACATCCTCTACATGCCGAAATTACACCCAAGATAACACTATTTAGTGCAGGCAGACTTTTGGCTATCAGTCAATGAAGACTTTCCAACAAGGAGTTGAATAATTAGTTGACATTCATGGTAGAATTGAAAGTTGCAAAAAAGCAAATCAGAAAACCGTAATCTAAAATTAGTGGGATTTTTTATTTCAGTTTGGTAACTTTGCCGAAATGTTTTTTGTTTAAAATAATACAGTCCTTCAGCTTTGATCAACTACAAATACCACGATCATTACAAGTGTAAAGCACTGTTACACAGGAACAATGACAATGTTGCATGACCAGTTCATCCTAGATTTTATTTCGCAAATTTGTAGTTTATGGAATAATTAATGGTACTAGTACAGTTGATATCACATTAATTTAACCATGTTCTAACTACTTTCTTAGACGATGCTGATGGCAAGTCGCTTATGTTGCTTACAGATAAGTTTGGTTGCGAGCCTATCGTATATTTCCTTAATGAGGTAAGATTATACCTGTTAGATTGGGAGGGGGAGTTATATTTAACATTTATTGAAGTTATAATTAACATTATTTGTTACACAGAAGCAAGCAGCATGCACCCTGATTGGTAAAAAACCTGTTTCACAACAGTATAAAACATAGAAAAGCCGTGTTTCATAGAAGAACAGACCCGGGGAACAAGTGCTTGTTTTGGCATATCTTCATCGAAGCAATTTAAGAGTTTTTAGACTCTTGCGTAGTAACGACAAAATGATTTGAGCATTTACATTGTATTTCCCAGTGAAATTTGGGTGTGAGATATTGGTATCTTTATGCTCTGATTACTTCATACAAATCCTTGTCATTTGGCTTTCTTTCCAAACGTTTTGAACCCATAAAAAATGAGAATGAAATTTGTATGGAGTCATCATAGCATAAAAGTACCAATCTCTCACCCCCACATTGCGATAAGATGCTAATTTTGGGAAAGCGGTCATTTTTTCGTCATCCCCTTTTAGAATATCTAATCGAAGCCCCTAATTTCACGCCAAATAAGTGTTGAGTTTTTGTGAGTACTCGGTATAGCTAATACTCCGGGTTTGAATGTACAGCTTATTCAAATCTAGATGTAAAAAGCTGCGCATTATTTTAAACTTCATTATAATCATGATGATATTAATTAATTTAACTTGCTGTGCTGTAGTCTTTGTTGAGTCTGTGTGCAAGTCTAATTTATAGCTTTATTTGTTTTCCAACTTCAGACAACAAACAAAGACCCACAAGAATTTGCCAAGGGCAGAATGCGAAATTCATTTAACACAAGCCAGCCCTGGTTACTATGTTATGTAGACAGAAGCGACAAAGACGTGCGGCAATTATTTGTGGTTGTAGACAGGAGAATCCTGCTGGAGGTGGATAGCGAGGCGGACAGCCCTTCTTTTCCTCAGCCCTCTTCATGTTGTTATGCACTCATTTTGCATTCAACATTGACTACAAAACTACTCAAAAAATATTTTACATCTTCTTGGAAGAGTTTTGTCTGGGGAAAGTGCCCAGCAGAAAAAACAAGAAGTACCGAACAGTAGTAAACGAACTTTTCCATTAGAAAGTGATACCTCCCCTGTACATGTACATACCTGCCAACTTTTCAACACAAAGTTGAATTCAAGTCTATTTTGGATAAGGAGTTTTGTCAGGTTTTTCAACTTCCATTCACGTAGATGAATGACCACAAAATATTAGTTAAAAGTTCACTTTACTTCACAGTTTATATTAGTTTAGTTCAGAGTGTATTAGTTTATTAGTTTAGAGTTTAGTTTACTGAGTTTACTTAATATTAATAGTTATTCATTATGACATATTTCACGTTCAGTTATATTTGAATGCTGTTTGGGTCTATAGAAATTAGATTGTTGCCCAGAGACTGAGTGGATTTATGAAAACAGTTATTACCATGGTATTCATTTTTTTTTCACAATGTCTAGCACGATATTTGCAATAAAAGACAGAGTTTGATATACAGTCTGCTTGGTATTGAGAGTTGTATTCTAATAATAGTACAGTGCTGATATTGCTGAACTTTTGCAGTATGACTACATCCATAACATGAAAAACTGTTACCTGAAATAAGATAAATAATTTTAAGTTAACATTTCCTTCAATTGTATTTTAAAATGACCATTATTGTTTCTTAAAGTAAAAATGATTTATGTTAAATGAAGGATTTCCGGCGATTAGATTTTAAAGTAACAAACATTTTCTTAAAATAGCAATTACTTTAAGGAAATGTTAGTCTTATAGTTGTGTAAATGGGCATTTAAAAAAACGAGTATTGTTTCTTATAATATCAATCTTTCATCTCAAATTAAGAATTGGAGAAAATTGAAAATAACAAACTATTTCTTAAAATAACAATTGCAACAATTACTTTAAGGAACTGTTTTCTTAAATGTTCATTTAAAATAACGAGTATTGTTTCTTCTAATAACAATATTTCATCATAAATTAAGGATTGGATAAATCTGAAAGTAACAAACTATTTCTTAAATTAACAATTACTTTAAGGAACTGTTTTCTTAAATGTTCATTTAAAATAACGAGTATTGTTTCTTCTATTAACAATATGTCATCTTAAATTAAGGAGTTGATGACAACTTAAAGTAACAAACTCTTTCTTAAAATAACAATCAATTTAAGAAAAAATGTTGTTAAATGTTCATTTGAAATAACAGGGATTGTTTCTTATAATAACAATATTGCATCGTAAATTGCGGATTTGATGACAACTTAAACTAACAAACTATTTCTTAAAATAACAATCCATTTAAGGAAATATGTTGTTAAATGTTCATTTGAAATAACAGGAATTGTTTCTTATAATAACAATATGTCATCTTAAATTAAGAATTTGATGAGATCGAGAATGAGAACTTAAAGTAACAAACTATTTCTTAAAATAACAATTTCTATAAGGAAATGTTTTCTTAAATGGACATTTAAATTAACAAATATTGTTTCTCAAATAACCAAATGTCATCTTAAATTAAAGATTGGAGGAAACTGAAAGTAAGAAACTATTTCTTGAAATAACATTTAATGTAAGTAAACGTGTTTTTAAATTTTTATTTAAAATAACAATTATTGTTCCTTAAAATAACAACACCTTATCTTCAATTAAGGAATTTATTGAGAAAACTTAAAACAAGAAACTGTTTCTTAAAAAAAGAAATAAATTTTAAAATGAGAAATTTAATTTAACAACAAAAATGTTCTTACCTGTCGATTTGTTTTAACAAATTTGGTTCTTAAAATAACATTTTTCGTTTAAGAGTGATAATTTTTACTTTTATCGCGCAACTAAGTTAATACTTGGGCTATGCAACGTAGATTGTCACAGCAAGTATGGAAAACAGTATCTCACAAATATCACGGTAGTTATTTTGTCTTGGAAGATTGTTCATGTGTGATTTATACCATTTTATAGCGTGAACTACAGTGGCCCACAACTGTCACGGCAAAATAAAAAGTTACGGCAAAACAAAATTAACCCGCGGCAAGACAAAATTAACTCGCGGCAAGACAAAATTAACTCGCGGCAAAACGAAATTAACTCACGGCAAAACGAAATTAACTCACGGCAAAACCGCCAAAACAAATTGGTCAGCGGTTTTTGTCAGCGATTTGGTCAGCGGATTTCAGTGGCGTTACAAAAGTACTTGGTGTATGGAGTTAACGATTTCCGCGCCATTTTCCCTGTTGTCGCTGTTTTGCAGCAATTGTGGATCGGAGTTTAAACAAAGTGCAAACTTCTGTGCAAGCTGCGGCAAAGGTAAGTTTTTAATCCGAAATAATCATATTTGGTTACCTTTTTTAGTAGACGCACGTACCATACGGTTTGATCTGAAGGCATTGTTGCTCTGGTCACTGCTACAATTTGCACGTGGTCTGTGTTATGATCATCAGCTTTGTAGACCTATGAATGATTGATTAGCTTTGTTATTTGGCAGGATAACAGCAACAAGAGGCTCCAAGCAGCCTTTACTCATGCGCATGCGTAAGAAAATTTTATGATATATTTTAAACATGATAAGAAGATGTCCGACATGGAGAAGAGTTACTCCTTTCATTCAGTCATCGTTCCTTAAAACCACGTTGTTTACTATTGAATGTTGTGGACATGAATGCTGTACCACAATGAAGCCAGTGATTTTTCTAAGTGTTATATATACCAAACGTGAACATAGTAATGTATGTAGGGTTGTAGGAGATTCTGTCGTGACACTTAAGTAACGCTCTTTTACCGGAAGTGAGAATAGCCGGAAGTCACTAAACAGGAAGTGTAAATGGCAAAGACGTCAACCGGAAGTGCACAATTTAAAATATGCGCGCATAAATTTGCATGCAAAATCGTGACACAAAAAATAAAAATAATAATAATAAAAACAAGAAAAACGGAGCCGAAACCTTACCTCATGCCGCTACGCGCATGAGTAATAAAGTCAGAAACATGACTATTGAGGGTGGATAGCAGAGAATAGTAAACTATAGGGAAGATCTCTGTTTACAAAAAACATTATTTTTGTTTATGAATGTGAATATATGAAAGAATCATATAAAGTTTGCAGATGAAATATAAGTAAAATTGTGATCCTCGCAGTGATTCTACCTACTTGAGCAGTTGAAAAAGAAACTTGAAAAAATCTCAGGCTTGGCAGGAAAGTTCTTTAACCCGGTCCGTTGCAATACTGGTGCAACGCTTTGAGCTTCCAAGCCACATGGAAAGTTAGGCATTGTGAGTTTGTAATATACCTGATGATGGTGAATATATGTGAACTACTTAAGCTGATCAATAGAATCACTGTGAGGATTATAATTCATCTCAATTTTTCAGGGTGATATGCAAGACTTCATAGAGTAGGGGGTCCTTAATATTGTATTAAGCTACTCATTTGCTGGATGCAAACTCGCTGTCGTACTCGTAGCCGAATGCTATTTACAGCATCTGTACATGTATGTTCAGTTTTGGCAGCAATTACCATTGGGTGAGCGACTTTAAAAATTGCGCCAGGAAATGTACTGTCAATTCAGTTTACACTTAACCACAGAGCACACGATTGGAGACAAGCAGTTCATTGTCACAAGCTATGAAGGTGATACAAAAGTTGATTAACAATAAACTCCAACACCGTAAGGGTGGTAGGGAATTAGGGTAACAAAATTGGCTTGACTGCGGTTCAGTACAACGAGCATATGACTGAATGTGTGACAGCTAAAAGGCTAATATAACAGCAGTGACTTCAATTATCAATCCTCACAGAAGGTAACGATTGACATAATTTGTGCTCAGCCAAGATGCTTTGACACTGCCCTGGGCAAGTGCTAATTTCCATCACTGAATATTTGTGGCATTGAAAGCAGCATTTCCAACATTTTATCCATGGTATCTTCGGTTATTTACATCAGTTTCATAGTATTACCGTAAAAGCTCTATTAAGTCTGGAAGGGCTTATTAACAAGGCCAACTAGTGTGATTCCGGTTCTTGCGTTGCTCTATAATAACAATTTTTTGAGAACAATTTGATTATGTTGTACTAATGGTCTTCTTTGCATTTGCCTTGTGCTTGTATCAAGGGAGAAATGTTCAAAGTAACACAGAAGTTGGAGTGCAAGGAACAAGTTCTGAAGAGGGTGGATCTACCCGTGTCCCAGTGAAGTCATTTGCAAGTTTTAAGAAAGATAAAGGTAAAGAATGGAAATCAAGGGTAACGAAGTCGACTAAAGAGGAAAACAAGAAAACTCAAGATGCTGTTATTCATGTGGGTTTAATGGAGTGTAATGAAAAAGATCAAACACTTAAGGCAAGGCGAGGAAAAAGGTTGCCCTTAAGAGTACCCCAAAATGTGCATTACATCGCAATACGTAAACAGGCGGAAGAAAAGTGGAAAACCTTCAACAGCAATCTTTATGATGAAAGTCAGTCATACCATTTACTATATGAAGATGGACGCAAAGCTCTCTTTCTCCCGGGTTCAAAAAAGGAACCGTTTTCACTTGGCAGATACCAAGAAGAGATTGGAAAGGATTTTAAAAGAATCACTCTTTACCTGTGCCCAGATTATGACTTTCAGGTATCGGAAGGTAATTTTGATGACGATGACTTGGATGACTTTTCCACAACCAAGCGTCAGAAATGTGACATTGATTTAACATGCAAGAGTGATCCTCAAACAAGCACTAAACATGATCAGCTTGAATTTGAACATGACCGAGATCAACCGTTTGAAAGAGTTAATCATGATCAATCTAAACAGCCAGAGTCAGCAGTCAGCAGTCAGCAGTCAGAGTGTGAGCTGGATCAGCAGATTAAGCAAGATCAACAGTTGGCCAGTGATCTTCAGCGAATTTATGATGAGGAGGAGGCTAGCGTTATTCCTCAAGATGACAACAGCTCTAAAATAACTGATTCATCTTCAGTAGTGACATCTTTAAGTAGAAAGGTGGATGAGTCAAGCCAGTTGTTTATTGTGGTAAGAAGAGGTGCTCCACTGAACAGGGTAGTCTCGATATGGAGCAGAGAGGTAAACAAAAACCCCACCTTTGCTAAGCAAATTGTGAGGGTCCATTTCAGCGGGGAGCAAGGAATTGACTCTGGGGCTTTGGCAAAGGAATTCTTCACCATGAGTCTTCGTAACATCGGGTCTGTAATCTTCTCCAACGGTCAGCCGATAGATTCAACATTCAATGTACAAAACGGAAGCTTTAAAACCTGTGGAGAGATTGTAGCAGCAAGTATAGCCCAAGGTGGACCAGCACCACGTTTTCTTGAAGCCAGTGTGTATGGCTTGATGACAAATCCTGATGTACTGCTGCAGCAACTTGACATGGAACACATCTGACACCAGCCGACAGAGAGTTGCTAAATACCATCAGGGATGACATCACTGCGCACACTGACACAATCATCGAACATGGATACACCGGAACCATTAACAATTCTCATATGGAAGAAGTCCTAAGGTCCGTAGCTATAAGTATAGTTACAAAAAGAATTGTGAATCTCAAAGAATTCATGAATGGATTAGATGCCTATGGGTTGAAAAGTATTATCCAAACCCACTCAGATGCTTGCAAGCCACTTTTTGTGCAGAGCACAACAATCAGTGATGCAGTTGATGCAAACTACTTGTTTACACTAATGCAGCCAGAACACGCTCAGAAAGGCAGCACACGAAGAGAAGTTGAAGAATCCATCATGGATTTTCTCCAGGATTTCCTGTATTCCCTTGAAGACAACCCAAATATTAACGTTGCTCGTTATGCAGAGGTAGCGGCAAGCTGTGACACAGTCATGGAAGGCACGGAAGTCGAAGAATCAAATGAACAATTACTCCTTCCTGACCTTACACCTGCTGGTTTTATGAGCTGGCTTACTGGTCAAAAACACAAACCTATCCATGGAGAACCAATTAACGTTACTGTCCACTTCGATCATGATTGTTTGATTAGGAATCCTAATCACCGAATTTGCTTCCCAGTTGTTGGAGCTTGCGCTAAACAAATAACTTTCCCTGTGGCTCATACGACAACAAAGGAAACATTTAATCAAGTCCTAATGTTAGCACTTTCCAAGGGACAATGTTTTGGTATGGCATGATGTTTGATGCTGTCAAGTACGTGTATGTTTGTAGTTTGGCGCTAGTCAAAGTTCCCATAAAACTGTGGCTGATAAAACTGGGAACATAGAAAATATATCTGGAATGTTCATTTTGATGAAGCCAATAACTATTTTGAGATCTTGTAAATGTTTTTTCCACAAGAGAACTTAAAATTAACCATCCTTTATCATATAGCTGTATTTAAAAGGAACTTTGGTATCAGAAAGCGCCATTAGGTCAAAACAAAAGCCTTTGAGTGATTTCAGACAATAAATAATTATTTATCTGTTAATTCAAAAGATACAACACAATTAACATGCCAAACCTCGGTATATTTTCTGTGCTGACGTTTTTTTGGCTGCAATGTAACATTTTCATTGTTATGTGAAAATCAACCTCGTACCCAGAGTCTCTCTTCTTCCCTGGGTACGAGGTTGATGTGAAAATATGATATAGAGAGATTACAAAAACCTTGTACCCAGATACGAATATGTGATTTAGCCTCACTGTTTTTATATGGGTACTGATTAGGTGTTGCTGTTAAGTTTTTTTTTTCACTTTCAAATTATTTAAATGGAATATGTATTTGGGGATATAAGCTTTTATCACGTGGCGACCATGTTGACTCCCGGTACAATAAAATGCTTTATTTTTGCCCGCCTAACCTCGTTTTTAACTTTTTCACTGCGAGGCTTAGAGGCGTAAATCTTTTGTTTTTATACAAAATGGCGGGCGTGATAAAGGCCTATTAGATAAGCATAATTAAGATAAGCATAATTGCTTAATTCAGAGGAAGAGTCTATGAGACCCTCGGATTCCAAATCCTGAAAATAATTTCGCCACCACGCTGACCTGTTCCGAGAATAAAATGACCACCATCCTTCTATTCTCTGGTTTCTAGGTGATGAGACATATCGATGGGTATCAGCGTTGTCATGGAAATAAGACTGAATTGATGCTGCTAATCCGTTTTCAGTTCCAAGATCCATTATCAGCTGTACAGGACAACCATTTAGTTCCTTTACAGTATTCAAGAAGTAGGTTGCAATGTTATCTGGTGAACTGTTTGAGCGAGTAACCTCAAGCCACAATATTTTCCGGCTAAAGCCATCTATGGCTCCATGTATGGGAAACCCAAATGGCTTTAATTTATCATACCCATCCATGTGCCAGGCATCATTTGGACCACGATTGTGATATGACCTCCTCTTTAATCGATGAACTTTCCTTAATTGGGTACCTTCAGGATCTAACTCTTTTAACATATCCTGTACAATTATACGTGGTACATTGAAGCCCTCCATCTTTAAAGTATGCCATACTGCCCTGTACCCGCCACACGATCCCGGACCATCAACAATCTCACTGACACGTTGTTTAACTGCACTTACAACTTCAACCGAATCATTGGCTTTCAGAAAGCCCCTTCGAATTCTGCTAAGACCATATGCCTTTAGTCGCCTTAAAAGTGTGCTGTAACTAATTTCATGTTTATGGTGTTTAGCAAGAAAAAGAACGATTTCTTCGTAACTAAAGCCACGTTGGAAGTAATACTTGATAATGGTCTCCTCGTCAATCTCAACCTCTTCTTCACTGCTTGAATCTTCTTCCTCGCTTGAATCTTCTGGCCTGAGGTCTGCAAGATCAATAAAGATACATGGAGAATTCCTAAGCTAAACTTCCACTGCACTGGAGCAAAAAAGCATGGGCTTATGCAAGTAGTGCGACTTGCCTGTTGTGTTGCACAGATTTCGTATCTCGCCGTACCCAGATCTTCTCAACCTTCAGGAGTATCTGGGGAACGAGATTAGTGTTGCACTAAACTGCTGGCTTTATTGCCTGACGATTATACGGATATAATAGTGCTACAGAATACAGGGCCTATGGCTGGTTCACAGGAATATTTTGAAGAACGAAGAATTAATCCGAAAAAGGATAGACCGGCGCGTATATAACCTTACTAAATTAATTACGCTTAGTAAGCTCAAATGTGAAGCAAACCTTGCAATCTACAATTCAGATTTAAAAACTCAGTTAAGTTACCTTTACCGCAGCTTGCACAGAAGTTTGCACTTTGTTCAATCTCCGATCCACAATTGCTGCAAAACATGGCGACAACGAGGATTAAAATGGCGAGGAAATCGTTAACTCCATACACCAAGTACTTCTGTAACGCCACTGAAATCCGCTGATCAAATCGCTGACAAAAACCGCTGACCACTTTGTTTTGTCGGTTTTGCCGTGAGTTAATTTCGTTTTGCCGTGAGTTAATTTCGTTTTGCCGTGAGTTAATTTTGTTTTGCCGTGAGTTAATTTTGTTTTGCCGTGACTTTTTATTTTGCCGTGACAGTTGTGGGCCACCGTAGTGAACAGGTCGATTTTTCCCAACAACTGGCGCGCGGCTAAAAACTACAAATCTGACAGGCGTTCCAAATGACAGTGAGAGACTGGCCCGAGTTTCCGCTCACGACGCTTTGAAAACATTTGAGAACGATTGTACCAGGTGGGAAAATGTGTCTTTTATGTAATAATGTAGGCGGTAGGAAACGACAATTTTTCAAATTATTAATCTAACATACAGTATATTAACATTAGGCCCTGTAGTGCTTTGTTTGCCTTTCTTGTTCGTAATGAAATGTACGTTCACAGTTCGGGCTCGATTTGCGAACTTGTATTTCCCTTCCGGAAGTCCAGACCTGAAAATCCCCCCATGCCTTCAGAATTCCAGGCCAATGAACCCCCCCGTATCCTCGGAATTCCAGTCCAATGAACCCCCCCTCCCCTTCAGAATTCCAAGATGCCGCCCGTGGTATGGGTATGGATATTTTCTGGAACCACCCAATGTTGCATTTGGAATCCCTAATTGAAGCACAAAAGAGATCTTTGCTTTGACTATATGCTGCTGATTGGAAACTCATTTTAGATACAATCTTAAAGCCTGTTGGTGGAAATACAAAACTGAATGCAAGGCTGGCACTACGGCAAAGGGCAGATTTATTAATGGCCAATATTTCGACTAATTGTACTAGTCTTCCTCAGGGCCAGGGCTATACTGAAAGAAAATATTGTAACGGCTCCTCAAATTTGAAAATTACATGGTTATAAATGATAGGCTAATACATGACATGTAGACAGCGCACTTGTAAACATAAGATAAAAATAATATATGACATATATAGTGTATGATACAAAACTGTGGAAACCAAACGCACGATTCGTGAACGCTTCACAGAACACAGACAAGGGACAAACAACCCACATCACGCCAACTCCACAGCAGCGGTCCCTACACATTTCAACCTACCAGGTCACTCTTCCTCGGACATGAGACTCATCCCGCTTGAACTGCAACCTACCATCAATGCTTCCCGTCGAAAAGCACGCGAGGCCTTTTTAATTCATAGAGGGAACACTTTGTCACCACAAGGCATTAATCGAAGGAACGAACGCTGAACACAGTTTTGTATCATACACTATATATGTCATATATTATTTTTATCTTATGTTTACAAGTGCGCTGTCTACATGTCATGTATTAGCCTATCATTTATAACCATGTAATTTTCAAATTTGAGGAGCCGTTACAATATTTTCTTTCAGTATAGCCCTGGCCCTGAGGAAGACTAGTACAATTAGTCGAAATATTGGCCATTAATAAATCTGCCCTTTGCCGTAGTGCCAGCCTTGCATTCAGTTTTGTATTTTCACATTCAAGTGACGCCTGGCACGAGATCTTTCACAAGGAAGATCCGGCAACTACCAGTAAGTTTAATTTCTGCGTCGTGTGGACCTCTGCATTCAAAGGTTTTTCTGTTGGTGGTCTGTATCTCTTGAATTGCAATTTCAATTTAAAAGCTCTTCCTGTTGCTCTGAATATCTAACTGTGGGCTAAACGTAATTTGCCAACGTCTGAAAAAGAAGAAAATCTCTTAAATGAAATAATCTGGAACAACAGAAATATTCTTGTAAACAAAAGTCATTCTATATTTCTGATATGATTGATTTAGGTATTCATAGAATTTCTGATATGGTTAAACCCGGAGTAACCTTTTAACATGGTTTCATCTTCAGGCCAGAGGCTTACAATCAAAAAACTTTCCATTCTTTAATAACTATAACTTTCTTTCTTTTTATTTTCATGTTAAACTCCTTACCCATGGAGTCAGAAGTAGTAACGAGAGATTATGCTGGCATAGTATATCTGTAGGAAAAATCAGCGGGAGGTTGTAGGAATTCTACAAGATAAACCAATCATAGTGTTTGATTCATTTAAAGTATTTTTGGAATTTTTAATATATAACCTGGTTTATATCTGGAAACAATTACCTCGTTCATGTCTGGAAACAATTTCCTGAATATAGTTTTTTATCCGTTGTTGTTCCATGGTAATCTCGTTGTTCGATGGCTCCAAAGAAAGACAAAAAAAACTACAAAGGGTGAAGCCCAAATGTAATATGCTATCTCGCGAGTTGTGGCAGTGGAAGTGTGGATATTTCAAAGCCAATTGCGCCCAATCTTGCTGCGGGTGCTCGGCTTGCAGCCGAAAACGAGAGCTCCGCATTGGACGAAAAAATGTCAAGGACGTACGAACTAAGACTAATTGCCTTGGAGGAGTTTGCCAAAAAGAATGGCGATGATGCTGTTCTCTTTGGTGAAGACAAGAGGCCATTTTTAGCGGCCACTTTGCAAACCTTCATGCGTAAGTGTTTTTTAGCTTTTTCAATTCTCCTGTTGAGTGATATTTTGTTGACTTTGTTCTACCTTCCGCTCATTACTAAAACGTTTATGGCACAAACATATTTCGAAGTCGTCAAGAAGGGTACCCTGGCTTCAGAGGCCCGTCGGAGAAGAACGGCTACTGATTTGTTTTATCGATATTTCATTTTTTCTCGTCCGGATATTTAAAGGAAAATTGCTTACCATTTATCAGGACCGGTCAAAGGCGTATTCTAATAATTTTTTCTATGAAAAGGCCTGGAACTGGTCAGTCTGATGGTAAGCATCATATATTAGGGCAGAAGGGCACGTTTTCGGCGTTGCGTGTGTCGTGCGCGACACACGTGAATGCATAAAGCTCTGGGAGTACTGGGACATACTGTCTCAAAGCATGATGGGATGATTCAGCTGTTTACCCATAAAAATCTGTGGAAATTCAGAGCTTCGCATATTAAAATTTTGTTTATTTTACACCACCGGACTCGTATTATTCAAGCTTCACCGATTAGAGTCTTTGTTTATGTTACTTTGTTTCCCATTCTTGCTCCTAAACGAACTTTTAGTTTTACTTTGTCCTCAAAATTTCCATATGTTTAAGCTTCACTTAATTCAGCTTAATTAAATTTAGTTTCGAAGATAGTTTTGTTTTGGCAAAACACTTGATATATAAGGCTCTTTCTGAACACAGTTAGCAAAATAGCGAGAACATCGCATCCGTCGATAAGAGCTTCAAGCGCGTCGATAACTGCTCTGGTTTCAACGATTACGATTGACTCTGGGAAATCAAGATAAACATTCCTGGAGCTTGTCAGCCATGACATTGATCTCGAGTGTTGACAACTTGTCACCGCGGCGTTACCGCTTGTTGAAAGATCTTCGATCAAGAGCCAATCAGATTTTTGAGTTGTGAGAGCAACTAATTCAAACACCTGGGCTTAGTCTGTAGTCTCTCTTTTCCTGCGCGCCTGCCTCGCCCCCAGTTTTGTGCGGCCATTATCCGTTCGCTAATGTTTTTTCGTTTCTCGCTCAACGGACTAAACTGGGAAAGAGAGACTGCTCGTAGTCTAATTTTAGGAAGTCCAACAGTTTTGAGCTGCATACCCAGGATGCCAGGGCAGAGTTGATTCATGAGCAGCATGATGGCCACCCAGTGACGGATCACAAAATCTGGATGTTTAAACCACTGCGAGAACTGTTTACTCATGGTTTCAAACAAGCACATCTTTACCACCACCAACCAAGTACCAAGTTTTGACTTTGAGAGCAGTAGGCCATTAATTTGTCTGATGACTTGATCACGTGCTTGGATACCACGTAGCAATATATGGCTGCCTGAAAGGCAAGCCATGCACCTGTGGTTATGTATAACAGGGCTTCAAGTGGGATCAAATGTGGCAGTCATAAGTTCTTCCAGTAATTTCAAAAAAGTTAAACATTTTAAGCATAAACTTTGCTTACAGTTTAACTTTTTTGAAATTACTGAGCTTTCAGAACAAACCTATGACCGCCATGCTCAATCTCACTTGAAGCTCTGTTATGCAGAACGACACATATATGATTTAATTGCCATACAGGTGACTGTTGCTTAGTGGTTAATATACAAGAGGCTACTGAAGGGTTGGGGGCATAAACCAGCGACCTTTGTTTATTTTTGGGGTCATTTTATTTTTTTCCGGATTTGGCCAACTTTTTTGCATGTGGCCATCAATTTATTTGAAAAACATTACCCTACATTCGCTAAATCTGAGCAAAACATAAATGACACACGGGTCGTTTATGCTCCCAACCAGGCCTTCAAATATGGTGATTCTGGACATGATTCAAACCAACCAACAGTGCTTGTGTATGGACATTGAAATGACTTTGACTTTTAGTTTTGTACCAGCTTATGATGATAAACAGAATAATTTTGACAGCTGAAATTGTAAATGAAATCTCTTAACCTTGGATACTTCCACCCTTTGTGGGTGCTCTTTGGAAAAAAATTGTACAAGCCACTGAGTTTTAAGTTTCATAAGTAGCAAACTATATTCATGTATCAATAAAAAGCTAAAGAAATGTAGTTTTCCATAAAAAAATTACTGTTACAGCAGCAAGTTTTTCTTTTACAAATGAATGGCCAGGAAAAACAAACTGCCAAACGACCGAGGGTTCTATTGAATTTATCGGGTATCAAATGCCGCGGCATTAGCGAAATAGCATCATGGTGTTATTCACAAGGGATCAATCAACAAAACCATGTCAGGCTTTTTTGGTATTCTGATTGGTTACCAAAATATCTGCATCTACAGTTGGAGAACAAGCTAAAAACATGAAAGATTTGTTCCAATTTTGTTATTTCCCAATATGTTTTGTTTGCCATTATTCCAGGAATGAGATTTTAGCCCATGAAGGTTCATAAAGAAAGTCAATAAAATTATTTTTATCGAAAACTGCATTTATTTAAGCTTTATTATATTGATTATAGTTTGCCATATTTACTTTTGGAACTGGCATGTATGCTCATGTACAATTTTTTTTTAGAAGGACCCCCACAAAAGTTGGGAGTACCCTTAATCACATTGAAAAGAATTCAGGATTTTTTTTCTAAACAAAGGTATAAAAGACAGGCCTAGGCTCTGGTTATAGTTGTAATTAGCACATCAATGTTTGGCCTTGTTGAAAGTGAAGGGCTCAGGGCAAGAATATCCTAAGTGACTCCCTGGACAAATTTATCACATATCTTCAATTCTGGACCTCAAAATGCACTCGCTGGTTGAAATAATTATCGGATCGTGAAAATTTAACTTAAAGAATCACACCCTGGTTAGAAGTTTGTTCATTTTTAAGAGAACAGAAAACTATTTTGAAAGGTTTTCTGGGGTGTCTAATTAGCCAAAAACTTTTTTGCTCAAGTTGGGTCAGTCGGCTCGCAGCGTTGCCATCGCGTAGAGAACTCGAGTCAGAAGGATTTGGCGTTGTGTAGAAAACGTGAGTATTAAATGTTCTTGTTTTGAAGAAAACGGTGTATTAAGTGCCAACTCTAAACATAAATCGAAACCTTGATTCATATTGAAACTTTCTAGCGAAATTTATGCCGCAAAAATGGGAAAGCTCTGACTTCTTTAAACTTTATTTACAGGTTGACTTTGGGACGTTCCATTTTTTATCCGCACTCCCCGCCCCCCTAAAGATGGCAAGAATCCGAACCCTCAATTTATTGTCGGCGCCCTTTGAAAAATAAAATCCGAAGGGTTAATTTTTTGTCGGCACCTTTGAAAAAAAAAATCCGAGGGCTCCAAATTTTGTTGGCTTCTTTGAAGAAAAAATCCGAACCCTCCTTGCAAAAACACTCCTTCTTTAGGGGGGGTGCGGATAAAAAATGGAACGTCCCTTTATAGGTTAGCGAAGAATGGCTTTGACAAAATCTTTGAAGTAAGTTGTGCCTCCAAGCTTTCTTTTTTTCCCCCTGTTTATTTTTCCCTTGTATTTAGCAAAATTAAGCGTTAATTTGCTAAGAACATGCAAGAAGTGATGTTTCGTGGAATTAAGCACAAAATTATTTTCAACTCAGTCTGAGCTCAAATTTAACTCGGTTTTAAAGATGTTGTTTTATTTTTTCTTTTAGTTTGGTGATGTCTTGGACAAACGACCACGGCATAATCCTGTGTAGGGAAGCTGCCAAGTCCACACAGAGAAGAAGCCTGTGGGAAAAAATTGCCGACTTTGAATAAATGTTCGGTTCCTAAATTTAGCGTTGATAAGCGGTCGGTTCGCGATCACGTGGAAATTCTTGTTATTAGGTACAAGAAAAAACTGAGGGATGAAGAAAAAGCTGCGGGAATAATGCCAGACGAGCCCTCCGAATTAGAGAATGCTTTGGATAGGAGGAACTCTTAAGGTTTCAACAAGTTAAGAGATATTTCCCTTTTCCACGCGAATTAAGAGAAAATTTCTCATACGACGAGTGAGCAAATGGAGGATTCTGCAGTGTGTATGCCTCGTACAACACGGCAAATTCTTCATCATCATTGATTTCTTCTTCCGAGCACAATAACAACATTTCTTGGACTTCTTTGAACGAGCTCATTTTATATTTTGCATTTTCTTTTGTCAAAACAAAAATCTTGAACAACCGCGTCGCATCGCAAAACTTAAAGTTTATTTTTCCTGAGCTTAGAACGGCGTTCTCGTTCCAGGCTTTAGCTCGGTCACTGCATTCCAAAAGCTGTCGCGTCCTGGATCTTAAGCTCCCTAATAGGTAATAATACGGTTTCAAGTTCAATTTGGGATTAATTTGCATGAGTGAGCGGCATGGTGGTCTAGTGGTTAGCGCATCGAACTTTCGAACTTTCAACCTGAAGGTCGGTGGTTCGAGCCTGGTCTCTGCCGTGGTGTTGTTTCCTTAGACAAGAAACTTTACTCCACACTCTCTCTCTCCACCCAGGTGTATAAATTGTACGAGAAAACTGTATGATTACTTATTAATAATTATACATGAAAAAATTTGCATCCATTTTTGGGAATTTTTTTTCTGGAAAAAAAAACTTTTTTGGCAAAACGTTTTTTGCAAAACATTTTTGCATCAATTTTTTTTGGGATTTGTAATTTGCACTGCTCTTAGCCAATCAGAATTGAGTAATTTTTTCATGTACATTATAATGACTTTTAAACCAAAAATTATAGATGTGTGTTAACTACATGTACATAAGTAATAAAGCGTATTACATTAAGGTTGGTAATTCAAAACATTTTCTGTGTTTTGTAAGTGGTATTTGTGATCTGCTGTGGAATTCTACTGTTCAGTCAAGTCCATTTAGTGACATAAGAGGACTGCTCAATGGCGGCATGAGGTGTCTTGCGGAGGGCAGCACAACTGTAACAACAGCTGGTGAATACGGTTGACGGCTTTGTCCATATCGAGGGCGAAAAGGTAGCGGCTGGCTGCCATCTTCTGTTGGTGGGCTGACGGGTGGCAGAATTGGATGTCTAGTGACACTAAAAGACCATCGAGGACTTGTCGTGGAACTATAATTCATTCGCGTGTTGTAGTTAAAGGCTTTGTGCATTTGACGACAAGGAGGCCATCTTTGGAGATCGTAGCCACATTTAAGTACCTTTTCACATCCTTAAGATAAGTTACTTTTTTGGATGGCCGGGTGCCCTGTTTCAAGTGGGCATGGGTGCGGCGCAGGTCTGGACAATCAGATTGTATGGCTAGCCAGGCTGGTCTGTTAGTGAACAGGAGCCTAGCAGTCCCCGTCAGCACATCTTGAATGGATGTATGATGTACTACTGAGTCTTCTGTGCGGGAGATGAAGCTGCACACTTGGCACTTGCAATCGGCGGCTTTCCGACTGGCAAAGTCTTGGCCCGAAATTAGTGATGATTTGCTTGCTAGCTTCAACTACGCTTTTCAACATAGTACATTATCTATTAGCCAAAGACGCGGAATAATCTCGATCATTCCCAAAAAGTCAAAAGACAAAACGATTCTCGACAATCTTAGGCCTATTTCACTTCTAAATACTGACTATAAAATTCTCACTAAAACTATTGCTAAAAGAATAGAAAAAGTCCTTCCAAGTTTAATCAACCCGGACCAAACTGGTTATGTAAAAGGCCGCTTCATCGGTGAAAATATTAGGTTAATTCAAGATATTATGCACTTTACCGACAAACTAAATCAGAAAGGCATTGCAATATTCTTAGATTTTAAAAAGGCCTTCGATTCTATTGAGTGGAACTATATTTTTGAAGCATTGAAGCTTTATAATTTCGGCCCCGATATTCTAAATTGGATTAAAACTTTCTACAACGATGTTTCCAGCTGTGTTTTAAATAACGGACACGCGTCCACCTTCTTTTCCCTACAAAGAGGTGTTAGACAAGGCTGTCCTCTGTCTGGAATCATTTTTGTTTTAGGTATAGAACTCTTTGCTAGAGCTTTAAAGAAAGATCCCACCATCAAAGGCATCCTAGTAAACAAACACGAAATAAAGATAAGCCAGTATGCAGACGACACTACTGTTTTTGTCAGGGATTGTGAATCCGTGTCACACTTTCTCAGCCTTTTAAGTGAATTTAGTGCTTGTTCAGGACTAGAAATTAACAATTCGAAAACTGAAGCAATGTGGTTAGGTAAATGGAAAGAAAAGCAAGATACCCCCTTTGGCTTCAAATGGCCAAAGGAACCAATCAATGCCCTTGGCGTTTTTTTCTCTTACAACCAAATAAGTGCTGACACACGAAATTTTAACGAGAAAATACAATCCTTAGAAAGAATGCTCAACACCTGGCAAAAAAGAAATCTTACGCTATACGGAAAAATTAACATAGTAAAAACACTCGGTCTTTCTAAGCTTATATACTCCGCGTCGGTGTTAAATGTCCCCGACCATTACGTCCATGAAATCAACAAACTCACCTTCAATTTCATATGGGATGGCAAGCCAGCAAAAGTGAAAAGAAGTACAATAATAGGAGAAAAAGAACACGGTGGTCTAAAAATGTGTGAGTTCAAGATAATGGAAAAAGCACTGAAGATTGCATGGGTCAACAGAATACAAGATGAATCGCTCGCCTCTTGGAAAATTATTCCTGATCATATTTTGCGTCAAAATGGTAATCTCGCTTTCTTAACAAAATGCAACTATAGGACCAAAAATCTTGATCTTAAAAACCTACCCCTATTTTATCGAACCATTCTAGATTATTGGTGCAATTTCAAAGTCTCAACCTGTGACACAAATGTGAATTTTAAAAACGAGATTCTCTGGAACAACAGTAATATTCTAATAGACAAAAAACCTGTATTTTTCCGACCTTGGTTTAACTCCGGGATTGTCTTCCTGAGTGATCTATTAAACCATGAAAACGAGTTTTTAAATTTTCATGAATTCTCTTTAAAATTCCAGCTCAATGTACCATTCACTCAATATTACGGACTTCTTAACGCCATTCCATTAACATGGAAAGCAAGGCTTAAAAGTCACGGCGAATACAGTGATCAAAATTCCCCAGGCGACAATTTATCAACCAGTTCAATTTACTCTACCCTGCTAAAAAATGCCTTTGTACCTCCAACATCCGAAAGTAAAATACGTCGACATGGATTCAACGAGAAAAACATTCCAAAAGTTTATCTATTACCCTATACTGTCACAAAAGAAATAAAAATAATAATGTTCCAATACAAAGTGATACACAACATACTTCCCACCGAAGCGACTCTCCACCGTGATGGTCTTGTTGACAATGACATCTGCAATTTGTGCAACTTAGAAAGACAAACCCTAGAAGTAAGTTGTGCCTCCAAGCTTTCTCTTTTTTCCCCCTGTTTTTTTCCCCTTGTATTTAGCAAAATTAAGCGTTAATTTGCTAAGAACATGCAAGAAGTGATGTTTCGTGGAATTAAGCACAAAATTATTTTCAACTCAGTCTGAGCTCAAATTTAACTCGGTTTTAAAGATGTTGTTGTTTTATTTTTTCTTTTAGTTTGGTGATGTCTTGGACAAACGACCACGGCATAATCCTGTGTAGGGAAGCTGCCAAGTGCACACAGAGAAGAAGCCTGTGGGAAAAAATTGCCGACTTTGAATAAATGTTCGGTTCCTAAATTTAGCGTTGATAAGCGGTCGGTTCGCGATCACGTGGGAATTCTTGTTATTAGGTACAAGAAAAAACTGAGGGATGAAGAAAAAGCTGCGGGAATAACGCCAGACAAGCCCTCCGAATTAGAGAATGCTTTGGATAGGAGGAACTCTTAAGGTTTCAACAAGTAAAGAGATATCTCCCTTTTCCACGCAAATTAAGAGAAAATTTCTCATACGACGAGTGAGCAAATGGAGGATTCTGCAGTGTGTATGCCTCGTACAACACGGCAAATTCTTCATCATCATTGATTTCTTCTTCCGAGCACAATAACAACATTTCTTGGACTTCTTTGAACGAGCTCATTTTATATTTTGCATTTTCTTTTGTCAAAACAAAAATCTTGAACAACCGCGTCGCATCGCAAAACTTAAAGTTTATTTTTCCTGAGCTTAGAACGGCGTTCTCGTTCCAGGCTTTAGCTCGGTCACTGCATTCCAAAAGCTGTCGCGTCCTGGATCTTAAGCTCCCTAATAGGTAATAATACGGTTTCAAGTTCAATTTGGGATTAATTTGCATGAGTGAGCGGCATGGTGGTCTAGTGGTTAGCGCATCGAACTTTCAACCTGAAGGTCGGTGGTTCAAGCCTGGTCTCTGCCGTGGTGTTGTTTCCTTAGACAAGAAACTTTACTCCACACTCTCTCTCTCTCCACCCAGGTGTATAAATTGTACGAGAAAACCGTATGATTACTTAATAATTATACATGAAAAAATTTGCATCCATTTTTGGGAATTTTTTTTCTGGAAAAAAAAACTTTTTTGGCAAAAACTTTTTTGCAAAACATTTTTGCATCAATTTTTTTTGGAATTTGTAATTTGCACTGGTGTTACACTTAACTGCACTGCTCTTAGCCAATCAGAATTGAGTAATTTTTTCATGTATATTATAATGACTTTTAAACCAAAAATTATAGATCTGTGTTAACTACATGTACATAAGTAATAAAGCGTATTACATTAAGGTTGGTAATTCAAAACATTTTCTGTGTTTTGTAAGTGGTATTTGTGATCTGCTGTGGAATTCTACTGTTCAGTCAAGTCCATTTAGTGACACAAGAGGACTGCTCAATGGCGGCATGAGGTGTCTTGCAGAGGGCAGCACAACTGTAACAACAGCTGGTGACACGGTTGACGGCTTTGTCCATATCGAGGGCGAAAAGGTAGCGGCTGGCTGCCATCTTCTGTTGGTGGGCTGACGGGTGGCAGAATTGGATGTGTAGTGACACTAAAAGACCATCGAGGACTTGTCGTGGAACTATAATTCATTCGCGTGTTGTAGTTAAAGGCTTTGTGCATTTGACGACAAGAAGGCCATCTTTGGAGATCGTAGCCACATTTAAGTACCTTTTCACATCCTTAAGATTAGTTACTTTTTTGGATGGCCGGGTGCCCTGTTTCAAGTGGGCATGGGTGCGGCGCAGGTCTGGACAATCAGATTGTATGGCTAGCCAGGCTGGTCTGTTAGTGAACAGGAGCCTAGCAGTCCCCGTCAGCACATCTTGAATGGATGTATGATGTACTACTGAGTGTTCTGTGCGGGAGATGAAGCTGCACACTTGGCACTTGCAATCGGCGGCGTTCCGACTGGCAAAGTCTTGGCCCGAAATTAGTGATGATTTGCTTGCTAGCTTCAACTACGCTTTTCAACATAGTACATTATCTATTAGCCAAAGACGCGGAATAATCTCGATCATTCCCAAAAAGTCAAAAGACAAAACGATTCTCGACAATCTTAGGCCTATTTCACTTCTAAATACTGACTATAAAATTCTCACTAAAACTATTGCTAAAAGAATAGAAAAAGTCCTTCCAAGTTTAATCAACCCGGACCAAACTGGTTATGTAAAAGGCCGCTTCATCGGTGAAAATATTAGGTTAATTCAAGATATTATGCACTTTACCGACAAACTAAATCAGAAAGGCATTGCAATATTCTTAGATTTTAAAAAGGCCTTCGATTCTATTGAGTGGAACTATATTTTTGAAGCATTGAAGCTTTATAATTTCGGCCCCGATATTCTAAATTGGATTAAAACTTTCTACAACGATGTTTCCAGCTGTGTTTTAAATAACGGACACGCGTCCACCTTCTTTTCCCTACAAAGAGGTGTTAGACAAGGCTGTCCTCTGTCTGGAATCATTTTTGTTTTAGGTATAGAACTCTTTGCTAGAGCTTTAAAGAAAGATCCCACCATCAAAGGCATCCTAGTAAACAAACACGAAATAAAGATAAGCCAGTATGCAGACGACACTACTGTTTTTGTCAGGGATTGTGAATCCGTGTCACACTTTCTCAGCCTTTTAAGTGAATTTAGTGCTTGTTCAGGACTAGAAATTAACAATTCGAAAACTGAAGCAATGTGGTTAGGTAAATGGAAAGAAAAGCAAGATACCCCCTTTGGCTTCAAATGGCCAAAGGAACCAATCAATGCCCTTGGCGTTTTTTTCTCTTACAACCAAATAAGTGCTGACACACGAAATTTTAACGAGAAAATACAATCCTTAGAAAGAATGCTCAACACCTGGCAAAAAAGAAATCTTACGCTATACGGAAAAATTAACATAGTAAAAACACTCGGTCTTTCTAAGCTTATATACTCCGCGTCGGTGTTAAATGTCCCCGACCATTACGTCCATGAAATCAACAAACTCACCTTCAATTTCATATGGGATGGCAAGCCAGCAAAAGTGAAAAGAAGTACAATAATAGGAGAAAAAGAACACGGTGGTCTAAAAATGTGTGAGTTCAAGATAATGGAAAAAGCACTGAAGATTGCATGGGTCAACAGAATACAAGATGAATCGCTCGCCTCTTGGAAAATTATTCCTGATCATATTTTGCGTCAAAATGGTAATCTCGCTTTCTTAACAAAATGCAACTATAGGACCAAAAATCTTGATCTTAAAAACCTACCCCTATTTTATCGAACCATTCTAGATTATTGGTGCAATTTCAAAGTCTCAACCTGTGACACAAATGTGAATTTTAAAAACGAGATTCTCTGGAACAACAGTAATATTCTAATAGACAAAAAACCTGTATTTTTCCGACCTTGGTTTAACTCCGGGATTGTCTTCCTGAGTGATCTATTAAACCATGAAAACGAGTTTTTAAATTTTCATGAATTCTCTTTAAAATTCCAGCTCAATGTACCATTCACTCAATATTACGGACTTCTTAACGCCATTCCATTAACATGGAAAGCAAGGCTTAAAAGTCACGGCGAATACAGTGATCAAAATTCCCCAGGCGACAATTTATCAACCAGTTCAATTTACTCTACCCTGCTAAAAAATGCCTTTGTACCTCCAACATCCGAAAGTAAAATACGTCGACATGGATTCAACGAGAAAAACATTCCAAAAGTTTATCTATTACCCTATACTGTCACAAAAGAAATAAAAATAATAATGTTCCAATACAAAGTGATACACAACATACTTCCCACCGAAGCGACTCTCCACCGTGATGGTCTTGTTGACAATGACATCTGCAATTTGTGCAACTTAGAAAGACAAACCCTAGAAGTAAGTTGTGCCTCCAAGCTTTCTCTTTTTTCCCCCTGTTTTTTTCCCCTTGTATTTAGCAAAATTAAGCGTTAATTTGCTAAGAACATGCAAGAAGTGATGTTTCGTGGAATTAAGCACAAAATTATTTTCAACTCAGTCTGAGCTCAAATTTAACTCGGTTTTAAAGATGTTGTTGTTTTATTTTTTCTTTTAGTTTGGTGATGTCTTGGACAAACGACCACGGCATAATCCTGTGTAGGGAAGCTGCCAAGTGCACACAGAGAAGAAGCCTGTGGGAAAAAATTGCCGACTTTGAATAAATGTTCGGTTCCTAAATTTAGCGTTGATAAGCGGTCGGTTCGCGATCACGTGGGAATTCTTGTTATTAGGTACAAGAAAAAACTGAGGGATGAAGAAAAAGCTGCGGGAATAACGCCAGACAAGCCCTCCGAATTAGAGAATGCTTTGGATAGGAGGAACTCTTAAGGTTTCAACAAGTAAAGAGATATCTCCCTTTTCCACGCAAATTAAGAGAAAATTTCTCATACGACGAGTGAGCAAATGGAGGATTCTGCAGTGTGTATGCCTCGTACAACACGGCAAATTCTTCATCATCATTGATTTCTTCTTCCGAGCACAATAACAACATTTCTTGGACTTCTTTGAACGAGCTCATTTTATATTTTGCATTTTCTTTTGTCAAAACAAAAATCTTGAACAACCGCGTCGCATCGCAAAACTTAAAGTTTATTTTTCCTGAGCTTAGAACGGCGTTCTCGTTCCAGGCTTTAGCTCGGTCACTGCATTCCAAAAGCTGTCGCGTCCTGGATCTTAAGCTCCCTAATAGGTAATAATACGGTTTCAAGTTCAATTTGGGATTAATTTGCATGAGTGAGCGGCATGGTGGTCTAGTGGTTAGCGCATCGAACTTTCAACCTGAAGGTCGGTGGTTCAAGCCTGGTCTCTGCCGTGGTGTTGTTTCCTTAGACAAGAAACTTTACTCCACACTCTCTCTCTCTCCACCCAGGTGTATAAATTGTACGAGAAAACCGTATGATTACTTAATAATTATACATGAAAAAATTTGCATCCATTTTTGGGAATTTTTTTTCTGGAAAAAAAAACTTTTTTGGCAAAAACTTTTTTGCAAAACATTTTTGCATCAATTTTTTTTTGGAATTTGTAATTTGCACTGGTGTTACACTTAACTGCACTGCTCTTAGCCAATCAGAATTGAGTAATTTTTTCATGTATATTATAATGACTTTTAAACCAAAAATTATAGATCTGTGTTAACTACATGTACATAAGTAATAAAGCGTATTACATTAAGGTTGGTAATTCAAAACATTTTCTGTGTTTTGTAAGTGGTATTTGTGATCTGCTGTGGAATTCTACTGTTCAGTCAAGTCCATTTAGTGACACAAGAGGACTGCTCAATGGCGGCATGAGGTGTCTTGCAGAGGGCAGCACAACTGTAACAACAGCTGGTGACACGGTTGACGGCTTTGTCCATATCGAGGGCGAAAAGGTAGCGGCTGGCTGCCATCTTCTGTTGGTGGGCTGACGGGTGGCAGAATTGGATGTGTAGTGACACTAAAAGACCATCGAGGACTTGTCGTGGAACTATAATTCATTCGCGTGTTGTAGTTAAAGGCTTTGTGCATTTGACGACAAGAAGGCCATCTTTGGAGATCGTAGCCACATTTAAGTACCTTTTCACATCCTTAAGATTAGTTACTTTTTTGGATGGCCGGGTGCCCTGTTTCAAGTGGGCATGGGTGCGGCGCAGGTCTGGACAATCAGATTGTATGGCTAGCCAGGCTGGTCTGTTAGTGAACAGGAGCCTAGCAGTCCCCGTCAGCACATCTTGAATGGATGTATGATGTACTACTGAATGTTCTGTGCGGGAGATGAAGCTGCACACTTGGCACTTGCAATCGGCGGCGTTCCGACTGGCAAAGTCTTGGCCCGAAATTAGTGATGATTTGCTTGCTAGCTTCAACTACGCTTTTCAACATAGTACATTATCTATTAGCCAAAGACGCGGAATAATCTCGATCATTCCCAAAAAGTCAAAAGACAAAACGATTCTCGACAATCTTAGGCCTATTTCACTTCTAAATACTGACTATAAAATTCTCACTAAAACTATTGCTAAAAGAATAGAAAAAGTCCTTCCAAGTTTAATCAACCCGGACCAAACTGGTTATGTAAAAGGCCGCTTCATCGGTGAAAATATTAGGTTAATTCAAGATATTATGCACTTTACCGACAAACTAAATCAGAAAGGCATTGCAATATTCTTAGATTTTAAAAAGGCCTTCGATTCTATTGAGTGGAACTATATTTTTGAAGCATTGAAGCTTTATAATTTCGGCCCCGATATTCTAAATTGGATTAAAACTTTCTACAACGATGTTTCCAGCTGTGTTTTAAATAACGGACACGCGTCCACCTTCTTTTCCCTACAAAGAGGTGTTAGACAAGGCTGTCCTCTGTCTGGAATCATTTTTGTTTTAGGTATAGAACTCTTTGCTAGAGCTTTAAAGAAAGATCCCACCATCAAAGGCATCCTAGTAAACAAACACGAAATAAAGATAAGCCAGTATGCAGACGACACTACTGTTTTTGTCAGGGATTGTGAATCCGTGTCACACTTTCTCAGCCTTTTAAGTGAATTTAGTGCTTGTTCAGGACTAGAAATTAACAATTCGAAAACTGAAGCAATGTGGTTAGGTAAATGGAAAGAAAAGCAAGATACCCCCTTTGGCTTCAAATGGCCAAAGGAACCAATCAATGCCCTTGGCGTTTTTTTCTCTTACAACCAAATAAGTGCTGACACACGAAATTTTAACGAGAAAATACAATCCTTAGAAAGAATGCTCAACACCTGGCAAAAAAGAAATCTTACGCTATACGGAAAAATTAACATAGTAAAAACACTCGGTCTTTCTAAGCTTATATACTCCGCGTCGGTGTTAAATGTCCCCGACCATTACGTCCATGAAATCAACAAACTCACCTTCAATTTCATATGGGATGGCAAGCCAGCAAAAGTGAAAAGAAGTACAATAATAGGAGAAAAAGAACACGGTGGTCTAAAAATGTGTGAGTTCAAGATAATGGAAAAAGCACTGAAGATTGCATGGGTCAACAGAATACAAGATGAATCGCTCGCCTCTTGGAAAATTATTCCTGATCATATTTTGCGTCAAAATGGTAATCTCGCTTTCTTAACAAAATGCAACTATAGGACCAAAAATCTTGATCTTAAAAACCTACCCCTATTTTATCGAACCATTCTAGATTATTGGTGCAATTTCAAAGTCTCAACCTGTGACACAAATGTGAATTTTAAAAACGAGATTCTCTGGAACAACAGTAATATTCTAATAGACAAAAAACCTGTATTTTTCCGACCTTGGTTTAACTCCGGGATTGTCTTCCTGAGTGATCTATTAAACCATGAAAACGAGTTTTTAAATTTTCATGAATTCTCTTTAAAATTCCAGCTCAATGTACCATTCACTCAATATTACGGACTTCTTAACGCCATTCCATTAACATGGAAAGCAAGGCTTAAAAGTCACGGCGAATACAGTGATCAAAATTCCCCAGGCGACAATTTATCAACCAGTTCAATTTACTCTACCCTGCTAAAAAATGCCTTTGTACCTCCAACATCCGAAAGTAAAATACGTCGACATGGATTCAACGAGAAAAACATTCCAAAAGTTTATCTATTACCCTATACTGTCACAAAAGAAATAAAAATAATAATGTTCCAATACAAAGTGATACACAACATACTTCCCACCGAAGCGACTCTCCACCGTGATGGTCTTGTTGACAATGACATCTGCAATTTGTGCAACTTAGAAAGACAAACCCTAGACCACTTGTTTATACACTGTAGTTTATCTGCCGATTTTTGGATTTTGTTTCAAAATTGGTGGCATGATAAAACACATGTCATATACTCTATGGTTGGTTTAAGAGAACAAAGCATCCGCAGGTCTTAAATTACTCTATCTTAATCGCAAAATACTGCATTTTTTGCACTAGCTTACGTGGAGAAATACTATCTTTCCCTAACTTCCTTCTGCAAATGCAAGAAAAACTACAAATTTTAAAACGAATCGCAACTAAACAGAAATCGCTTCCCAATTTCTACCAAACTTGGGAAGTTATCCTTTAACAGACAGTTTTTCGTCACACTTTCTTTGCTTTGTACTGTAAGTAGTTGTATTTATTCCTTGTTGTATATTGTTGTCTTTATCTTGTTGTCTTTGCTTCTGTATTACTTACATTGATGTAAACTTAAAATCAATTAATTCAATGAAAAAAAGGTCTCGTGAAAATGTAAATAATTAAGCTTAAGACTCATTCACTGTAATTAATCTAAAGCACATACATGTATTGTCAGTAGCAAACCAATAATAAAAAAAGACTGGCAAAGTCTGGCAAAGTCTGAGGGCAAAATGGCAGACGGTTGCTTGATAGTGACTGACAGTGGAAAGAAAGGTAGAAACACGTGGGCTGGCAGAGAACTCTCCTCTGCATAGTTTCTCATAAGCCTGAACGCATGGTTGGCTATCTGAGAGAATACATGGCTTGTGATTAGACTGTACGAGGTATGGACTGAAGTGCTTTGTGGCTGTAGCAATGGCTAAGGCCACTATCTCACAGGGGAGCCACGATAGCTGATGACTTCTCAGTTTAGTGCTAAAAAATCCCGCAAGATGAAGGCTGTCGGAACATGTTACGTAAAGAGTGGCACCAATTCCAGGATTTTTTGAGGCGCCATCAGTTACGATCCAGAGCTGGTTATTAGGTCGTGGCAATGTGATTGTGCGGTGTGAGGAGAGCGAGGCTTGAGCAGTAGAGAATGCAGAGCGGAGGTCATCAGTCCACGGGAAGGGGGGCCAGTAGCTTAGAGCAGCCTGGAAGGACTCTGGCTAACACTTTGTACGCGCCGATAAACGACTTCATGCGACCCACAGTGTCGGGGGCGGAGCATGAGGCAAGAGTTGCGATTCGGTGAGGGCAAGCACGGAGGCTGCCAGAGGACCAGATCCATCCTAAGATCATGGTCGATTTAGGGTTGATTACTGTCTTTGATGCAGACAGACGCAGATCACAGTTGGCTAAGGAATGCTGATGGAACGGCTCTTGTGTCAATAAGTAAGTATTGTTAGATAGATATATGATTAGAATCAAATGGTATAATTACAAGAGTGATATCAGATGATACATTTACCACTTTTTCATACTCTTCATGGTAAGCAAACAGAATAATATTGCACGTTCATCTGCTATAAAGGTTGGCTGCAGGTGTCTTAACTATTTAGAAAGTCAATAATAGTGGGGGTTATTGTAACTGTTTATTTTGTAGATTTTTAAAGGTAAGGTGCCTGCAAACCAGCAGTTGACTACACTTCTACATGTAGTAATCTAATCTTTGATTTGTCTTAAGACCGTGGATTTCAGTACTTTCTTATATTGCAAAATTCAGTTCCAGCCTCTTTCTTGATGCCTTAAACTGAGTAAGCCAGTATTATGAAGTTCTTATGTGATATCCTATAGTCATATATTTAGGCACCACTCTAACTTGTTATTTTTTGTTCTTCTTTGTTTTTTTTTTTTTTGTTTTTTTTTATTTTTTTTTATTTTTTATTTTTTTTTCTTTATTGAGTGTTCCTCTTACATATTAACAGATACTTACAAAGAGCGGCGTTATTTAAACAAAATATCTTACTACACATATGTTGAGTAACAATAAAGAAAAGAAATTGAGAAACTGCAAAAAAAACAATAATAAAAATAAAATAAAATAAAATAAAATAGATAAATAAATAAATAAAAAAAAAAATAAGGGGTGAGGCGAAGAAAAAGACTTTATAGCAGTTAAACAATGGAAGTAGCTAAAAAGGTCTTTTGTGCATGAGTAAGTAGTGTTAGGGGCATGAGGGAGATGGCTCCAAAAGAGTCAAATATTCTTAAGAGATGCCGTTTAGGAATACCCATTCCTTAGGTAAGGGTTGGTTTGCAATTCCGTGAACATGTATACTGTGGATCGATTTAAGGTATTTAAGAAAACCGTGGAGTGATGGAGTAGAATCTTTCATTTTACAGAGCCAGATGAAGTGTCTGGCAACAAGAAAACAAAAATTGATTTGGTGATGAAATTTTGATGAATCAGGTTTTAAGCCAAGTGCCAAAGATATATCCAAAGAGAAATGATCTTGAATGATTTGAAAGGCCCTTAGCCGCGCTATTACGCTTTCCCAGAAAAGTGTTGTTGTATGGCAACTCCAGAAAAGATGAGTTAGTTTTTCACATTCTTTTTGACAAAAAGAACACTGCGGGTTCTCTTTTATTCGCATTTTGGTTAAAAAATCATTTGTCGGTAGTCTCCTGTGCAGAAGTCTAAACTGGAATTCACGAAGTTTTGTGCTTCCTGTGATTTGGGGGGCTAGTAGGTAAGCAGCGCTCCAGTTTACATCGTTTTGCTTCAAACTACAGTCTTTAATCCATTTCTGTTGGCTGAGGGTAGGAGCAGAGGCCTTCTTCGCAACAAGTTTATCATACACAAGTCTATTTGATTTTTGAGATTTGATTAATTTGGTCAGGAAGCTTTCATATTCATTATCATTATCTGTGAGGTCGCGTAGGTTACTTGCTCTCCGGAGAGTTTTTAAGGCAGAAATAAGTCCTAAATATGTTAAGGGCTTGATTTTAAAGCCATACTTTTTCTGCAGCTCTTGAAAGGTGAAAAAATTATTATTACTATCTTTTAAGTGTTTTATTTTCCTGATACCTCTACATTCCCATTCCTTGTAGAAAATTGGGGCGTTGTTAATTCGCACCAAAGAGTTGAACCATAGACTATTTTCAAGAAACTGCTTTTCAGATGTTAATTGCTCTTCAAAATTTGTTTCTGACCAAATTAAAAGAAGTTCTTTTAAGAAATTGTCTGTTGTATTAAAAATCTTATTTGTATCTTTTTCATTAAGGTTGCCTGTAAAAAGGAGGCCATAGCCAAACTTCTTAAGGTGAATGTCAAAAAACAATTTCCATTTGCCATGATTGTCAGTATCCAAATATTTTTTAATCCATGATACCTTCAAGGCCTTGTTAAAAGAATGTATATCAATCATTTTGAGACCACCGTCTGGGTAGTTATTTACCATTATGTCACGTTTTATTTTATCAGTTTTTCCATTCCGTAGAAACAGGTAAAATAGCTTATTTATCTCTTTGATTATGGACTCGTTTGTGCAGAGAGACGCAGAAATGTAGACAATTTGAGAAGCTATTAAGCTTTTTAGTACTACGATTTTCCCAGTTAAGGTTAGTCTGCGGTATTTCCAGTTGTTAAGTATGATTCTTATTTTTTCCAATTTTTCCTTATAATTTAAGAAGGCAGTAGTGTCAGGGTCTATGGAAAACTGTATGCCAAGAGATTTCACTTGATCTTTTTTCCATCTAAAATTTCTTTCAGGAGCAAGAATTTCATTACTACCGCTTTTCAACCCGATCCAGAGGGCTTCTGTTTTCTTGCTGTTAAGCTTGAGACCAGAGGTCTTGCCGAAGTCATCGAGTATACTAAGGGCGGTCGATAGTGTCTGTTGTGAGCCGTCGAGTATTAAAGTTGTGTCGTCTGCGTATTGACTTAGTTTAATTTCTTCCCGATTCACACGGATTCCCTTAATGTTTTGATTTTGTCTAATTAATTTGGCTAGAATTTCCACCGATAGAATAAAGAGATAAGGAGATAAAGGGCAACCTTGCCTAACTCCTCTTTCCATTTTAAAAAAACTACTCGTCCATCCATTATTCAAGACGCAGCTTTCTATGTTACTGTAAAAACACTTTACCCAGTTTATCAAAGTAGGACCAAAACCAAAATATTGAAGCGTTTTTGTAACGAAAGGCCATTCTATCGTATCAAACACTTTTTCAAAATCAAGAAATAAGAGCAGTCCGGGAATATTTTTTTCTTTGGCGAAACGAATAACGCTGTCTATAAGCCTAATGTTTTCACCTATAAATCTGCCTTTAATAAATCCAGTCTGGTCATAGCTGATTAAATCGGGAAGAACATTTTTCAGGCGATTTGCAATAGACTTTGCAGCTAGTTTATAATCACAGTTGAGAAGGGTTAATGGCCTCCAGTTTTTGATGAAGTGCGGATCTGCGTCTTTCTTGGGAATGAGTTTGATAATACCCCTTCTCTGAGTAATGGACAGTTGACCCGTATCGTATGAAACGTTGAGTGCTCTTATAAGTATTTTGGATATATCTTTCCAGAAAACCTGATAAAATTCAGCTGGTAACCCGTCAGAGCCGGGTGTTTTCCCATTTTCCATAGTTCTTAGAGCTGCAAGGCATTCCGTTTCTGTTAAAGGGCCTTCGCAGTTATTTTGTTCTTCCTCGTTTAGGATCGTGTCATTTTCATGGCTGAAGAAGTCAGATGAATCGATTAACGAGTGTGAGCTTACGTTTGTAGTATATAAATTCTTATAGAAAGACTGGCACTCGGCTAGTATTTCCTGATCTGAGGTAACATAGTTGTTAGCATCTTGTTTTATCTGGCTTATGGTTCCTTGTTTGCAGTGTCTATTTTCAAGATTTAGAAAATATTTGGTATTTTTTTCTCCCTCATTATACCATCTAATTTTCGATCTTAGGATAGCGCCTTTTGTTCGATGTTCAATAATCTTCTCTCGTTCACTTCTTAGATCACTAAGTTGTTCTAAAAGATCGTGATTTCGTGATTCGTTAGACTCTTGATCTATATCTTTTTCTAGTTTCAATATCATCTTTTCTAATTCAGCCTCGCGTTCTCTAGTTTGTTTAGACTTGTTTCTGGCGTAAAATAGCGATGTTTCTCTTATTTTCAGTTTAATCATGTCCCAAAGTAATGCAGGGTTAACCGAGTCGTCTTCTTTATATTCATTTTGAACGTTCGTGATTGTTGATTTAATAAGGTTGACATACTCCGTTTCGGTAAGATACGAGGTGTTCAATTTCCAAAACACCGGACCTCTTTGATTTGTATGAAGGGACAGATTTATAGTGATCATGGAATGATCGGTTTTATAACCTGGAATAATATCGGCAAGAGTGACGTTACCTAATAAGCTTTGACTTACTAAAAAGAAATCAAGTCTACATTGAACCGTTGGTTGCCGTTGTCTCCACGTCTATCTTTTTTCATCTGGATTAAATATTCTCCAAACGTCAACCAGGTGGAAATTTTCTTTAATTTCGTTAATAATCTTTAGACTATTTTGATGGGTTTTTGCAACACCACCCTTTTTGTCTTTGTTAATGTCCAGTACAAGATTGAAGTCTCCACCTATAATTATGTCTTCGCATTTAAAGTCTAAAAGATGATCAGAAAAGTTTTGAAAAAAGGCAGGGTTGTCTTCGTTTGGAGCGTATATGTTAGCGAGAGTCAACAGTTTTTCGTTGGCTTTGATGTCGCAGATAATGAACCTCCCCAAGGGGTCTATATAAACTCTTTTGAATTGTAAATTAAAGTTATTATTGAAAAGAAAACAGACACCTGCTTTGTTGCTTTCATAAGAGGTGAAAACGGTTTCGTAACCCCATTCTGCTTTCCACAAGTGATTTGTTTTATCGATGCAGTGAACTTCTTGTAGCATACAAATTGATGCTTCCTTTTTCCGGAGCCAATTAAATAGCTCTCTTCTTTTAGAGCCATCCCTAAGTCCCCTAACGTTCAAAGAAAATATTTTCAAGTCCATTGTGCAGCGCAATTTCATGCCTTGTATTATTTTCTAGAGAAAAATATGCGTGCCTCAGTATAGCATGTGTGTGACGTGTCAAAAAAATAAAGCGAAACTTAGGCATTAAAGAAATTAAGCAAATTAGACTATGTGTACTACTAATGGAAGAATCCGATCGAATGTGGGGTGAACTAGACGATTTAGAACAATACACAAGAAAAAATTCCCTAGAAATCTGCGGCATACCTCAGGACGCCTACTCTGACACTGAGATGGCCGTTATTAAAGTCGCCGAAGCCTTGAACATCACGATAGAGTCCGAAGATATCGAAATTTCTCATAAGCTGAAGCGTGGATCTGGAAAAGCCATTATTGTTCTTGTTTGTTGTTAGATACGGGACTTCTCCTTTCCACCCCATCATACTGTCCTTCTTGCAAATCATGTGGTGGATTTGAGTTTATTTTTACAAGTGGTCCACTAATGGTAATTACTCATAAAGGTAAAGATCAGCTTTTGTTGGGTAGAAATTAAGATCATTTTTAAGGTGGCCCATTATGCTATATCCAAGGGAGCCCCACTCATATTTATAGACATATACAGATACAGTTATATATTTGTTGTGGTTAAAATTTTTTGCAAACCAGTTTGATTTTTGTTTTCCATTGTCCGAGATTATGAAAAAATTTTAACCACAACATACCGGTACATGTATACAGTAGAAGCTCCCCTAAGGGTACACCCTCAGGAAGCAGAAAAAGTGTCTGTAAATGGAGCTGACCACTTACTTGAATGGTTCTCATAAGCAGAAAGTTCAAATGGGGCTTAATTTGTCAAGTTGACTGTAAGTAGGTTACAAGTCGAGTGTCCGCTCAAATGGTACTCTTTTACCATGGTAAATGACCCTTGTTTAAATATGCTGCATGAATTTCTTGAGGTGAATTCACTATAAATGGCATAAATTCTCCATAGATATACCGGTACACAAAAAAGAATGAAAGAACCATTAACGTTTGCAGTGTTAATTTAACAGTTATACAAAGTGAGTTACAAAAATTGACATGCTGTGGTGATTAAAAGCTCATGTAAATGCAAAATGTCATTTATGTTGTTTAATCACATCTATACTCTTTGCTGCACCCAAAAACTTCACAAGGCTTCCAAAGGGTTATCTGTGCATACTTTATTGTGTGTATACATTATAAATGAATTTAGTTCATGAATTTCAATAAGAATAACTTCAATCACTGCATGTGCCAACTGTTTCATTCATTTAATGATGTATTGTTTTTCTTTCTTGTGTAGGTCGTTTTGATCTCAACCAGGTTAATTTGCAGTGCAAAGAGTGTGCAAAGGTGTTGCCTGCTTTGACAATTGCCAATATAGTTCAGGCAGGATTTTGGCCTGGCAGTCCATCAGGTGATGGCTTTACCTACATCTTTGACCAGCAAATGTTTCAGCACTGCCACAGTTTGCAGATGCGAATGCCTGGGACTTCTGAGAAGTCTTTCATGACTGCTTTAGAGGATGTTTCCTCCCTCAATGGCAGAGTAGGTTTCTTTGCAATTAAAAATCATTACCCCAGTTCTATTTTTTGCAACATAATAGCTCACTTAACAACAACAACAAAACTTTATTAACGTGTCATACCATTATAGCTAAGGAATATCCCTTACTAATTACGTCTCCATTGTCTCGAATCGCCATGCAATTGTAAATTTCAGTACATAATGAATTCATAAACACTTCATTGCTTTGTTTTAAGTGTTAGATGAATTCATGATGTACTGAAAGCTACAATTCTACGGCGATTTGATACAATGGAGATGCATAATGAAACAACAAGCCACAAGCGCGAAAATCAGCTCAATATTTTCCTGAGTTGGCGCTAAAAATTGACAGCCTTAGAATGTTTCAATGAATTTGAAACTTGGAGATTGTATTAAACATTAATTAATCTTCATGAGGACTAAGTTTTAAAAAAATTCATCATTTGCTTTTTAATTCATGACAATTTGAATTAAAAGCGAAATAACACTCCAGGCCAGTTCATATTCAAGGTAATATTTCTGAAATCCAAACGCAGCGATTTCCTTGAGATTTTTACCTAAGGTATTTGGATGGTATAAAATTCATGTAAGACCAAAACATTATTTCATCAAGCCCTGTAGACAAGTTTTAATAACATTTCAAAATTGTTTTGTTTTTGTTGTATTTTAACACCTTAAAACTTCACTCGAAATTTTTTTCGAAAACGCTTCCATACAAATTTGTAAAATTTTGTAGACCTAAGGACAAGTACGTCAGGTCGAAGATCCAGAGAGCGTTTTCCAAAATTATCTCTTGATGACAAGTAATTCGGTATTATGTAAAACAGGAAGTGACGTCACAACGTTGCTTTGGCAACTCCGATTTCCATAAAACTAACCTCATCTGAAACTTTAATCTTTCTCTAGTACAGCTGTGGCAATCGATTTTCTGTTGGCTCGTTTGTGGTGGTACACAAGTTTCTCAAAGCTAAACGGTATCGTCACTCAAAAACCCAGTCGAGCCACCTTAATATTGTTATAAACGTTTTTAGAAAGATAACACTTGTGGCTTTTCAGAGTGGAGAGCTGCAAATAACCAGCCAACTAAACGTGCAAAATTGGATGAGACGGGTTTGGAAATAGCTGGATGTCGTCATGGATTAGCCCAGTCTGCTGTGAATATGTACTATGGAGAGCTGTATGGATATGCGCACTGTATTCAGCTTTATAAAATGCAGCCCGCTAATGTCTCCTTCATGTGGTTGGATGTCATCTGTGAATATTGGAAATAGGCTAAAAATGCTGGTCTTCTGAAAGATTGCCTGATTAAGCCTTCCCTTTCTGTGATGCATGCCAAAGCACATAACTGGACTTGTCAGGTACTACACATTTTTGATCATACAAAGACAGGGCTGTCACTTATTTTGTGGGTAACAGGCAATTAAACCAGTTCTCTTAGGCAGTATACTCCAGTCAGTATATAATTGTTTTTGTCCCAGCTGTGCGCTATTGTTAACACAATGAGTTATTATAAATTTAATAGTTGCTGACATGTGCTTGTTGGTAAGCTTTGGTCTTTAAACAGGTGCAGTGTATAATACAGACCTCTGGCTTGCATTTAAGCCTAAACCTTTCAGCCATTGGTGTGTCCTTCCAGTGTCCATGTGATTATCATTGTCATAGTCATTGTAATTAACTTTTTTTATTGTGTACAACCACTGTGAGTTAAAAATATTTGACATAAGTTAATTAAAAACTACAGCTATTGTATTTGCTTATACAAAAACAAAACATAGGTTGTGTAACGGTGTTTAATCCTCGCTAGAATCCCCAGATTCGAACTGCTGAGCAAAGACCAAATTGAGATGCTTTGTTTCTCCGTGCATCAGACCCAAGCATCAATGAAGAAGCTGGCAGGTATGGATTATTATTATTATTATTATTAAGATTGTTTGAGAATTTTTTAATAAAGGTTTTATCGATTATATTTTAAAAAAGATATATATATTATTATTCAATAAGTTGTGATGATGATGAATGTTGAATTTTAAATATGCATGTTATTATAAATCATTAAATATTATTCTTACTGGTATTATTATTTTTAGGGTGGGGTGAATCTTTTCAGATCATGTTTTTATATGCGTTTTTATCATTGTATAGGAAAAAAGAGGTGGAATGACACAATCTTAGCTAAGAGCTAGAGCAATCGGCGATATCACTTTGTGAAAATTGTCTACAGACACACTTGACCGGAATTTCCTATCCAGTGGTTGAACTTCCTGGTTCCCCTGGATGGAGCATTTGTAAAATTTAATATGAAATGTCTAACTTCTGGGATTTTACTGCACTTACACCCGGAGCTAAGCATGTGTCGAGATGGTTTTGATAACAACATGACATATCGACTGCAGGAATCATTTCCGGTGCAACTATCATGGCCAGTCAGTAATGTATAAAAATATAAAACTTTAGTTTAAAAGATATGTATATAATCGGGGGAAAGGCTCTAGTAAAGTTTCCCTTGCCCTTTTCCGGCCACCCTCAACCTTCCTTAGTCCGAAAAAATTACAGCAATTTATGCTTTCTTTTCCTTCTTTTAATCAGGGGGCATAAGCCAGGAATTTTTTTCTTTCCCATTAATCTTTCACATTTTTTTATTGACGTTACAAACGCAGAAAACAAGATTTTAATGGCAAATCTATTCATATGTTTCACTGTAGATTGCCAAGCCATATCCAATTTTTTTGCGAAGGAGTTCATGTTCCCAAAAGAAAAGGGACACGAAAAAGCCACGAATGTCAGAAAAACCTTCGATGCCAAGCGAAGCTTCAGTTGCCAGTATTGTGGAGGATGCAAAGACTGCGCAGGTATATTTCTTTTATTGTTATGATTCTTGACGTATAGGTGTAAACAGCTAATTTTTTAGTTTGTTTCATTTAGTAGAAGTGTATAGGGAATACTGGCTCACTCTGTTTCACGCTCCTTTTCCCAGATGATCGGAACCTATTTCTCACAAATTGCAGGTTTTTTCCCGCGCCCACAATTTACAACAATGAGAAACGCGTCTAACCAGCGTAAAACGGGAGTGAATTAATTCAATTGAGAATCGCTTCGAACCAGCGTAAAACGGGAGTGAATTAATTCAATTGAGAATCGCTTCGAACCAGCGTAAAACAGAGAGTGAGCCAGTATTCCCTATACACTTCTACTAAAGCTAAATTCAGCAGAACTTTTTTTCCCTCTCAACCGCCAATGTCCCCAAGCCAATGTGGAAATTCCGTCTTCGCACACAAATCGTTTGTCATCATTTGCACTCAACGCAGTCTTGTTCACAGTTTGGGAAAAGAGTTCATGCTTCAAACTGCGGATGCATTCCATTTGCCGCATTGCCGGTTTTTGACTTTCCAGACAGGCAACAAAGTCTTCATGGGAGATTCGCTTTTTCACAACTTTCTTTTTCACTCCTTTGCATTTCTTCGTTCCCCCACCTCCATGCATCTTGATGGAATATGATTTTGGTTTCACTCCCACAAATTCTTTAATGATTTCACCGCAAGCTTCATCTTTCATCAGTCCCAACTCTTTCTTGTTTTTCCTCTCCAAAGTCCCATCAACAACGCACGGATGTGTTTCAGAAAATTCAGAAGTGTCAAATTTTGCATCAACATCTCCGGCGATGTCTGCAAAAAACAAAATCTCATAGAGCAGGGAGTCAGTGTCAGTGAAACACAACTGAGCTTTTTCCCATTTCTTTTTCACATAGTTATAGTGAAAGTCATAGATCAATGTTTTTGAAATGTCCAAAATTGCTTGCCCCACAAAAACAGGTTTGTTGAAGACCATCTTAGTTCGCCGCATATGAACTCCAACCAAATTTTCATCATAGATTGTGAAATGTTCAAAGCTGGGTCGGGAAGAGAGTTTCATCAGTTTCTTTTCCGACGACACCAAATGAAAATTAATTCTGTTTCGAATGTTTTCCATTGTTTCCCGAAGACAGAGTTGTTCATCAGTTTGAAGAAATCTTTCTCGAAAGCGTTTCGGGATGATTGCCTCAACTCAATGTTTTTCTTAATGAAAGATGCTAACCATCTTTCTTCCCTGAATTTCACTCCCCTCCAAATCTTCGTCAAGCGGCATCCAAGACTCAGAGCTTGTTTGAGAATTGTCCGATGCACAACCATTTTTTCCTTGTTCTCAAGGTTGGAAATGAGTTTTTCCACTTTTCCAATTATCTTTCTTTCTGGGAGAGGCGGCAGGTCATTGATTTCCTTGTTCTCAAGGTTGGGAATGAGTTTTTCCACTTTTCCAATAATCTTTCTCTCTGGGAGAGGCGGCAAATCATTAAAAAAAGCATGCAATTCATCTGGGATTGCTACGTCCACTTCTAGCACGCAGCTTTCATTTTCCCAGTTTCTCAACTCTTCTTCGTTCATCCACTTAAACTCACCCACAGGGAGAGGATGTGTCATTGCCCAAGCATAGAGGGAGTTTGCATCCCAGTAGGGAATGAAGGTTGAAGGTTTCTCAGGATTGAAATCATCTCCCATGAATTTGTTGTTGGCCTTGGCTCTCCTGTGAAGGATGGTTGAAACACCTCCACGAATTCCTCTCTCGAAGAACAGCAACATATCTGGGTCAGTCAGCAGTTCTAATTCAACTTTGCTTTCCTTCAAAGCTGCATCCCAAGCCAAACCGGCAGAAGTGTAAAACCAAGCAGGATCGACGTCATAATGTTTTCGGCAAACTTTTCTGAACTCGTGGAAAACATCCGCCAGCAAAGTCACATCTGATTTCATATATGCATCGTGGAAATCTCCCATGTTGTTCATCTCCATTTCTTTCCAAACGTTTTCAGCGAATTGAAAGTCTTCATCGGAAATGCCCTCGTCGTTCAGTTTGGAGAAGAAATGTTTCTTATCAGGCAGTTTTTCCTGAAATTTTTCTGTGGAATCCAACCATTCATAGGGAAAGACTCCTTTCCGTTTCATCAACTCCCATTTTTCACCAAAGACCTTCCGAGTTTCCAGGAAGTCTTCATCCGTCAAATTCTTCACCAAGTTTCCCAAGGGGGCTGCCATGAATCGGGCTGAATCCAGAAATCGAATTTCATGCCAAATTTTCACAACTTTCCCTTTGTCATTCAATCTTGTTCCCAGCAGAATCGTTTTGGAGAAGGAGATATAATTTTCTTCGTTGTTGGGGATGCAAGTGATATCTCCTTCATTTTTCCCAGATTTTTCACGAAAAGATGAGCGTCATAGCCAGTCAGGTTGTGGAAAAACACAGGGGTGAATTTGGGTTTCTTGAAATTCAGATTGCAAATCTCATGAGCTGCTCCTCGGAATTCTCCGGAAAAGTGGCAGTGATCCCTGACTCTCTTTTCCCCCAATCCAAATTCTTTTTCACAGATCCAACAAACAGTTGCGGCACCAAACAACTTTCTCTCTTTTTCCCCAAATTTCATCCGCTTCGGAAATTTCTTCCTGAATTCCTTTCACAAACTGCACCAAATCTTCCACGAATCTTTCCCCAACATCCACGGAATCATTTTCTGCTCGAAACAAAACTGGATCTCGCTTCACAAACGGGGAAACGAGATGGAAAGCGAAAGAACAGGGAATGTGTTTTTGAAATTTCTCCGTGAAACTTTTCTTTGGATTTGGCCCTGCAGATGCAATGGGGAGTTGCCTCGCTTCAAAATCGGCATAGATGACAAAGGGAAAAATCATTTTCCTCTGCCAGTTTTTGAATTTCACCGTGCTTCCCTCTTCCGGCATAATAATTCTCACAGCCTTAAACTGGGAACAAGATTCCGCATGTTTCTCCAATCTTTCTTCATTGGGAAAGTGGTTCAAGCATCTCCTGCAGAAGACAATTGCACCATTGTGTTTTGACACTTGATTCGAGAAGATAACTGACATTTCGGACCATCTGCCAATATTTTCCATTTCCCTTGAACATATGCGTATCCAACAACGCCAAGAAAATTTATTTGTTCGTGACAAAAGTAAGCAAAATGTCTCCAACTTCTTAGAGGAGTTAGATTGTATTGACTGGTCCAACTTAAATGGGTATAATGATCCTAAAATCTGTTATAGTAAATTTCTTGAGCGATATTCCCAAGCTTACGAAAAACATTTTCCTTTGAAGAAATTGAAACGCCACCTTCATCCGAGGAAGCCATGGATATCTCAGGGCCTACTTAAATCTATCAAGCAGAAAAATAAACTATACAACCAATATCTTTCGTATCCCTCTCCCCTGAAGGAACGGAAATATAAAACTTATAAGAACAAATTGAATCACTCTTTAAGAATTGCGAAACGTTTATATTATGATAAGAAATTAAATGAGTCAAAATCTAATATGAAAGCCACTTGGCGTCTGCTTAATGAGGTTATAAACAACAAGAAATTGAGACCTAAACCCAACTCTGTTTTCAAGGTTGATGACCAAGAAATTTCTGACCCAATGGAGATTGCAAATCGATTTTGTTATTACTTCAGTAATATCGGACCAAACCTTGCCAAAGGGATTCAATCTGCCACTTCGCATAAAAATTTTCTTTCTGGTGATTTCCCTCAGTCTATGTTCCTAAATTTAACAACTCAGGAGGAGATTGTAAACATTGTATGTAAGTTTCCGGCGGGAAAATCGGCAGGGTATGACAACATTCCCATGTCTATTATAAAACGATCTATTAGCAGCATTTCCTCTCCATTAACACACATTGTAAATCTCTCTATTATTCACGGTATCGTCCCTTGTGAACTGAAAATTGCTCGTGTGGTCCCTATTTTTAAATCAGGTGACAAAGCTCTCTTCAGTAATTATAGACCTATCTCAGTTCTACCTTGCTTTTCGAAGATTTTGGAGCGAATAATTTATAACCGTATCATAGATTATCTCAATGACTTCAATGTCCTTTGTGATAATCAATATGGTTTTAGGAAAAATCGTTCTCCTAGCCTTGCGCTTATCGATTTATGTGACAAAATTTCCTCTGCTTTTGATGGAAGAGAACACGCTATTGGTGTATTTTTAGATCTCTCGAAAGCATTTGACACGGTAAATCATGTCATCCTTTTTGACAAACTCGAGCATTATGGGATCCGTGGTCTGGCACTAGAATGGGTAAAAAGTTATTTCTCTGAACGGACACAATTTGTCGAATTTAACAATGTAAGGTCCTCCCCACAGAGGATCTCCTGTGGGGTGCCTCAAGGCTCTATTCTTGGTCCTTTATTTTTTATCCTGTATGTAAATGATTTAAATAATGCTTCTATGCTTGATGTAATTTTGTTTGCTGATGATACAAACCTATTTATCTCCCACAATGACCTCGTTTACCTAATTAATACATTAAATAGAGAGCTAAACAAATTATCAACCTGGTTCGCCGCAAACCGGCTTTCCTTGAATCTATCCAAGACTAATTTTATGGTATTTAAGCCTTGGCAAAAAAAGCAATCATTTGAATTTCAAGTTTTTCTAAACCAACAGTCTATCCTTCGTGTTTCTGAGACCATGTTCTTAGGTGTCCTTTTAGATGATAATCTTACCTGGAAATCTCACATATCCTTATTAGCTAGTAAATTATCTAAATCTATAGGTATCATTTATAAATCTAGGTTTCTTCTCTCGATTCACTCTCTTCGTACTTTGTACAATTCCATGATACTTCCATATTTATATTATTGCAATCTAGCTTGGGGTGGCACCTATAAAGCAAACCTTCAAAGAATTGTGATCTTACAGAAACGTGCGTTAAGGATAGTGAACAATTCTACCTATGATGCCAATACTAGTCCTATCTTTAAGGAACTTAAACTTTTAAAATTTCATGATATCCATTCATTTCAACTAGGTCTTTTTATGTTTTCATTCAAGAACTCTACACTCCCTACCAAATTCAATAACCTTTTCCTAATGAATAGTCAAATTCATAACTATAATACTAGGAATGCTCATTCTTTCCGCTTGCCACTATGCCGAACGAACACCAGACAGTTCTCAATCTACTTCCAAGGTCCAAAGTTTTATAATTCGTTGAATTCTACTATAACTGGTTCGTCCTCTCCCACCTCTTTTAAAAGAAATCTTAAAGAATTCCTTCTTAGTACGTATTAGCTTCTGTATGGCTCTAAATAGATTGTTAAATAAAAAATTAATACGTGTGTGTGTGTGTGTGTGTGTTAGAGAGAGAAAATCCATGGTTAAATTTAACTAACATAAGCCCATATTGTAATTATTGTATTAAGACTAGTTTATTTTTAAGTGAGGAAACCTGACTCATTATAAGCCTCGTGGTTTCTTTCAGGTCTCCTCGCCATTCACTTTTTTCTGTAATCTTTTATTATTTCCATCTGTAAAATTTCTATCTGTAAAATGTTGTATATATGGCAAATAAAGAATGAATGAATGAATGAGAATGAAAGACGACTGAGACTGCGGACCCAACAGAAGTGAGTTTGCTCGTCTTGCGTCAACCACAGGAGGTCAATCATTTTTCCTTTTTCTTCAGAAATTCTCAGGGGGAAAATCCATCCATCTTCAAACCCAAAAACATGCACAGCCAATCCCGGATTTCTCCGTTCCAATTTTCCAATATCACTCAGGGGAGTTGGAAAAGACAAACCACTCCAATCCAATGTTTCTGCGTGTTTTCTCAATTCCTTTGAAATTCTTTCTGCATTTTTCTCCACTGGGAAGCAAGCTCTTGTCGCGCACCATTTGAAACACATTTCATCATCATTCTTCAAGTTCACCACAGCTTTCTTGTTCTTCAATGTGGAAGGAAGTGGAATGTGAGAACCTCCACCCAATGGCCGATGCTTGGTGAAGAAAATTGCCAGATCTGTCACTTCCTCGAATCTCCAGTTCGATCCTTTCCTTTGAAAATTCGCAAGGTTTTCAAGAATTCTTTCAACCATGCGATGGAAGAGCTCTTTCTGGTCGGTTCCTTCCAAATTCATTTCCATTTCCGAATGGAAGCCTGCTTCCTCCTCAATCACTTCTCCAGTTGCCAAATTCGTGCGACTCATTCGACAGGAAAGAATCATCTTTGTTTTGGTTCTTCTGTTCTGCTCAAGCAAATCAATGACTTTCCGTCTCGCAGTCTTCAAGAATTCTCTGGGAGAAAAATTTGGTCTGCCGGGAATGCCAAATGATCTCGCAAAACCTCTCAAAGCGGATTCTCTTTCTTCCACAACAAATTCTTCCTTCCGCAATTCAGCAATCTGTTTTTTCAATCTTTCCACCGCGGGATTGGATCTTCTCCGAATATCAACATCATCCACACTTTCCAGCCAATTCGTCCAATCGACAACAGTTTCCACATTTTGTTCAATTGCTCTGGGAATGGCTCTGGAAGGAAAATCTCTTCTTTCCGGAATCAAAATAGGAACAGGAATTTTTTTATTTTTGACATCCAGGGGGTTGACTTTTCGTTTTTTCCGAATTCTCGAACGAGCTGCTACATTTCCTTTTTTTCTCGGTCTTTCAGGTTGCGATTCTTCCCAAAGTTCCATCAATTCGGCTTTGGACATTCGGGAGAACCCAACAATTCCTTCTTCACGGGCCCAATTTTTCAATTCTCGCGAATTCATTTTATTTGGTAGAACCAAAAAAATATTTTCCCAAATAAAATGAAGTTTTCGATTCAGGAAGAAGGAAAAGAAAAACAGATTTTTTTCACATTCAAGGAAGCCAGTCAAGAAACAAACATCCCCATCTCCAACATTTGGCGAGTTCTCAAAAGAGAAAACAAAAAATTCAAAAGGAAAGATGGAAAAGTTTTTTTCATTCAGGAAGAAATGACAGATGAACCCTTTTTCCAAGTTGATGGAGAAAATATTTTTGATTATGATGAACTAGAAAAGTTTGGAATTTCAAGCCAAGTTTTCCTCAACCAAATCCTCAGGAAGAAAAAACATTTTCTTGATTCGGAGGAAATCACTCACTTTATCACATGGAAATCTCCTGAATTTGATTTGCTCATTGATAAATTGAGGGAAAATCAAAAGAACAAAAAGAAATCAAGGCCAAAATCAACTAGAAATCACACTTCAGTTTTTGCAAATCATAAAGACTTGGTGGACCTCATGGAAAAAGTTTGAATTTTTTCTCTTTTGGAGAAAAAAATGTCAAGTGAAAATAAATCCACTCCTCAGCAAGAGGCAGAAAAAATTCAGAAAGAAACTTTCAAAAAGCGGTTGACATGGCAACTGGTTTTCTCCCAGTCCGAACGGAAGAGGATCTCAAGTTCATAGAAAAATGGATTTTTGCGATTTAATTTATTTTTCATCTCACCAAAGAAAATGAATCCCGCGAAAATATCTATCCCCGACTGCTCTCTCGGCAACTCCGTGAAAAAATCTTCTGGCAAAATTTCTTTCTGTCTCCTCCCATGCCTTCACAATGACAAACGGCTCCAAGTGAAACTCAAAACCAAATTCAAGATTTTTCCTCATGAAGGAAATTCTTTCTGTTTGGGAATCACTCTTCCAGACGAAAACATTAAATTTTTCAAAGATCTGGAAAAACATCTCAACTCTGCTGCAATGAAAAAGAAGCAGGCAATCAAAGAGATCGGTTCATCTTTTGCCCGATTTCAGGAGGGAGATTTCGTTCTCGTGAAAACCGACAAATCCGAGCAGGAAAAGATTTATGCCAAAATTTATCCCTCCAAACTCCCAAAAACGGATTTCTCTTGTCGATTTTGGGAGTTATGCGATGATGGGAAGAAAAAACCCATTCTGAAACAGAAAGAACTCATTGGCATGCCTCTCCGCGGGCAAGTTGTCTTTTCCATCAAGCACCTTTTCTGTGGAAATGTGAAAGCGCTCACATGCATTGTGGACGAAGTTTTGGTGGAGGAAATGGTTCAAGCGGCTTCAGCTTTCGATGAGTTTGAGGACAAGAATGAGGAGGATGAAGTTTGATTTAACATCTTGGATGTTAAATTAGAATTCAGATTTCCTGGGGTTTCATTTTGTCATTTCCTGGGGTGCATTTTTGTTTTTTGGAGGTTGCATTTGTCTTTTCCTGGGGTGAAAAAATGGATTTTCTGCTGCACAGAAAACTAAATCTGCTAAATTGAGGGTAAGCTTTTCCAGCTTTTTTCAAAATCGTCGGTTTCGGATTTTTTCCAGCCCAAATTCATTCTTCAAATTATAGAAAAAAAAAATAAAAAACAAATGGATTCGTATCTCCAGAGATTACCCTGTAGGGCTATTATGTGGGTTTTTTAGAAGTTGTGCTGATTTCCCCAGATATAGAGTTGCATTTATATTTTTCTGGGGTTTTCAGGGGATTGCATTTAACATTTCCTGGGGTTATTTGATTTTTTCAGAATATTTCAGCGGAATATATTATTCGATGAAAAAAAAAATTTTCTCCAAAAATATTCTGGAAGAGGATCCTCTCCAAAACAAAATGGACCCCAGAAAATGATAAATGCAACCTCAGGAACTGAAATCTGGAGTGAAATTTCTGGAGCTGATTTCAAAATTCATTTCCCGGAGCAGATCTTGAAAATTATTTCCGGAGCAGATCTTGAAAATTATTTTCCGGAGCTGATTTCAAAATTATTTTCCGGAGCAGATCTCAAAATTATTTTCCGGAGCAGATCTCAAAACTATTTCATTTTGTCATTTCCTGGGGTGCATTTTGTTTTTTCGGAGGTTGCATTTGTCTTTTCCTGGGGTGAAAAAATGGATTTTCTGCTGCACAGAAACTAAATCTGCTAAAATCGGGCAGTTTTCTCCAATCTGTTTTCAAAATCGTCGGTTTCGGATTTTTTCCGGCCCAAATTCATTCTTCAAATTATAGAAAAAAAATTTAAAAAAATGCTTTTGAATCTCCCGGAGTTGTCTTGTAGGGCTATTATGTGGGTTTTTTAGAAGTTGTGCTGATTTCCCCAGATATAGAGTTGCATTTATCTTCATTCCTGGGTTTATTTTATCATTTCCTGGGGTTATTTGATTTTTTTCAGAATATTTCAGCGGAATATATTATTCAATGAAAAAACAAAATTTCTCTCCAAAAATATTCTGGAAGAGGATCCTCTCCAAAACAAAATAAACCCCAGAAAATGATAAATGCAACCTCAGGAACTGAAATCTAGAGTGGAATTTCCCAGAGCAGATTCTGGAGCGGATTTCAAAATTCATTTCCCGGAGCAGATTCTGAAATTAATTTCTGGAGCTGATTTCAAAATTAATTTCTGGAGCAGATTTCAAAATTCATTTTCCGGAGTGGATTCTGAAAATTAATTTCTGGAGCGGATTTCAAAATTCATTTCCCAGAGCAGATTCTGAAAATTATTTTCCGGAGCAGATTTCAAATTCTGAAATTAATTTTCCGGAGCAGATTTCAGATTCTGAAATTAATTTTCCGGAGCCGATTTCAGATTCTGAAATTCATTTTCCGGAGCAGATTCTGAAATTCATTCTCCGGAGCCGATTTCAAAATTCATTTTCCGGAGTCGATTTCAAAATTCATTTTCCGGAGCAGATTTCAGATTCTGAAAATTCATTTTCCGGAGCAGATTTCAAAATTCATTTTCCGGAGTAGATTTCGGATTCTGAAAATTAATTTCTGGAGCGGATTTCAAAATTCATTTTCCGGAGCAGATTCTGAAAATTCATTTTCCGGAGCAGATTCTGAAAAATTCATTCTGGTGAATTTTTTATTTTATTTTGTCATCTATCAAAATGTGGGTTTTGATAGATGCTTTCTCCGACGAAAGGCTCAGCGAAAGATTTCCGTCCCAGGCGAAGTTGGCCAGATTCATGGGGTTTTCTCCCAAAGCTTTGAACAAGGCAGTTAATGAAGGGCGAAATGTTTTTTCTTTTCGCGGGAGAGAAGTGGCAGTTGTCGAACAAAAAGTTACGCGCTTTTCAGTTCATGAGACTCCCACTGGCCCCCCACTGGAGTCATTTGAAACAGAAGCAGCAATGGCGCAATGGGTTGGAGTGAGTCGTCAGGCAATATATGCTGCCTTTAAACGATTTTGTGGACTCAATGAAAGGAAAGTCAGAAAAGATGGAAAGACTTTTTTCATGAAAAGAGTCTTTGACAAAGGCCCTGTGACGAATCCTTGGCCCAAAGAAGCCGCTTCGCTCCCAAAGAAGCAGCATGCAATATCAGTCAAAATCATTTCCTCCACTTCAACTAAAGTTTATCCCAGTGTTTCAGCAGCCACAAATGATTTGGGAATTGATTCCAGAACAATCCATGAGGCGCTGAAAAGTGGGAGAAACTCTTTCACCCGAAGAAGTGACGGAGAAAAATTCCAAGTAGAAAAAGTGGAGAAACCACCGCTTCGCCCTCCGATTCCCCAATCGCAAAAGAAAGAAGCGGTTCCTGTTCCCCAACCGCGGAAGAAAGTGGTGCCTGTTCCTCCCGACTGAAGAGGAAAAGCGCGAACAGGAAGCGCAGGATGAGGAGCGCAGGCGCCGTTGGGGTGAGAATTTTCAGAAGATGAAGCTTAAGTATCCGGAGTGGGTTTTGGCTCGAGAGACAGACGTGAAAAAGAAAAAGACAGTGATGGTGCTTTTCAACCCTGAAACAGGTGAAGATATTCCTGTGAAAGGTTTGGAGGATATTGAAAACTATTTTGACAGTCGGAAGTATGCGAATTTTCCCGATCAAGTTGACTATAACTCAACTATCACTCAAGGGACATGGAAGTTTCAAACAAAAACGAGCGAGCGGAAAACTGAAGAATGGATTCATTTTATTTTTCATCCGGGGCCCCGCTAAATGATTTTCATTTCCCAGAAATGAAAAACGCTCACTCAAATCGATTTTCCCATTCCTTCTCAAACCGCTCCAAATCCAACCCCAAAATCAATCACAATCCCATCAATCGCTTCCATTGAAAACAAAAATTCAGCTCGATCAAAATTTCCTCCCCGCAAAGCGAAGCGCAAATCACTCAATGTTTTTTCATAGGTGGTGAACGCGAACTTTGCCATCTCAATTTTGCTTTTCAGGTTCTTCATTTCATTCGCGGTTTTGACAACCAACCCCAATCCGGAAATCACTCCCAACACGATTGGGTTGAGAGTTGCTGCCCCAGCAATCGTCCCGATTGCAACCAAACCGGAAGAGGTCAAATTCATGAGCAGATTCATTTTCTTGAATCGGCCATGCGCTCGTTTCAGGCACCAGAATCTTTTGTGATAAAATCGAAAAAGTTTTTTGATCTCTTCCAGTTCTTCTTCCCGAATTGCGGGGTGGATGTGATTGAAAGCAAAGATGCTTTGTTTTCGTCCCATTTTTCAGGGAGAAAATCATTTTTCAATCAGAATTGTCGCTTTTGCTCTTTGAATGGCATTTCCATCCGAGAGAGCCAGATAGAAAGCTTCTTCCTTCCCTACATTTTGATTGAAGGTGAACTGCAGTGCACCAAATGAATTGGTGGAAGGTCTGACTGCGTTTCGAGTGATGCGATCTCCTTTAACAAGACTTGTCATGATGATGGTTGCTCCACTCACTGGGTTGGGACCGCGTTGAAGAATGAAAACCGTGACACTCAAAATCCGGAAGTCAGATCCAAATTGTTGCCAATAATTTGTTTCATCTTCCTCTTCATTTGGGAAGATCAAACAATCATTGTGTTTTCCTTTCTCAAATCTTGCAAAAATGAAGTGTTTTGAAGGGCGAAACGGCAAATTCAACACTGCGTGGCCATTCAAATCCAAGTCAGTCTCCATGACCATCTTCCCCGCTTGGAAAACAAAAGGGGAATCATAAACGCTGCTTTCAACATCAGGTTGAGAACCAGCAACGCCATATATTATCAACTTTGCGGGATCCTTCGGCAGCTGACTCGGCAGTTCCTCGCCATTTCAAATCCAGGAAAATGAATTCAGGTGGGGAAATCCTCCATTTATGCATGTGGATGATGGAACGGGTATAAGTGGAAAACTTCTTAGTTGATTGTTGATTAATATTCAGACTTGTGCTCACAACGTCGACACTCACACCATCCATTGACGCGGGGAAGAATTCAATGCAAATCGTGTATTCTCCTTCTGGGAGTTTGAACATATTGAATCCAAGTCTCCCATCGTATTCATTGAAATGATCTTTAGTTATTTGCAAGTCATACGCCTTCTTGTTGAAAAGATGCGGCGAATTTGAAAAATCACTGATCGCCGTTACTGTCATATTATGTTCAGAGCTGGATTCATCCAACTGCGTCATCAGATAGCGGAATTCGTCCTTTGGGTGAGAGGTTGACGTGATATGCGATTCATTTACGTATTTTTTGAGCTTTGCTTCTAATTCTATCGTGTGGACTACCACACCTCCTATCGCATTATCCACATAAGATTTTGGCGTGGGTTGATGCTTCAGAGTTGGCGTTGCAATATTGTTGATTTGTTGCGAGTTCATATCCAGGTTTCCGGTCATTGTTCCACCTTCCAACGAAAGCTTTTTCCCAGCTGCGCCATCCACATATCGCATATTTGCACCTTGGTCAGCAACTTCGGGATCTTTCACGTTAAAAATGGTGTGATTTCCCATATCCAAAGCCGTCTCCATTGGAAACGTCTCTTTGCGGCTGAGAAAGATATTCTTGACGTCATTATAAGAAACCAGGTTGTTATAATGCGCTCCCAAATCATGCCATGTTTGTTGTTTTGAATTTTTCACGTTGAAAAGTTCTTTCAAATCCAGGTCCTTCGTGACTTCATGAGTGTGAGCCGGAGCATCAGGGTGGAATTTTTTCAGAGTGACCATATTCACCGCTGACAAATCGTTGTCTTCATCCGTGTCCAGATTGACGATCAATTTGCGATTCATTTCAATTCCGCCGGGGTTGATGAGTTTTTGCCCCCTGAGATCAAGATCCCCAGTCATATGCGAAGAACCATCCACCTGGAGAGAATCTGCCCGCAATTGCGTTGCAAGCGTGTCAACTTGATGCTTTGTAATTGCATCCGAATTCCCCGTTCCTTCAGCGACATTGGTCATTTTTTTGTTTTGAAGATCGAAGTCCCCTGAAGGCGTCAGCTTGAAACCAACGCCTGGCAGTCCATCTTTTCCATCTCGACCCGCGCCATGCGCGCGAGTGCTTGTTTCAGAAAGCAGTCCATTTGAATAACTCATTTTAAATGCTTTCATCAAAGTTTTTGGCAATGAATTTCCTCGGCTTATCCACATACAGGAAAGAGAAGGGCTGCGCCGTTGCTTTCCGATAATCTTCTTTGCTGACATTATTATCCCGGCATAACTCAGCAATTTCTTTGTTGCTTGGGAATTCAAAAATGCAAAAATGCGAACAATTCACACGGATATCTTTTGGTGTTCTGAAATAACTTTGTGAAAGATAAATCACAGAACAATTCTTGTGCCTCCCCTGAATGAAATAATCTATCAATGGCTTTTGGTTCTTTTCAGAAACAAAATCATCGAAAACAACCAGCTTTTGATTCTCCCCTGTCAATTCAGAAACTGGGATGATTTCATCCGGGGATGCTTCCACAACGTCATACCCAGCTTCTTTGCTGATTGGGCGAAACGTTTTCAGCAGATGCTGATATTTGGATTGGTCAAGATTTTTCGCATAGAGGAAAATTTTATTGTAGAAGAGCAGGCGGAAAATCATATCCAGGAGAACATTTGTTTTCCCCGATCCTGAAGGGCCACAGATCAACATTCTGAAAGTTCGATCCGGCATGAACGGGTGAAGTTGTTTGAAATTTGTGATTGGGTCCTGGCAATCATAATTTGGGATTTTCATTTTATTGATGAACATTATGTTCTACATCTTGTTCAACATCATGTTCTTCATCCCAAATTTGTGTTTCTGGGATATAAAATGAGTTTATTGAAATGGCAAGAAATGGCCAAACGCAAATCTGCTTTGGGGAAAAAAATCAACTTTGTTCACAATGCTATCACCCAGAAAAAGTTGGGTGAAGAGACAAGTCAAATAGGGCTTGAAAAAATGTTCAAACCCATCACATCGAAACTGGATGAGGTGATTGCGTCGAATTTGGGGCCACTTCCCCGGGCGCAACCCGCACGAAGGAAGAAAGCCAAACTGGAAGAGATTGATTATCTCCCCGAAGTCGACCCATTTGAAGATATGGATGCCAAAGGCTTGTTTGATGCTGCATCCCAAACAAAGAAACAAATTCCACCAGCTCCTCCAACATATGAAGAAGTTGTGCAAGAGATAGGGGAAGATCCACCTGAATATGAAGCCGATGAATCCCCTGATTATGCTTTGGAACCGGGTGATGAAGAGGGAGAGGAAGAGGAAAAAGGAGATGAAGACAATCTGATATTGGATAGCTTGGACATCACGAATTATGATGCTGCGGATAAAATTCTCAGTGAACCAAACATCTCATCAGCGAGGAAAATCAATTATTTCAAGAATCTTGTGACCATTGCAATCTTCAGAAGAAATCAATTGAAAGGGTATAAATCATCTTGGACCAAAAAATTCAAGAGAGGGGAAATAACGGAAGAGCAAAAGAATTGGCAACATAGCAGAATAGACCACTCATCCCGAATTTTGAGTGAATACATCAAACATTTTCAAGCGAAACAAAAGACAGGTTCGGGACTGAGAAGAAAAAAAGGTGGATCCATCCGTTTTTTCTCCAACCCCGCAGATCTTCTCCAGAAACTTGAAGTCATCGTTGGCTCCATTCTTGCTGGGAACACAAACGTTGACATCAGAAATACCGGGGTGTCAATTCTCGATCTTCTCCTGAAAGAGGGCGTCATCAATCGTTCCCAGCATGAGAAGCTTTTCAGAAACCATTTCAAACTCTAAAATGGAAATTGAAAGAGAAATTGTCCTGTCATCCTTTTCCGTCAAGACTGGGGGAAACAAACCAGAAAATTTCACAACAAAATTCAATCGGCCCATTGTTTTGGATCCAAATTCCCAATATGTTGTTGGGTTGAACAGAATTATCAATATGAGTTTTACGTGGTATAACATCAATGCGGCATTGAAAAATCAGCAAATCAGATTCAGCTCTGATGGTGGAAAAACATTTTCCGATATCACCTTTCCTGCTGGGGTTTGGGATTATTCCACAATAAATGCAGCAATTCGAAAAGCAACAGGCCCACTCGCAGGATCCACCCCAGGAAAGAATGAAAAATTCCCAATCAATCTTGCTTTCTCTCTCACAACTTTCAGAGTAACAATCACACTGGAAGAAAATTATCAACTGGATTTCACTCAATCCAATTTCAACGATCTCATTGGTTTCGATAAAAAGATTCTGAAAGATAAAGTCAACATTGGCCCCAGAGTTCCAAACCTCAGTCAAGATACTGATATGTTGAACGTTCATTGCGATCTCACAAATGATTCGCTTGTGGATGGGGAAGAGAGTGATATCATCATCTCCTTTTCCACATCTGTTCTGCAGGCCTCCTATAGTTTCACTTTGGAACCCATGAGAATCACATTCAGCCCTGTGAATAAAAACACAATAAGCTCCATTCGGATTTATATCACTGATGGCCGAAGGCGGGTTGTTGATTTGAATGGGGCTGATACGGCGTTCTATCTGATCTTGAAAAAGCAAATAAAATGAAAAGTTATGAATTCTCTCGTTTTTTTCACCCCCAGCTGGGGCGGTTTGTTTATCGGCACAAAGGAACAGGTTTGATTGTGGACAATATTTTCAAACCAATGAGGAAGGTCGCATCAGTCGTCTTCAATAAATTCGCAAAACCCATTGCGAAAAAAGCATTGGAATCAGGAATTTCTCACGCTGGAGAAAAACTCGGCAAAGAAGCAGTTGAAAAATCTGGTGATTTGATCATGAAAAAACTGGGAAATATGAGAATTGGGAGCAAAAAACCGCCAGGTAAAAAACAACCAGCTCGACCACAATCAACCCCTGCGTCAACCTCCGGAGAGCGACCGCAGGGAGAAAGTTCTGATGCTATATTGAACAGGCTGATCTCTGGGCAGGGAGTCCAAAAAAGAAAAAAATAATATAAAATGGCTTTTCGATCGAATGAATATCTTCAAAGAAATGAATTAGTGCGCTTCCAGCTGGATGACACAATCCGAGCTCCAGCTGGTGGGCAACATCAACAAAAAAGTGGCTATAAATTCATGATTAATGACCGATCCGCATTCTGATTGGTATAATGCGTATTTCGAGGTGCAGTTTCAACTTCAAAAACTGGCGGATGGTGCTGGCTATGCAGCAGCTGACAGGATCACAGTGATCAATGGCGCTCATTCCCTGATTAAACACCTGACGATAAAATCTGCGGGAAAGATTATTTATGATACTGATAATCTGCATAAAGTCTGTTTCGCAAAGAATTTGCTAGAATACTCCGACGACTTCAGCAGATCAGTTGCCAAGAACAGTTTCTGGTATTTGGATACTGATGCAACAACCGCTAATACGAATCTTGGATTTGAAGCTCGCCGGGTGCAATCTCAAGCAGTTCAAAACAATGGAAATGGCGGTGCAAAGAACATTAACACAATCATTCCCCTGAATCGTTTTTCCTTTTTCGAAGAGTTGGAAGATAAGATGCTTGTGCCTATGCAGCTTCAATTCGAGATAGCTCTTCAAGATGATGAGGAGCTGATTCATATGGCAAACGGCGTTGATGCTGGAAGAGTTGTTGTGAATCGATTTTTGCTTTGGGTGCCAAGATTGACTCCCAAAGATTCACTTTATGACAAATTTGTCAGTTCATTCCTGAAAGAAACGCAATGGAAATATCTAAGGGAAATGTATCAGCAATCAGCTCCCGCAACATCATCAGGATTTTTTCAGATCTCAGCGAGCATCGACAATGTGAGGCATATTTTTGTCTGGCTGAAAAGAACCGCTCCACCCAATGATGACCATGCAGAAGAGAATCCTTATCTGATGGACACTTTCAAGCTGAATGCGGCAGATAACGGCTCATCGTTGTTGAACTGTCGATTGGAATATGGAAACAGAGTTTTCTACCCGGAAACAGAGTACGACAGTGAAAGCAAAGTGAGGATTTTCCAGGATGTCATGGCTTATGCAATGAGCAAAAATGATTTTAACACTGGAACGCAGCTGAATCTGGCCAATTTCAATTCTCTTTTCCCGTTGATCTATTTCCATCTGACTTATCAAACTGAAAAACCAACAAGAGATCCCAAACAGTTGAAATTCAGATATCGATTGAACGCAGATGCAGCTGCAAACTTCAATGTACATGCCATTGTTCTCTATGAAGAACTGGTGAAAATTGATAAGATTGGAAATGAACTGGTTATCGTGTGAAGTGTGTGATCTGAAAACATATCTTGTCATTTAAAATGACATATCACCCATATAAAGTAAATCTGTCGAAAGGGCAAAAAAGCAAGCTTGGAAGAGCATTCAAAGCAAACTGCGCTATCACCCTGAGATTAAAAAAAAAATCAAACAAGCGGAAGTGATGAACTGATGCTAACGACCAATCAAAAGAAACGAATTGCCAAAGCTGCAGCTTTGGGAAAGGGAGTTGAGCTAAAGATATCGAAAATGCAAATCAGAAAAGTGATAAAGCAAGGTGGAAGTCTTTTCTCTGCTATTGTTCCCCTGGCTCGTTCCCTGGCACCCACCCTGGCAAAGACACTTGGACTGTCAGCATTGGCTGGTTTGGCGAGTGAAGGAGCAAGTCAAGTTGTGAAAAAGATAAGCGGAAAAGGTGCGCAAACGGGCGGATTTCTGATTCCCCAAGATAAAATTCAAAAACTGATTGACAATAAACATCTGTTGACAAATAAACAGAAACAGGATATTTTAACTGCCCTGACATCAGGAGGACAACTGACGATGAAACCATCAGCAAAACAAGCTGGTGGGGCATTGGGAACAATTCTGGCTTCCATTGGAATCCCGTTGGCACTTGACATGGTGAAAAATTTGTTTGGGAAAGGCGCTCCAAGAGTTGGACGCCCAAAAGGAAAAGGTGCTCCAAGAGTTGGACGCCCAAAAGGAAACGGCGCTCCGAGATTGGGAGCTCCTTCGCTTCACTCAGCTTTGGAACCACCTCCCCCATTCATCGGAACCTGGCAACGAAAAATTGGGATGGGAAAAAAATCAAAAAAAGGAGCGGGACTTCTGCTGGGATCGAAAAGTCCATTCAACAACATCCCAGTTCTCGGGGCGATTTTGTGAAGCTGAGCGAAGCGAAGCCGAAACCGAAATTCGTGAACAAACCCCTGACCAACATTGATCTCATGAAGTGGATTGATTTTCTGGAAATTCCCAATTTCAAAGGAATTTTCGCCAGGGATGAAGTGAGGCCCCGAGAACACAGCCCCTGCATCATCAATCTTGATTCGCTTACAAATGCAGGAACCCATTGGGTGTGCTGCGCCCCCGGACAGAAATTCACGTGGTATTTCGACTCTTTTGGGATGGGATTTCCCCAGGAATTCAAAAGTTCCAAATCAACAGTGTCCTTTGCGGGTATTATTGCTTGTTTTTCCTCCATCAATGGTCACAGGGGAAAGATTTCTATGATATTCTCAAACCTCTCAGTCTGACTGGTACAACGCAAAATGAAAAATTCATAAAAGAATATTTCGATTGAAAATGAAATCATATTGCGTGAAGGAAAAAAAACAAACTGAATGCGTGAAACCAACTGGATTCCAGACCGCAAAAAATGGAAGAAAAATGTGGTTTTGCCATTGCACTTCCTGCGGAATCAAAAAAACAAGATTTGTGAAAGCGAGCGGAGCGAGCCGCGGAGCGGTGACGGGAAACTGAATCTGCCCTCACAAGGTGAGGGCATTAGTGAACTTGCGCTGACTGGCGTCGCGCATGCGCTGCCTTGGTTGGGAAAAAAGACAGTTGAAATGGGTCGTTATGGAGCCAGTGAATTATTGCGAAACAAAAAAGCTCAGAAAAAAGCATTGGATTTTGCCCTGGACAAGATGAAACCATTTCTTGCCAAAACCTCTTCCGATATGCTGAATGAGCTGTCTACGGCGATCCGGCCAAACAGAAAATATAAGACAGATCGAGCAGATTTGGATGGCAGTGGGTTGGATGTTCATTCCCTGATTGGGAAGCTGCCAAGACCAAAGAAAGGTTTCACCCTCCCAGGGCATAATTATACCGGCCCCTGGAACCCATTGGAGAAGCAAGTCAGATTTGATGAAAAAGGAAAGATTTGATGAAAAAGGAAAGATTCTCGAAATTATGCAGCAACCCACAGGAAAAACAGACGCAGTTGCTATGCAACACGATGTTGATTATTCAGTCTGCGCAAAACAATCAAATCCGCGTCAATGCAAAAACAAAGCAGACAGGAAAATGGTTGCTGCTTTGGATGCCATTCCCTGGAAAGAAAGACAGTGGGGTCATGCTTTGGCGCGAAACGTGATTGATGCAAAACAAAAACTGGGTTTGGGTGCCCCAAAAAACGGGAAAAGATTTTGAGTGAAGGCTGGGCTCAAAATCTGGCAAACGACCTTCACCAGCCATCAGGCGGCGCTTTCCAAAGAGGAGAGTCATTTCATATGGGATTGACAACATCTGGGCGGCTGATCTGGTCGAGATGGGGAAATTTTCGAGGTGGAATAAAGGGATCAGATACCTGCTGATGGTGATCGATGTTTTCTCAAAGTTCGGTTGGATTCGTCACCTGAAAAACAAGCGAGGTCAAACAGTGGCTGATGCTTTCCGTTCCATATTCAGGGAGAGAAAACCGAAGATGCTTTGGACTGATAAAGGAAGTGAATTTTTCAATGGAACTATGAAGGATCTGCTTGATAAGAATGGGGTAAAATTGTATACAACGGAAAATGAAGAGAAATCGTCTGTGGTTGAACGCTGGAATCGAACCATGAAGGAGAAACTCTTCCGGATGTTTTCTGCTAACAATAATACAATATATTGGGACAAACTGGGCAAATTAGTGGATGAATATAACCACCGTTTTCATTCGAGCATTTGGATGAGTCCCGCAGAGGCGAGCAAAACAGGAAAATGAGAAAAAGGCTTTCGCTAATCTTTTCGGCGACATGATTTATGCTAAACACAACCCGGCAAAATTCAGGGTTGGCGACAGGGTGAGAATTTCAAAATATAAGCGAAAGATATTTGACAAAGGTTTCACCCCGAACTGGACAGAAGAGATATTTGTGATTGATGAAATATTGAACACAAATCCTGTAACGTATAAATTAGTCGATCTGCTGGGAGAGAAAATCACCGGATCGTTTTATGAAGCAGAATTGCAAAGGACAAATCAAAATATTTTTCGCATTGAAAAAGTTCTTCGCCGGGACCAGAAGAAAAAGAAAGCCTTGGTTAAATGGAAAGGTTATTCCAACAAATTCAATTCTTGTGTTCCGCTGAGTGATGTGGAAAAGCTAAATTAATCTGCAGAATATGAATGTAAAACATTTATATTCAAAGTTCATTTTCAAAATTCATTTTCCGGAATAGATTTTCAAAATTTTTTCCCCGATATCCATGAGTTCAAAACACCCGCTTTCTTTCAATTCCTGACAGATTTCCCGAAGGAGACGACGACCTTGCTTTTGCAGTTCCTTTTTGAGAATCTTCTGTTCCTCCTGGAGTTTGGCAAAAGATTCAAAAAGGAGTTCGATTTGATCTTCTATACACTCCTCTTGTTCTGCTTCCTCCATCTCCGAATCAGAAACAATAAATTCCTCATCAGATGGTGAAGCGGTTTCATCTTCGCTTCTTGTTTCTTCCTCTGAGCATGTGGAGCACTCCTCATGGTCACTGGCTTCGCTTTCAAGATCCATTTTCTTTCCAATGACATTTTTTGAAGATGGTTTGGATGATTTTTTCTTGTTCCGCCCGTCTTGATGGGAGTTTGAGCAGTTTGAAATCATCTTCATTTGGATTGAAACCATTCTTCTTCAACAGGGCGAAAAGAACTTGATGGCAATTGAGAAACTTTTTTCTGCTGAGATGAAGATCGTCATATGCCAGTGAAAAATATTTAAAATCGTCGATGAGGAACTTCTCCAGGTGTTCATAGTCATTGCCGTCGTGGTCTGTTATGTGATTAAAAATTTCATGGTCATTGCCATTGACTTTTTTCCATTTGGAAGCTTTGACGAAATCCCTGACTTTTTTTTCTTGTGATTTCGTCACGGGGAATTTGGGAGAGAATTTGTTCTTGATAAAATTCGAGATCTTTGAGTGGAATTTGATTTTTCCCCTGATTTTTTCGGATGATATCTTTGAAATGTTCCATTCTGGGATTTTTATGGCACTGCCATGTTGTGCGGGTTTCTTGAATAATTTCAGGAATGAAATCGGATTCACCTTCGGAATCAGACATTTTCTTTCCGGGAGAGAATTTTTTTTCTCCAATTCTGCTCCGGAAGAAGGAAAAAAGTTCTGCTAAATTTAGTAGAAGTGTATAGGGAATACTGGCTCACTCTCTGTTTCACGCTGGTTCGAAGCATTTCTCATTGCGCTCCTTTTCCCAGATGATCGGAACCTATTTCTCACAAATTGCACGTTTTTTTCCGCGCCCACAATTTACAATGAGAAACGCATCTAACCAGCGTAAAACGGGAGTGAATTAATTCAATTGAGAATCGCTTCGAACCAATGTAAAATGGGAGTGAATTAATTCAATTGAGAATCGCTTCGAACCAGCGTAAAACAGAGAGTGAGCCAGTATTCCCTATACACTTCTACTTCATTTAACAACCTTTCAGTAAAACGGCTTTATTGCTTCAAGGCATAAAGATTCCTCCCCAGTTTTCTCTCTACCCTTTACCGCCCCAGTCTAAAGGTCAACAGTTAGTAAATCCTTTGCCGAAAAAGTTGACTGAACTGCTCCTACTTTTCTAACTTATATACCTTTTTACTTGGTAGGTTGTATCTAAAGTAAGAGAAACAATGGCAATTGACACAGGTACCAGATTGGCAAAGGTTATAACTAGCATACCCACACACAGCAATCCACCTACCCCTCAATCCACTGATGTTACTCCGGTTGAAAGTATAGTCTTGAGCAATCGTGATCGAGAGGCTAAAGCAGAGCTAGCTGTTGTTTCCAAAGTCAGAGACGTTCTGTTATCTACGGCTTCCTCTGCCGTTAGTTAAATGGCACAATTGTCCACCACATTGTTGTCTGTTTGCAAGGTGGAAAGCGATGAATTTGCCACAAGAATGTCTACCACCATAAACTACGTAATACCATCTTTATTTCCGGTTGACCAATGGTTTTCGGTTTCTGCACCTTTTATGTCTATGTTGGAAGTAATGGTGAAACAGAACGCTGATTGACGAATACAGGCTTCATATAGAAAAATTCCAAAGAGTTAGACTCCAAAGATGCTGTAATTCAGGAAATTGAACACCAAATGCAACAGTCCAAAACGACAAGAGTTCCCGACATTGCCCTTAAACTGGCTTGCATAATCGAAAATCCAACAGAAGACAATCGCTATTTAATATCGATATTATCTAATTTGATCCAAAATAATGGGGTTGCGTCCGGCAAAAGATGGAACGATGATACTAAGGATCTTTTTGCCATCATTCTTGATTATGGGGGCCCTGCATTGGCTAAAATAGTATCAGAAAGGTTGAATGGCGCAAGCGTCACGACCTCTTTTAGAAGAGCAAGATCGACATGGACAACACCGACTACTTTAAAGGAGGTTTCTATTGAAAGAGCAGCCACGTTTTATGAAAGCATAGGATATAAGGGACCTTTTGGTCTGGCTGTTGATGCAACTGCTGTGATTCCCACTTTAAGAATAAAAGCAAACACTGTTTATGGTCTTGCAACAAATACAGAAGTAATTGCAACATCAGCACAAGATGTTATTGATATTGTAAGAGATAGTAACGTCGAGAAAGCCAAACAAGCCAATGCATTTATGCTAGTTCCTTTACAAGAACATGTGCCTTCCTTCGTGCTTGCAATATCTCCTGTCGTGAAAGGTCAGGACTACTTGACAGTCGACACTTGGTACAATGATGTGTTACGATGGTGTTCAGCGAAATCCATTAGATTGATCGGCGTCGGTGCCGATGGAGATTCTAAGTTTCGCAAATATTTCACTCAGCGTTTCCTAAAAACGCTAGAACAGCAAAGAAGAGGTAATGTGGTCCAATTCCTTATGACTGTTTCTGTTATAGAAGAACACGACAACGTAAGAACACCGAGCGTTATGTTTCCAGACTGGAGGCATTTAATTAAGAAGTGGAGGAACCAACTTCTTAATGTGAAAAGAATCCTATTTCTTGGAAATCAAGTAGTGCAATTGGAGCATATAATAAAAACCTACGAGGCTTACAGGCTGGAATCAGGTTTATGGAAAAGTGACGTGTTTGTTAATCAACTTCTGTTCAACAATGTCTGGTGACATGGAATTATGAGAGAACAATAAGCACACAAACATACTTAAAAATTGGTCAAAACATGTTGACAGCATTTACTGAGCCAAGTATTTCCATACGAGAACGCACCCGATTGGCATGGTCAGCAGTATCCTTGCTTCGACTATGGAAAGTGTGGATAAACATATCCGGATTTAAGACCGAGACCTCTTATCTCAGATCAAACTTATCGTGACTTCATTCTAGCTGGACACAGCATTATGTTATCAATGAAAATATATTCCATTTATTTTCCCGAACGTGTATACCAGCCATGGATGTTTGGCTCGAATGAATGTGAGGACTTGTTTGCTGGTTTACGGGGATTTTGTAGAGGAAGATCGAACCTATGTATGTTGGACATGATTGAATTGTCTGGTCATATACAGAAACTAAAGGAATTGAAATTAAAGAAAAGGGCGTGCAAAGTCCATCTATTGCGCCCGACTGGAACAACTTTGAAAATGAAATAATAGAGGGAATGCGAATGGCAGACAAAGAAGTTCTAAAAACCATTGAGTTATTGGGAATGCTACCAAAACTTATACAAGGAAACGTAATCAGAAAGGTAGGAGACAACCTTGTGTACTTGAACCGGGTGGTAGAAACGTGGATTGATTCCGAAGATTTTCAACCAGACGAAACAAAGGTTGTAGAAATAGAAGAATTGTTGAGTCTCGATAATGAAGTCCTGTTCCAGTCCCTTGACGAACAGAATGAAAATAATCACCATAACATCTTAAGTGACCTGGCAGCAACATCCTCTATAGTTAGTGATAACAATAATGAGGACAAAGGTACTTCCCACGTGGATGACGACGACTAAAGTCCTCTAAACTGGGCTTTGCATGGAAAAGGCAAGTGTTTGTATTTGACTAACAGTTACCGTCGACCGAAAGAAATGTCTTGGATAGGGTGTGAGTTCCCCAACTGCAATGACTGGTACCACGAATCTTGCCTTGGTCTCCAGGTTAAGTGCAGGAGAGAAGGACACTTACACGTTTGTATGTAACAAACATTCCCAAGCAAAAGGGCAATTCAACAGTAAAGTTAAAGCAAGCAACGTGGATGCGGATATTCTATTAAAAAGCGATTATGATGCTCTGAAGCTTTTGCCAAAACGACATAAGACGGAAAAAAGCTCTTCAAAAGCTGAGAAAGATTACTCTTGTGTACCTTCTTATGTCGAATTCGAGGGTAGTTTTTTTCACATCGCAGAGTTTCTTTCTTTGCAAGAAGGAAAAGTCTATAGGCCTCAGACGTCTAGAATTTCCAGGTGGATGGCAAGCTCTCAAAGTGACTTCTACGAGCAAATAGACAAATTAATAAGGCCGGAAAAGACACCAGACGGACTGTATTTGGACGACTTTGCATCATTTTGGGTTCCAAACAGCGGCCTTAACATAGGGCAAATTATCAGAATTCTTTGGTGTCCGAGTTACAAGTCTTCGTACCCAGTGTTTGAGTGGAAAGACAGCGCACAGGAAAAGGGCAGTACGTCCATTTGCATCAGATGTTAGACTCACGTAGAGGTTGGGTTGAAGTGGAAACTTCACCCGCAGAACGCTATTCAGTGGTGTGATCCGAAAATGTTGTTAGAAAAATACCCAGCAGGAGGTTCAGACAGCGAGAAATGTATCAATCCTTCCAAATTGAAACTGATGCTCCCCAGACTTGAAAAAAAAGAAGAGGAAAGATTGCAGAAACAAAGAAGGGCCAAAGAACAAGAAAGACAAGAAGCAAAAAAGGGCGCACCAGAGAATTTATCAAAAGAGCTCCTTAAGGAAATTTTGACAGAGCATGGAATCACATTCAAAAAAAGTTCAACTAAAATAGAACTCATCAACAAAGTTATGGACTTAAAAATACAACTGCAACGACAGGCAAACGAAACAACTGCAATGGAAAATGACGGTCCCACTGAAACAGCAGATGAAAACAATTGCAGTAACACATCTTGATGAGCTAATTTGTGATTTCACCTTTTCCCCAGTATTTAATCAGGTTTTTCATAAACCGTCTGAGACAAAGCAGAAATCTGCCTACAAGAAACCAACACATTCGGCGAAGTCAAGGATGATCCCCTGTGTATTGTATTTCTTTGACGAGCGATACGAAAAAAAAATCATTATCGTGTTACACATTGTTTTTCTTCTTGCGCTGTTTTCGCTTTTCTTAGATGCATCTATGATTCATTGTATTATGGTGTTGTTGCACTCTCTAATATACCAAGCAAGTGTTCTGAGCGTTGTGCTTTATGCTACTCTGGAAGCGCATTACATTTTCCTTTTAACAATTATTCTGCTATCTTCCCTTTCAGTTGCACGGGTGAATGTTCAAGATGTATGTTCTTGGCCTGCATGCGTATATTCAGGCAGCATGACAGTGAGTGCAGACAAAAACAATTTCCTCAACTAATTAACAAGCTGGAAGAGAGTGACACTGAAGAGACTTAAAGACAATTTTGTTCTTGTTTCGAGACGATCAGAGTCTAGTAATTTAAGTGAGCTTTTAATAGTAATAAGGGGTAAAAATGCTACAAATTTAACATAAAACACAACAAATAAAGATAACTGAATGGTTTGTTTGTTCATATGGTGTGTTTTATTTAAGAAAATGACAAATTTCAAAATTAATAAAAATCAATAATAATCAAAAACAATCGATGAAAATCCATAGAAATCGATACTCGCACAACTTTAAGTCTTCGATTTTTATCGATTTCCAATACCAATCGATTGATTATTATTGATTTTATCGATTATCAGAAACCATTGATTGACAACACCGGGAAAATAAATCTACCGTGTCATGACTAGCGTGTTAAGAAACAAAGAAATAACCGTGTCAATCTACCGTGTTAAAATACAAAGCTCTACAGTGTTGAACCGTGTTAGCAAAATGCAGACAAAGGCCACAAGCACGTTACTTGAAATCAATTGTTTTAGTTTGCATATCGCACGATAAGCGTGTTGTGTCACAAGCGTGCGAACGTGACAGTACCGTGCCATGTGCGTGGGTTCACCCTATTCACTGTTTTCCTGTGGAGGGTCACAAATAGTTGCATTTCCCAATAAGACTTGTAAGCATTCCCCTTTTCTTTTTTTGTGTTTGTAAACGTGAAAAACAACTTGTTTGAGCCACTAAGAAATTCTAAGAAACATAGATGCAAAATCGCTGTTACATTCTTTTTTTGGCCCTACAACCCTGACCAATACTTCTCGGGACCCTTTCTGAAACAGCATGCACAAAGTACATGTAATATGATCAAAGAAAGAGAAGCCTTTTGTTTTGTTTATTTTGTTATTGCAGGCTATTTCGGCCCCTGTCCCCATCACCCTCTCTGTAGAGCAATGTTGACTGCCATGAAAAGGATTCTGTTGGTGTAATGTCAAAATTGCACCAGAGGGGAAGAGGGGAAGAGGGAATGCATTATTTTGCAGAGTTATTTTGCTAGTGTTCCAAGAGTTTTGGCCGGGGATGTTGGTTTGCTTTCCTGGCCATTTCCCTTCACAACCTGCAGCTTTTTGGAAATTATTTTTATTTCTGGATTTTTAGGAGTGAGGAAAAAAAAAGAAGTTTCAGTTGGTATGTTTCATTTTGATAATGATAAAATAACCAATGGTTATATGTTTCATTTTGATATTCTTATGGGCAATTTGCTTGCATTTTTAAAACTTGTAAGAGTGATTTGGCTGAACTGATCTATAAAATTTAATGTTCTTTGATGTTGGCAACATAAATTTACATGAACATTGCACTGATTTTCATTGCTAGTTTAGTTTTATAAACATTTGTTGATTTTGCTTAATTATTTTATTTTTACTTAGAGCAACTCGTAGTATTAACTCAGAACAACTTACGCAATCATGTTACGATTCAACATGACAGAGAACAGTTACGCACGAGAACTGTTTCAAAGAAACTTTTTTATTGTCAAGGATGTTCGCATCATATATGCATTTGGCAAGTTGAAGGGAAAAAAATCAAGTCAAGGGTAGAACGGGATGGTCTGTCCAATTGGCATTGGATTTAAACAAAGAGGTATGTCTACGACATTCCTAGTAAGAAGTGGTACCAACCCTTTTTCTTTCGCTGGAATGGTGAAGGTCGTTGGGTAAAAGAATTTGGATTTCAACCGCTACATGGTTATCCAACCCAACATAAATCCAGTGCCATAATTGGTCCCCGTTACATTGGAGAAAATACTAAGGAAGAGCTAACAGATCTCTTTCAAAGAACCTTTTGTTTGGATCAGGACATCCAACAATTGGACAAGGCTTTACAAGGACTGAGATTCAAAGACGTTTGAACAGGGTTTGCCACAAGACGTTGCGGAGTTTTAAGCATCCATTGAACAGACTGTTTGACCAGGAGGACCTGCTGAAAGAAACGTCGATTTCAGTTCAGTAACTTGTGAATGTACAGTGTAACTGTCAGTGTGGCCCAGCTTTATGGTGCAACAGTGAACAAAATGAGTGAAATTTGGTTCCTTGTTGACATAAGATTTTCTTTTCCATTTCCTAGTCAAGGTACATCTCTCCGCTATTGCGAGACTATTAAAAAAACTTCCACCTGTCATCTTTTTATCGATATAAAGCTTAACCTTAATAAATGGGGTTAGTTTCTAGAGAAACTGTGGTGGGGGGAAAGGGGGTGGGTTAAACACGACAGTTTAGTTTTATCGACTGAGTCGATAAGGTAATTGACCACCGTAATTCAAATAGCTCACATTTCGAGCGCTAGCCCTTCATTCGAGTGCTAGCACTTGAAATGTCAGCTATTTGAATCTTTTAAGCGGAGCACTTGCCAGGCCGAAGGCCTGGCTGCGCAGCTCCATACTCATAGAACCTATGCCGTGATTTTTCATGGTCATGGCTAGCGAATGTTTCGCGGGCGCTTGTTTGCCAGTCCGCATGCCCGCGGTGGGAACAACATCCGGGATCTTGAAAGCAAGGCTTCATTTTTCGCGCGGCCACACAGCCGCGAGCTCGGTAAACACTTTAGTTGTTTTGTTGTGTCTAGCGGAGAATTAAAGTTGTTATTTTCCTGCATTTTTTCGCAGTTTGCTACTCAAGACAGGGATACTAATTAAGGTATACTCAGAAGCCGCTTTAGTGGAAAAAGACGAGCTTTCAGGGATAAAATCTTGCTTCGAGGACTTCATGTATTACGTTTTTATCAATGCGGGAGATGTTTGTTTTCTACGGATTTCAGAACCAGAAGCGGAGATTTGAATTTCCAAGCAAGCGAGGGACTTAAAGGCAAAACAGATTACAGTTTTCGATGAGAATTTATGTTGATATCAATCTGTGAGTGACTTTTTATTAGTGTTATTGTTAGTTTTGGAGAATTGATTTTAAAACGTGCTTAAATTCAGTTGTATCGATCTCTTGAATTTCAAGGAAGAAAGCTTGAACTCAATGAGCTATGAATTAAATGGTATGCATTTTGCTTTTAAACGTAAACTAATGGAGAAGATTGTGTCGTCCATTTTTGTGTTTGTTCATTCATTAGATAGATTGAAAAGCGATTTTATGTAAACAAAACAAGACTTTGATTTTATAGTATAGTTCTATCTTCACTCGCATCACCTTATGCAAATATGTTTGTGTATTTTTGCAATTTTTGATTTTCAAATGTTTCTCGGGCAACTTTTGACAAACATAAACTGTATTTTATTCGGAAACTAGTGGTACTAGTTATTCTAGACAGAAAAGTTGTTTTTGTGAACTTTTGTACGGTCTATAAAAATGTACAGTGCAGACGGTCATATAATACTGTTTTTGAGAATTGCTAAAATTGAAAATAGCCCATTCGTCAATCTTAATTCTTGTGCTTCCAACCTTTCACCTTAGTTAAGTTTGTTCAAAGTGCGACGCTGTTAGGCTTGGGCTATGTATATATATTAGGGTAGTCAATTTACCTTATTGACTCAGTCGATAAAACTTAACTCTCGTGCTTAACCTTAATAGACCTTATCACAGCCATCTTGACGGGTAGGCCAAACACTACTTGAAATATGGTGTTTGTATTGAAATCGGATGTCAAATAATTTTCTAAAAATAAATGAAATTCATGAATTGGAAACTTTAGGCACTATGAAAAGAATTTTAAAGACAAAATGTGAGCGATGTAGCTGTACTAGAAAGCATCCAGTAGTGATTTGAATTTTCCATACATTTCTCTGTATTTTTCCCCGTAAAATTTCATGGCTCAGTGGTTTGCGGGAAAAACAATTTACAGAAAAATGTATGGACAAAATTCAAAATGCGACTGGATGCTTTCTATCACAGCTACAGTCCTCATTTTTTCCTGTACAATCCTCTGCCTAGTGCCTAAAGTTTCCAATTCATGAATTTTATTAAATTTTAGAAGCGCAGTTTTATAAAAAATTTTTGACATTGGATTGCCATACAAACACTGTATTTCAAGATGTGTTTGCCTACCCATCAAGATGGCTTCCAAAACCGCGATAAAGACTATCTCTGATAGCATATTTAAGATATTTGCCTGATTTTAGAGATGGCGGATTATAACGCGAAAAGGTCTGTTGCTGATGTTCACAAGACAGATGATTTGGAACAGTTCTTTTAAGGAGTACCTTATTGGTACTTAATTTCGCGGGTCTTTAATTTCGCGTTTTTCGCGATTGTAAAAAAAAATCGCGAAATTAAAGACCCGCGAAAAAAAATACCCATACAAAAAATTCAAACTGTAGAAAAAAAATGATTTATTCGTAATGGCAACAAAATTTACAGGATATTTATCAACAAAACGAAAAATATTAACTGGTTTCTACTCGTAAATTCCATTTTTGAATCTGTGAAATCGTTAAATGTATTGCATGGAGAACTTAATCTACGCTACTGGTGTCATCTTCATCTGAATCGCTAGATTCATACAAATCCCTTAGGATGTCTTTGGTACAGTCGTCAAAATTGCCATTAATTGGCTCCTTGTAGTTCTCATTCACAAGTTTCTTGTAGCGTTCCAACACTAAAATATTTTTGGAGGTGAAGTCGAGTTCGATGCAAACAGTGACAGGGATTTCAAGGCCACCCTGTACGAATGGTGATCGTCGATGCTTGGAATCTATTACTGTCACTTTGACGTTCTCGCCTCGTGAAATGAGAAAACGAGTGCATCTCGAAATCTCTCTTGGTAAATGACCCACAATTGAATCAGCTAACCGTCCTGGAAGTCGCTTGGTTGCTGCTATCGCATAACGATCATGAATATTGTTTCTTTCATGGATGCAATGCAAGGTTTCTCCAATTACTGGTTTCCAGATATCTTGGTAGACGTGAAATCCTCGCAAACCACACTGGAAGGAGGTTCTTATTGAATCACTCATCCTGCTCGTGTTGACAGTGTAGAAAATACCGGAATATTTTGGCAAGTACCTCGTACAACACTGACTGAACGACGAAAACACGTGCAAAGATAGAGTTCTGACTGACGCAAGCATCAAACCTGTCAATCTGTCAAATGTAATTGACCTTTGTACTTCAGTTGTTGTAGCCTCGCTAATCTTGAGAGTCGCTTGAGTATTTATCATGTCTTTATTTCAGTTTGGGTTTACTGTTAAAGAAACAGTAAATTCCCAAAACTCTGCTGCACACTCTCAACCTGCAAATGCTGGTGCATGTGCCTTTTACCGGAGCAGGAGGCTACTAATCTTGGAAGCGAGGAATACAATGAAGTTGTATTGTCGGTGGGAGACGCTGTAGATCCTAACAAGAACTTGTCATCGAAAAGAAAGCGAGGAAGTTACAACAATTACTCTCCCGAATTGCGTGCACAAATCGGTAAATATGCTAGCGAAAAGGGAAATCTAAGAGCCCTGAATCACTTTAAAGCACAGCTACCAAACCTTAAAGAGAGTACGGTGAGAACCTTCAAACAAGCATATCAGAAGAAACTGAAGGAAATGAAGAGACAAGGAATACAAGAATGCGTGACTTCTATTCCACACGACACCCGAGGCCGCCCGCCGCTCCTTCTTGATCTTGACCAGAAACTGATATTATTTTTGAAGAGCATACGAAACAGAGGTGGGGTTGTTAATTTCAATGTTGTCAAAGCCTCAGCCTTGGCATTAATAAAGAGCAATCCCGTGAAAGACTTCAGGGGATTTGAGCCAACCTTGACCTGGGTGAGATCAATTTATCGACGGTGTAACTTCTCCAGGCGAGCTGGAACCACAACAAGACCCCCGTTCCTTTAGGGATCTATGAAGAGTGCAAATTAACATTTTTAACTGACATCAAGAGTTGCATTGCAGTGCACAGTATTCCTCCGCAGCTTGTTCTTAACGCCGATCAGACACCTTCATCGTATGTCTCCGTTGGAAAAACGACAATGGCAGCCCGCAATTCCTCTTCTGTGCCAATCAAAGGTCTTACAGACAAAAGAAACATTACGCTCACATTTGTTATCTCTTTAAACGGCGACTTCCTGCCTATGCAAATAATTTATCAAGGGAAGTCCAAAGCAAGTCAACCGAGAGGCTTTGACTTTCCACGTGGGTTCGTAGTAACGCAGAATCCCAAACACTACTCGAACGAACTGGAAACTCTCAATCTACTCGACAACATCATTCAACCATACGTTGTCCTAAAGCGAAAAGAACTGAATTTGCCAGCCACACAGAAGACATTGTTGATTTGGGACGTATTTAAAGGCCAGAAGACAGCCAAGGTTTTATCTAAACTGGCAGCAATGAACATTGAAGTGGTTAGTGTGCCAGCAAATATGACCCATTTCTTCCAACCCCTTGATTTGACTGTCAACAGAGAAGCAAAGAAGTTCATGAAAGACCGATTTACGGCTTGATACTCGGCACAAATTCACACTCAACTGGATTCAGGGGTGGCTCTCGATGATGTTGATGTTGACATGCGCCTCTCGGTTTTAAAACCAATTCACGCAACATGGCTTGTGAGCATGTTTAATCATCTCTCTTCCTCTGAAGGCAGGATATCTATTGCCAAAGGATGGAAGAAGGCAGGCATCAGTGAAGTCATTGATGGGAAGGAACTTCCACCGGAAGATCCCTTTGAAGATTTGTAATGAACACCATCAGATGAAACATTTATTTAGTATCACATGGGCAAAATACCCAAAAGACATTAGATATAAACAAAAGCCATGGTAACGAATAATATTTAATGCATGCATTGTTATCGTTAAACTCGTATTAAACTCTAATAATAAATTTTTCTTCAAGTACGAACAGCATTTCGCTTAGTGCCTTAAGTGCACGATATTTTTTTGGGCCAAAACACTTCCGTCAACCTTATGAACGTTGCCGCGAACCACTGAAACAATGCGTTTCCACGTTGTAATACATTTATTTTTAACGTTAATTTTCAAATATGTTTTGTTGTGTTCCAGTTATCTAGAAACTTTTAACAGTTCAGACCTTTGGAAAAATAAAATGAAGTTGAGAACGCTTCAATCGCGAAATTTAATGCCCTTTTTTTATATTTGCCTATTGAAATCGCGAAAATAAAACCCTGCGAAATATTGCCTCGCCAAAATCGCGAAATTAAGTACCCTGCGAAATTAAGTACCAATAAGGTAGATATAAGTAACATGCTTAAACTTACATTTTAACGATGTACTGACCTGAAATTAGCTAAAGCACGTTGCTGCCGGGAGACTTCCACATTCAAGGATACATTCGATGGGACAAAGCTGGCGTTTGCCGCAGTATTTGTGCTTGTACTCTGGGCAGACCTCCCTATATTTTCCAACTCTGCAAGTGACATGATCAAAAAGTCCACAAAACGTGCACAAATTTTGCAAACTTCACTACAGTATCTGCTGGCCCACGTTACAGATCACATGACGTTTATTTTCGCGCCAATTTTATTTTTGACGACCGGTGACCTACGACATAGCATCACCGGGTACAAGGGTACGATATAACAATACATGGGTTACGATATAGCATCATCAGGTACAATATAACGGCACATGGGCTACGATATAGCGCCGCCGGTATGATACAACAACACATGAGTTATGCTATAGCATCACCGGGTACGACATAGCAGCGCATGGGTTACGATATAGCATCACCGGGTACGACATAATAGCGCATGGGTTACGATATAGCATCACAGGGTACATCATAGACAACATAGAGCCCTTGGGTTTACGAAATAGCATCACCACCCCAATTACATTTTTGTCCAGTATACCCCTCCATAGCTAAACAACTCAGCGCAAGTTTAATTGTGTTTTCAACTAAACATGGTCATAGTAGATTCGCTGATATTTTTGGTGTGACATTCAGTAAGTTTAAAGAAAAGTTTATGCGGCATTTTGCTTTCTGGATAAGCGTATTTTCGCATTTGAAAAGCAAACATTACTTTAAAGTGTCAGTTGCTGAAAACAATTTCACCTTATTTTTCTTTTGATGTGATCAGTTTCTTCAATTAATGTTACAGCACGTTCAAGTTTGAATTACGCTCACTCATGGTTGAGTGAGTGTTCACAAAAGGTAATTACATTTATTGTTTCTTAAGAGTGTTTCTTCAAAAGCTTTAAGTCATTTATATTCAAGAACACACTTGAATGCAAATGCTCGAAAGAAATGTTCGTCAATGTTAATCAAAGTATCGAGCAACTAAAACAATCGGTTAAAGCAGCGCTGCCGCCTTGTCCAGTTGAGTTTTGGACGTTTGTTTTGATGATGTTTAAGACTATTTACTGGTCAAAGAAACCCGCGCTACGTTTATCTTTTAGTATCCCTTCTTGTTTAACTAAAGAGTAAAGTATTTCTTACAATGTATCTGTAATGCAGTTGGGTTGTGAGTTATATTCCAAATCGCCATTCGTTTTGACTCGTAAGTAAATTTTTATTGCACTTGGTCAAAGAAAAAAACCCGCTAGGTAAGGCAGCGCGCTCAACTCGATTAGCTTCGTTCTTTGTTTGACTTAAGCTTAAGATATTTCTGTTAGGTTGCAAGTTAAATTCAAAGTCTCTATTTGTTTTGACCTGAAATTCACTCAATTTGAGTAGCGTCAAATCGCTTGGTCAAAGAAAAACCACACTATTAAGGAATGCAGCGTGCTAAACTCGATTATTTGGCTTCATTCGTGTTGCTTGACTTAAGCGTGTAACTCGCGCTTCCTTTTAAGCCATGCTTGAGTTTATATTTTGTTTACAATAACCTTCTTTAGTTCAAACCGTTAGCAAAGAAAATGCACTCACAAATTGAATTTTGTTTACTTTTTTCTTTAAAAGAACTGTTTACGGTTATTTAGTGTTTAAGCCAAGTGCATTGCAAGGACACATTTCGTGTTCACTTAGAACCAAACAATGCTTTAAACCGTAGCGGACGTGGTCATTAAAAATCAAGAAAAGAGCAAAAGACACTTCAGAGACAAATTAGCAAAGAGACCTTGGAAAATTAATTGCAGATGGCTTGTAAAATAAACATAAACAGTACAGTTTGTAACAAAAAACAGAAGTGTTTGTAATCATTGTTTTTGTTTGCTTAATAAAATTATTGTGATTCCATGAAATATTGTGTCGTATTCATTTTGTGGATACATACTTCTGGGTGCAACAAAATTGGTTTGACTAGTTTTTCTAGAGAGTGGCTATTTTGAGTGATATACATCTAGGCAAACTTGTACAAACCGGTTTGACCATGACGTCAGTGTATTCTCATTGGTTCATCACCCATCCTTTGTTCTTTTGCCTTTAAATTGAAACCACCACCCGGATGGTTGGGCAGACACGTAACACCACCACACCATACACTTCTCTCTTTAATACTTTATTAATTTTCAATAAAATAATGAAATGTCATCTACTTACAGAATACTTCTCTTCCAATTCATACATTTTAATGAGTCCACCTATACGGCCTGCATCTCATTAAACCCCTCCTGTACCTATATGGTATGTATGTCATTATCTCCTGACCGAACCATTCAAAACCGGTTTTTACCGAGCCAGCCTCATTAACTCAGGGTTGCTGCATATATGAATAAATTCGCCCAAGCATCCGGGACATACTACTATCAAGATATGTCTTCAGGTTTCAAGTTTACCTGGAAAGAGAACATGGCCAACAACCTGAAAAGCACTTAGCTCGAAGAGTTGTGCGGGATCTTACTGTGACAGAAGCAAATAAAAACCACCATCTTTACATGGATAACTTTTACTGTGATCCTTACTTCTTTCTTGAACTTTCAGGGAAGAAAATATTTGCTTGTGGCACAGTAAGACAAAACAGGAAAGGATTCCCTAAGGATCTGACGATAACAAATCGTATGCAGAAGGACATGAATTGTGGTGATTACTTGTGGAAGGCACACAACCAGTTGGTTGCAACAGCTTCGAATGACAACAGGGCTGTTTACCACATTAGCAGCATACACCCCCCAAACCTTGATGGTCAGCCAGCAAAAATCAAAAGGAAGACACGTCATGGTGGGAGTCAGGAAATCAACTGTCCCCCGGCCCAGCTTGATTATCAAAAGTATATGGGTGGGGTTGATTTGGCTGATCAGCTTGTCAAGACCTTCAGTGTTATTCGCAAGTCCCGAAAGACCTGGAAGAAACTGTTTGGTTATGGCCTTGAGGTGCGCCTGCTAAACTCATTCCTTATTATGAACAAAGTAAAGCCAGGCAGCATGGAGTTTCTTGATTATCGCATAGCGGTTGCCCGACAGCTGATTGTAGGAAGATCATTTCGGGGGAAAGCTGGCCGTCCACCCTCACAACCACTTAGTGAAACAGATGCAAAAAGGCTACATGGAACATACCATTCAATTGTTGTATCTGATTCAAGAAGAGTTTGTGTTGTATGTGCTAAAAGAGTTCAAATGAGCAACCTTGACAGGAAGTTTCGTTACAAATCTAATTTTAGGTGTTCCACATGTGACGGAAAGCGCTGTGCCTAAATCGAGACAGAAACTGTTGGGAAAAGAGGCACAAGCTACTACAGTATTGGCAGCGACCCAGACTGAAAATAAACTGTTGTTATTATTACACTTTGTCAGGTTTTTGCAAAAATATTTTTTCATGGAATTATCTCACCTCGGTTTTTCGAACCCAAAGTACAAAAAATGTGATATCTTGGTCTAGGATGGGACTATTTCAGTTCCGTTTGAAGTGTTATTCTCTTTGATAAATGGTGGTTTTCTATAATAACAACATGCAGATGTAGCACATGAATCAAGACTCAGGTTCTCGCTTAAAAAAATGCAGTGCTTTTGATAAAAACAAATTAGCAAATACACAGGGAACACATTACTTGTGGTTTTGCTGATTTTATTTGTGTTTGATACCAATAAATTACAAATTTAATAAGTTTTAAAATGATGTATGTTTTATGGGAGGGTATCTGTAATATTTAAGGCAGCATTCTCAAAAATTTACAGTGCGGTCATGCCCTTTTCAAATTTTCTGAAAAAATCTGCCGGTTAAAGGGTTAATCCATGAAATAAATCAAGTAACAAATTATAATTATTTTTTGGTATCTTTTAGGGTTAGTTCTGAGAACAATGTGCACATTATCGAGAGGGTAATATCACAAACTTTGTACCAACATGGAGGGCAAGAAAGATGTCCATGGACAAGAGACACCATGAAAGGTACACATACAGTATTAACATATTTGTATATCTACATATACACCAAATTGAAGAAACGTTGTCAGGTCAAAAGCATAAACCATGAACGACGAGACCGAATTGGATTATGGGTAGGCATCATTGGCAAGCTGAGTAATGTTCCATTTCTCGATAATCAAGATATTTTCTTTGCTTGAGACATTTTAGAGCATGATTCATGCATCTTGTGTTGATATAAGGTGTATTCTGTTAGAGACGAAGGTTAATTTACCCAATTTCCCAGTAAACCTTTGGGTCGCATCATTCATGGTTTATGCTTTTCACCTGATAAACGTTTCTTCAATTTGGTGTAGACATTACCATTCACCAATAGCATGTTATTGTAACACAGGAAATCCACACTCTTTTAGGTATCCCTTATGTATTTAAGTACAGGTTTCTTCACAGAGTAAACTTTTACATCTTACAATGCGAGGTACTTTTCTTCTCTCTCTTCGCGACTAGAGGAGATGGTTTTCTGCTGACGTGACATTTCGTCACCTGAGGCCCAGTCCTTTTTGGAGGGCGCGCGCGTACGGTTTCTATACAATTTCTATACCTAACACTCTCCCCTGACTTGAAAAGAAATGTCATCCGTGACATTTGACTTGCAATACAGAAAAATACTTTACTTAAGTGGCATTTAGTTCAGGATTCATTGTTTCTTAAATCCTGGAGTGGGGTGATCAGGCCCAGCTCCTTAGAGACCACTTAACATCTCTCAGTCCATCTGTCCATACTAATGTTCGTAGTACAACGACTATCCTTAAGACAGTTCTTACAGTATTCGCGTAACGAATGTTTAAATACACCTAGGAAACTCGATTTTTTTTTAAACAACAACAATGTAATAGGCAAAAGAGGAAAGTTCATCTACACTGGAATGACTGGTGTAGTTTATCTGCACTGAAATGGCTGGTAAGGCACTCCCCATTGTGGCAGCTGCGGTACTACTGGATAGGGCATAATATAAGGCATCATCATGTTCGCGTTCCAGAACATCATCGGTGGTACTGGTGGAGCCATATAGTTCAAGACTGGCAGCGGCATACCGTACTGGTTTACAGGGGGTTCAGCTAAGTATGGCATTGGCGGTGTCGGTATTCCGCACTGCTGTATTCCATCAGAGGGGTTGACCTTAACTTGACGCACGTAAGTTGGTTCCCCAGGACTGTCATAAGTAAGCCGTTTAGGTGCCTGCCTCAGGCGTTGAGGTCGTCCTTCCTTGCTCGTGTCCTCTTGCTCATCCCTCTCTCCCCCAACTTCTTGATGGTCCTCTATCAGCTGTGCCTCCTCTGGAGTAACAGTAATGTTGGCTTCTGTCTCTGTTTCACTCGACGCATCACCAGAATGAACATCCGCAACGTCTGGCTCTGGTTCTACTCGTGTAGACTCTACCTGTGTCCGTGTTAGGCCATTTCTATCATGTTCTGGCGAGCGATTGCAGAATGAAATGTCTGGAAGGTCATCTTCGCTGTCACTTCCGTTCTCTTCTTGTACTGGTGGTTGGGTGTCAACACAATGGTTTGGTGCTACCGTTCTTGTCTTCTTTACAGGAAGGAGGTCCTCCCAGGGCTTCCCTGGTAGATAGTTACACGGGAGTAACAGGTTTCGATGCAAAGTACAGATCGGTCCTGGACTTGATTCTGGTCTTATGTCATACACCGGGCTCCCCTCCCCCTTTCTTGCAACAACTAGGTGAATCTGGTCTTCCCAAAAGGCACGAAGTTTCCCAGGTCCACCCCGAGGAGTAAGGTTGCGCACCAGGACACAATCTCCCACTTGTAAGGCTGATGACCTCACACGTCTGTCGTAGTTCTTTTTTCCTCTCAGGGCATTTTTCATGGCAGATTTTGATGCGAGTGAGTAAGCTTCTTGCATTGCAGATTTCCATTTGGTAACATATTCAGCATGTGTTCTGGCTCCTGTTTCTGTCTCGAGGTCAAAGATGACATCAATTGGTAGCCGTGGACTGCGACCAAATAACAGGAAGAAAGGAGAATAACCTGTTGACTCATGAACAGTGCAATTGTATGCATGAATGAGTTTGTTCACATGGTCCTTCCAGCTAGATTTGTGAGTTTCTGGTAGAGTTCGCAGCATACTGAGTAGTGTACGGTTCATTCTTTCAACTATACCATTTCCTTGTGGGTGATATGGAGTAGTTCTAGAGTGCATTACTCCAGAAAGTTCTTCAAGTCTCTTGAACAAACGATTTTCAAACTCGCCTCCCATGTCATGATGGAGTTTTCGGGAAATCTGAAGCGTGGGATGAAATCATTGAAGATCTTGTCTGCGGCAGTAACAGCGGTTTTATTCCTAGTTGGGTATGCTTGAGTGTACTTGGTAAAGTGATCGACCACAACCAGAATGTACTCATAACCCCCTGAACTCCGCTCAAGGTGCACAAAATCAATAGAAACCAGTTGAAGAGGAGCTGTTGTGAGAATTGGTTGTAATGGTTCTCTTGTTTGTAGATTTGGGCGTCTCTGTTTTAGGCAGCGACATGTGTGATGGATAAAGTTTTCAATGTCTCTCCTCATGTGTGGCCAATAAAATCTCTCTTGAGCCAGAGCTAACTCTCTCAACACCAAGATGGCCCATTTCTTCATGGAGTTCACGATACACAGTGCGACGAAATTTCTGTGGCAGAACAACCTGCTGGTTACGATAAAGTAATCCACTCTTCCTGTTTATATGAAGCTTGTGCCACTCATTCAGGAGCTTACGAACCAAAGGTGCTTCCTTGTGCTTTTCTGCAACTGTTAGCTTGTGGTTTGCTTTGATTAATTTAAGGACACGTCCAATGTGAGGGTCTTCGCTCTGTGCTTTTACTAAATCCACCACTTTCACTTGATTGCAGGATGCTTGTGACAGGGCGTCAACATAGTGGAGTTCCTCATCTTCATCAGTCAAAGCTGTCAGCCAATTTGATTCTTCATTTGACAATGCCTGGATGGCAGATATTGAGGCATGCAAGCTTTCAGGAGTTACTTTCTCAGTACAAGTGTCCATGTAGGTCTTGAACTCACCAGATAATCGGGAAAGACTATCCGCATCAACATTCAACCTGCCTGGTCGATATCGTATTTCAAAGTTAAAGTCAGCAAGCTCTCCAACCCACCTCAGTCCTGTGGCATTTAACTTGGCAGCTGTTAACACATAAGTCAAGGGATTGTTGTCGGTGTATACAACAAATTCAGGAGCATAATAGAGATAGTCCCTGAACTGTTCTGTGACTGCCCATTTCAACGCTAAAAATTCAAGCTTGCCGGAATGCATGTGGTAGTTCTGTTCAGGCGGAGTCAGAGTCCTGGATGCATATCCTATTTCAGGCATGGTATATCTGCTTCTGATACAAGACCGCCCCCAAGCCATCCTGTGATGCATCTGTGTGTACAATAAATGGTGCATTGTAATCTGGGTATGCAAGCAGAGGGGGTGATGTTATCTTGTCCACCAGGGCATCCAATGCTGACTGGTGCCTAGGTTCCCACACCACTGGTGAAGAGGATGGTAACTGTCCACTACGCAGCTTTGGCTTCTGTCTGGTCGAGGTAGAACTCTTTTTCTCGGATAGGTCATGGTTGAGGAGATCATAAACAGGTTTTGCTGTCTGTGCAAAATTTTTGATATGACGACGGTACACACCAAGTAGACCCATGAGTCTTCTTACTTCGCCAACGGTTCGAGGTTTTAAGTTCTTCATTGCAGTCACTGCGTCCGTGGCTTTAGGATCTATCCGGTACCCATCTTGAGAGATCACCCTTCCAAGGAAAGACACTTCTCGCTTGAACAATGCACACTTCCTAGGCTTAAGTTTAACACCGTAACTCTTCAACCGACGGAGAACTTTACGAAGGTGTTCAATTTGATCAGAAAATGTTTCTGAGAATACAATAACATCATCCAAGTACGGAATGCATACCTCATCACGCAGGTCTCCAAGACAATTCTCTATGAATCTTTGAAAATTCGCTGGTGCGTTCATCAGTCCGAATGGTATCCGCACCCATTCATAAAGTCCCCAAGGGGTCACAAATGCAGTGAATGGTTGGCTGTTTTCTCCAATAAAGCCCTGATGGTACGCTTTCCCCTGATCCAAAACACTAAACCATGATTTGCCCCCCAAGCTGTCTAAAGCTTCCTGTATCCGAGGGATGGGATGTCGGTCTGCCACTGTTTTCTTATTAAGTTCTCTGTAGTCCACACACAGTCTCATTCCCCCATCTCTTTTGCAGACACACACTACGCTACTCGAGAATGGTGACTTTGACTTTCTAATGAAGCCCCGATTAAGCAAGTCCTCGATGTAACCTTCAACTTCTGGGTAGAGTGGACGAGGTATGGAAGTATAGTTCTTCTGTACTGGCTGGTCGCTGGTTAGTTTGATGTCCATTTCCAGCTCGGCAATGCAGCCAATGTCCTCATCACTTGATGCAAATGCATCTGCTTCCTCAACTAACAACTGTCTTGCCTGTAGCTTCTGTTCTTGTTAGTCCACTCAAATCGACCTTAGGTAGCCAAGACAAGTTATTTGCAGTGTGCTCAGCTGGCGTAAGTGGTTTAGAAGGCGGTTCTTCGCATGGGGTCGGTGTCTCTGGATCCTTAAATCTGACTTCCACTGGCGTTACCGACCAGACAAGATGAAGCCGCCCCAGGACAACTCTTCCAGGTACGATGATGTCATGGTTTGTGTTGTTGGTCACTGTGATTGGTAAGATGGTTGCATCGCCCTCCTTCACGGTGGTAAGGGATTCGTGTACTGCCAACCCGGAAGGCCAGGTAGCCAACTCATCCGGCTCAAAAATAACTGGGGTCTTTTGGTGGATTGGTCCAGTGTTAGCACGACAAGATACACGAACAGTCTCTCCAGCTGGAACAATGTGTGGCTTCTTTGAAGATTTTACTAGACAGAGTTCAGAGTACGCTTGTACATCACCACATTCATTCATTCTGAAGCTCCTTGACATCCTTCCCAGCAATGCATTATCTTCTTTGTCTTCTGTGTTTCTGACCATTAATTCTCTATGACATTAAATCCAATAATGGGCTGCTCAATGTTCTCCTTTGTTAACAAGAATGGAACCTTTACTTCTGTCTCATTTTCATCTGTTAACCTTACTCCAATCTCTACCCATCCACAGTAAGGGATGTCTGTTCCATTTGCTGCTTGCAAACTTATGGACCCTGTCTGTTCCAAGTAACTCTTTAATATCCCTTCTTTGGACTGTTGGTAATTGGCTCTTTAGGAATTCTACTGAAACAATCGATACTTGGGCCCCTGTGTCCCATAACACTTCTGTAGGCTTATCATCCAAGTAACAATCTACCAGACACTTCCTCCCCACCAGCTTAACTATGCGTTCTTGTTGCCTGGGAGTGATGTGGCTAGCATATACACCACTGTCTTGGGCATCTCCTAACCCCTTTTCTTTAAACGATCCTCTGTCAGAGAGTTCCTTGATTGCTTTGCATAACACTTTATGTTTTGGCCAATGAGCCTTCTGGCAACGCACAGAACAATATCGGACAGGACTGGCATGCTGAACACTGTAACAACTGTATATGGCAATCAAGCTTTAGGCAACAACTACACTGGTGGGACTTCTCTTTCTCTGGCACGGCTACTCCCTGTCCCGTGGGGGTAGCCTGGCTGCGTTTCCCGGATATCTTCTGAACTTGGTCTGACAGTAGCGGGCAATATGGTTCAAGCCCCCACAGAGGTAGCAGTGTGGACACTGGTCACCTTCTTTTTTCCTTCTACACTCTTGGCAATCAGGTGGCCTGGGTCCAGCTCTCGCTCCACCCCCAGTGTAACCAGGTACCGTGGCATCTGCTTTCTGGTGGCTTGCTTCTTCACGAAGGGTTTTGACTTCTGATTTCACTGTGGCCAGCTCTGCTTGTACAGCCTTCAATGTAGCTAGGACTTGAGAGTCCTTCTGTGACTCTTTCTTGGTGGTTGCTTCTGTTGCACCTTCAATGACTGACACCTATGCCGACTTCCCTTTGCTGTTAAGACTAAACTTGTTACTTCGCTCGGCTTCTGCAGATATGGCTAGGCTCATTGCTCCAATGAGGTCTTCATCTGCAACTTTTGGGTTTTGAGTGAGAGGTCTTATTTTTGCACGAATGGTTTTATCAGCAAGACCAGTTTCCAAGGCATGCAGGAACAAACTTTGCACTGAGGAAGCATCGTACTTAACCCCACTATCAGACTCTTTCGACGCACTGATAACCTTCTGCCTAATTGTAAGTGCTCTCATCAAAAAGGACTGTGGATCTTCACTGGGCTGCTGGGCAATGTTTGTTAGAAGTTGGTGAAGTTCTGTAGCATTTTTCTCATGAAAATGGAAGCGAATAATTTTACGCAGCCCTGGTAGGGTAAGGTCAGTCATGTTCTCTAGATAGCTTCTTAGTTGCAGGCCTGGCTGTACAGCACGAACTACAGCACTAACTACTTCTTTGTCTGAGTATCCCTTGGCAAGCCCTGACTCTACTTGGGATATTAGAGCTTGATAACCCAGCTTATCTTTTTGCCCAGGGTCTCCCACCACTCCTTGTAATTTAAAATCTCTGCGGAATATGCTTTGCTCTACACCTTTCACAGGAAACTTGATCGTGTCTTCGTCCTTCACTGGGTGATCAGTAAGCTTTACTTTTTGCATCTTAGCCAATTTTTTCTCGACTGCTTGCTGCTTCGACTCTAGTTCACCCAGTTCTTTCTTGAGCAATTTTATGTCACCTTTCGTTTCTACTTTTTCTTCGCTGTATTGGTCCTCTAGTCCCTCGAGTGGCGGCGGGCCCAAGTGAGCGATCAACCCTTCGACATACTCAATTTGCTCGTCGTCAGACAAACCCTCGACTGAATCTTCAATTTTACGTCCGATGGCCCGAATAACACCTAATTTCTCCTTGCCCTCTACTGCCGTTTCCTCAACTTTAGCATGAGCAAATTCTCGTAACGCATCCAAGTCCAACGACAACAATTTTCGATCCAGCTGAATAAGTTTATCGTCCGCCATTTTGATTCTACTTGTAAATAACACGATCAACCACCCGCATACACAAAGCCCAATAAATCAATATTCCTACCTTCCCTGGCCTCAAATCCACGCTCCACTACCTTGTAACACACTGTCCACACCAAATGTCCCTTCAAATTGCAACCAGTTGCATCCTTTGCCAAAACTTGTCCATTGAAATCCAAAATAACACACGCAAGTCCTCGCACACAATGATCAATCTGTGTGACCAAACATTTGGCCTCCCTGATTAAGTTCTTTGGTGAAGATAACAGGCATGAACTGAATTTAGATAATTAAAAAAAACAAGAGGCTACTATTGTAGCCTACACTCATGCGCTTGTGTAAGAAAGTTTTACGGTTTATTTTAAAGGGGTCACGCACCCCTCCCCTGTCAACGAATTTTGCATGACACACATTGCACCATCACACAAGACATGTTGATTGAAGCTACCAATTTTTCTGTACTCGCTTCGAATGTTTAATTTGTTGATTCCTGATCAAACCCACACTAGTCTAATACTTCCCAAACCGTGAATTATTTCTATTTCATTGGATTATTCCATAAAGAATCCACCCCTCCCCCCCCCCCAACCGACGGACGGAAAGACCCCTCCCCCTCCCCATCCACCCGGATTTCCTGGCCCGCTAGACTCCCCCCCACCTTCCTACCCCCTCCCTCCCGCCTGTATTTCCAAGCCCCAGAGACCCCTCCTCCTGCCCAGATTTCCAATAAATTTTTGGAAGTTCTAAATTTATCTGAGATAATGAAAAAAAATACATGTAATCGGATTCAGGAGATTCTGCTTTTATAATGTCAAAACTGAAACATTTTAATAAAAATAAATATTGCGTGACGCATCATGACCCCCCACCCATTCAATTTCATATATGCAAATTTCGTGTGAAATGTAATTCGATTCATGATCGTGAATCCAAAATATTTGTTCTAAAGGTCAAAACGTTTTAATGAAACTCATATTCCCTTGAATAAAAGATTTAAACGCTTATCAGAAATTCAGAGATTTTCTGCTTCCAGAAGGCTTGGCGATTTATTTATCCTAACTGCAGCGCGGGCGAATTCATCACAAAATAATATTTAAATTCAGCAATCTGCTTTATTTATATCTAGTGTTTTCCAAAATTTCCGACTTTTCCTGTGTATATAGAACGCCATTCTTATCCGTCAAGATGATTCGCATAATCCTTTCGCGAATCAAAAAATCTTGAAAGCAAACTTTATTTTAGAACGCGCCATCAGCCATCTAAATTATATTTACTAGCGTGATTATTGGCTTCTCGAAGAAAACATTTGAACAAGTTTTATCGCAATTTGCCTTTACACAGGAAAAAGGACAACGAATTCTCTCAGTTGAACGTTTTATTCAAATATCTATTAGTTTAATCTCGAGCAAAATGCGTTAAATTATCGCATCGAGGAAGCTGTGTCAGCAACGCAAGCAAATTTTAGCACATGTCAAAAAACAAACAGTGACAACAGTCCATGAAATGTTTCTGACAAAGTAAATGGGCATTCAAAAATGTTATTTTCTTTACTGTAGTTTTTCAGGAATGCTTGAAAATTCTTAGTAAAGTCTGCCGCTTCGTGCTTCAAGTATGAATTCTGTAGGAAGACATGTCTCGCTTTGTGTCTCGCTTTGTGATCCTCACAGAACGATTCCATCACTTTCAGCTCTCTAACCGCCACTTCAAAGGCAAACAAATCGTCTTAAGGACTCTTTCTTTCCATTTCGAAGTCTTCAAAGGCATGTTTACATTTTGGTAATGGAAAATGAACTTCTGAAAAATTGAAGTGTAGAGTACAGAAGAGGCCATATTTGTTTGAATCTGATAGTCTTCTCTGAGCGACAAACCAATTCTCTCTAGTCCCCCCTAAAACCCAGACATGTGCTCAGTAGACGAATTTTGATTGGTTCAACCTTCCCGAAGCCTTTTATAACAATAGGAGGCAAAAATAACTTTCTAGGGGAGGCAGGGGTGAGTTCACGTACACTAAAATATTCGTGCATAAATTTGCATGCAAAATCGTGACAAAAAATAAAAATAAAAACAAGAAAAACGAAGCCCATTTTATGACCTCATGCCGCTTCGCGCATGAGTTTAACTCACAGCTTTAACCCCTTAGAACTTTGTGAGTTTGCTCCAGTCTATTTTAATTGATGTTATTCCCATTTAATGTAAATGAAATGAAACTTTATTGTATGTGTCAAAGCCTTGTAAATACACTTTATTTGAAAGCCTACGGTTAAAAACAGCCGGGCAAATTCATGCTCATGGCAGCCACCAGTCAGTTTGCCCTGTGCCCAGCCCTTATTTTTGCCTGCTAAAAGGGTGACCTTATACCTGTTGTTCAATCAGCTGCCCAGGAAAGATATTTCCTTTCATTGTATGGAAGCCAAAGGCTGAAAAATGGTGCCAAATATGAGGCATTTAAAAGGAAGACACGAAAGAATGGCCGCCAAAGAGAGGCAATTTTTAATTATTACTTTCTGCAGCCCTTCAAATATAATCTGATTATTTTGACTATAAAAGTGCATGCCAGTGTGTCAGGACACAGTTACTTAATGGTTAGTGCATGATGTACTCTGCATTAAGAGGTCAGTGTTTAAGGCTTAGCTGGAGCACTTACTGTTACAGTCTTGGCCAAGACACTCTGCCCTTTTAGTTCCTCTCTCCACCGAGGTGTAGAGGCCTAATGGTTTGTTTGCTGAACTCAGGATCAAGCTTCTTGGGCAAGACACTTTACTCTCACACTCTCTCTCCAACCAGGTGTATAAATGGGTACCTCTGAATTTACTGCTAGGGGTAACCGTGTGATGGACTTAAATCCCATCCAGGGGAGAGTAACCTCTATAATCTCTGGCCTGATGGGCCACTTACAAGTACCTCCACCTAGGTGTACAATGTGTATCGGCAGATTCAATGCCAGGGGCAACCCTGCAATTGACTAGCATCTTATCCAGGAGGGGAGAGTAAAGTACTCCTATAGTCAAACCACTGTTAAGTGGCCACCCACAATTAGGCAGCCAGTTATCAAAGTCCAAAACCCATTATCATTATAATACAGTGTACTCTAACGAATACCCTTTACATGTACACTGGGTGTGCAGACATACCATGGCATAAAGGTGTCTTGGTCCAAGGTCATGATGCAGTGCCCTGTCCAGGGTTGAAACCTTGACTGCTTGATCTGGAGTCTAACTATTGAGCCATCACATCTGCCACGCACCTAGATGTACTTAGGGACAGTTCTCCTTGCACTATTATCAAGCGATCTCTGTTTGTAAACTTCAAGAAGTGTCTAAATCCACATGTGACTGTACACACAAAAACAAGAACTGAAAGTTCACTCATCTAATGTAAACTTACAATTTAATTTGAGCTTTACTTCTCAGGAACTAGGCTTGAACTAATGTTTTTCACACTTCTTGGTACAATTTTGGAATTAAACAGCCAATAGTTCTTGCTAATAACCTTATAACCAAGAAAATATGGTAATATAAATTTTTTCAGCAATAAAATCACAAGAGCATGTGTGTACCTATAGGTTTTATAATTATAGCTAGCATGTTATCATCTACTCATACTGTGCTTTTATTTTTAGAAGTCAACAAGGAGAACAACCTCGCTCGAATTCATGAATTGGGATAACCATGAGAAGGGAAAGCAGCCGAGGTCTTAACCCTTGAGGCTATGAGCAGTAAGGAGAGCACGTACGAAGAAGACGAAAACCAAAACAGGAACCTCATTCATTACAGTGTTAGAAGGTTATCATGGGAGAGCAGAAAGTTAAAAAGTTCAAAAAATTGGATATAGGGAAAACGGCTTACAAAGAGGGCCAAAGAGAGAGTTGTGAAAAGGGTTGATGCCACTGAGCCATCTGACCGTGAGGCACCTGACAGCATGCCAGAATGGGCCTTAATATAAAGACCTGTAACAATTCGAGGTCCCTTGTTTTATGAGTCAAATGAGTCTATGAAAAATGAGTCGCTGCATCAATCAAGGTGATTTTTTTTACACCAGGCAGATTATTTTCTATTGATTAACTAAGGTTAATTGCTAAGACAACAATTACCTTAGGAGAACTCCACTTTGCTTATGGTTGGTTCTACTTGTGATTAAATCCACTCTGGTTTGCTTAACTACACTTTGGTTTGTTTACACAGTTAGTTCCTGACTTGCAATAACATTCCGCTCTAGTTTGCTTGTGATTAGCTCTTATTTGTTGGTAAGAGCAGGACTGTTGTAGAATTTGACTCATTGACTCACTTGACTCATTAAAACTTTACTCTCTATTAATTAATAATTACATTACAAAGTCTGTCAAAAGTATAAAGCTTAAAGTGGTTTTCAACTGACTCTCAAAGAAATCCACATGAGGCTTGTTGGTGTTGTTTTATTATGCTCAGTAATTGGTAATTTTTGGTACACTCTCTTAAAACAATGATATAAGTAAAAAAGAAACCAATCATTATTTGCTTGTACGGTACACAATTTCCCTTCATCTTATGCCAGTAACATTGCAATTGGCCTCTTGAAATATGTGTCCTTTTCAGTATGCCGGAGTGACTGTAGTTCATGCATGTATGCCCCTAATTATCTACTGGTATATACATTTGAAAGGAATCAAACAATTATATTATAATTAAATATAATGAGGTGCATGCCAAAGTACCTTATAATAAGACTGTACAAATTCAGTTATGTATATTATAAAAGTTACATGGAAAAATATTCTGGGTCTATTCCATCTATTACATGATGTTTGACAATTAAATAGTACCTCAGGTTACTACACATTTTTTTTCAAAAAATATTTTGTACATTTGTTTGTACATGATCAACTTGACTGAAAAAATAAATAGATTTTAAAAAGGATTTTGTGTTTCACTGTCAATATTTGTCTTACACCCAAACAGAACAGATTCCAGGGATCATCCTTTAAAATTTATCAAGATCATCAGAGGGCAAATTAAAAGGTACATTTTACATTTTATGGGAACTACAGAAACATTAAAGGCAAAATCAAGATCCATCGAGACTTTTATTTGACAAGAAAAGCCAAATTAAAGATCTAGTCAGCCTTTAATGGGAGATTGACCTTTCAAGTGGTACGGGAACTAAAGAAATGTGAAAGGCCAATTTATGATCATTTGAACCTTCAATGAGGCATTAAAGAGAGATAAAAGACAATAAAGATGACACAACCTTTCGGAAACATTCGTTAGTGATTAAAGGCAAATTAAAGGTTCCCCTCAAGAAATTTTATAGAACATTAAAGGCACACTAAAGATGACAAAAGACTACTTAAATGTGGGTTTAACGCACTTTAATAGTGTCATTTAAAGGCCATAAAATGAGCCTTTATGTAAGCTTTAATTTTACATTAAAGCTTACTTAAATGTGGGTTTAATGCACTTTAATAGTGCCATTTAAAGGCTATGAAATGAGCCTTTAAGTAAGCTTTGATGTTAAATTAAAGCTGTAACTAAATGGTTCACAAAGTACACTTTAATAGCGAAGCGCACTAATGACGTCAAAATTTTAGACCCCCGTTGTGAGTCAGACAAGCAAACGCCAATTCTGTAATGGTTATAAGGGGAATGTGTGAATGGCGAGTGGTTTGCTTCCATCTTTTACAGTTCTCACCGACAAAGACGATGTCCCAGGCTCTAAATTTGAAAGAGAACCAGAAGAAT